>CM068712.1:31976940-32376940 GCA_035079005.1 Fraxinus americana
CCAATAAAATTACCCGTGACCTATAAATTTTTGAATTTGTGATCTCGAAATCATCTGTGACTAATAAATTTGATAATATGTGACCAATAAATAAATTGTGACCTATAATTATTTATATGTGATCATTAACTGTATAATTGTGAATTTATTATATTTAAATAATAATTATTTTTAATTAATTAACTAAATACCATAGTTTTGTATTTTTTAAACTTAATACCTGATTTTTGAATGGTTGAAACTTAAAACCTGATTTGGGAATTCTTCCCTACTTTAAACTCATGTGTTGGGCCTCCATTAGATATCCAACTGTAACGCAAAGACCAAAAGCCCAATTTGTGTATGTAGATAAATTAATTTTTTTCCATTACCTAATTCAATATGAAGCTTTATTTTCGCTCGTCTTTTCCACTGTTGCCTTCTCTGTTTTGGGGTCTGCCAGGTGGGTTTTTCCTAATCCTAACTACATAAAGAATGGGTTTTTTTATGCCACGCGTCAAGTTTTCCTATCGTCCTCAAAACGACGTCGTCTCGCCCCCATATTTTTTTCATTTGCTTTTCACTCTTTCCATCCCTCATTTCTTCTCATTTTCTTCCCTGTCTGAACCCTCGTCAGCTACAACCAATTTGGTTTTGCCACAGTTAAATAGCCTTCTTTGTTGACTATCGAGTTGATATTTTAAATATCTTCTACGTATCTTCTTCTACCGTCTTCCAATTGAGTTGATATTTAAAATATCTACTACATATCTTCTTCTACCGAATTTCAATTCATTTTTCCTCTCAAATTTTTTCACAGTGGCGCCGTGAAGTCCCTTTGGTAAGGTTGCATATTGTTTTTTTATATATAATTTCGCGTTTTTAATATTTGTTGTTTTTTGTAGTTGGAATTGTTGTTTTTTTTCTCTTCGAATAGCCTTTTGGAAGATCATCGAACAATTATTAAATATTTTGGTTTGATGTTGGGTTTTCAATTATTAATCTTTTCACTTCACACCTACATGATTTTATGGTGAAGATGGTGAACATGCATCATTGAGACACGAGGAATTGTCTTCGTGCCACAGCGTCTCGGTGCACGGGACGGAGGCACATTCTCGTGTCTCCGTCCTTGCACAGAGACACGAAGAAACATCTCCGTGCCGCAGAGCCTCCATGCACGGCATGGAGACAATGGTTCGTGGCTGAAAATCGGCTTGGGTAAGTGAAATCATTTATTTAGTCCTTGTTTGATTTTTGTCATAGGTCGTCGGCTTCAAAGTTCGTCTCTTCTCTCTTCACTTTCTCTTTCCATGTAAATGCTAAATTAAGGTTTTTGCTTTTCAGAAAAGAAGTGTTATTTTAACTTTTTTGTTTGTTTTGTTAGAATTATTTATTGATCTATTATTGTTGATTTTAACCATTAGTGTCGTCAGAGAGAGCCCAATCACCTTCATACTCAAGTGCAGCCTGAATTGCCGATTCTGATTGCTATCCACAGTACACTGCTTCTCTCAAATGTAATTGTCAAAATCCCCCAATTTACAATTTTGATTCATTTTTATTTGAATGACTTCTTGTTAGTTTTATCTGTATTTGTCAAATATGATTGTTGTTTGATTTTTGTTGAATTATCTCTGTTTAATTCGTTCTGTATATTATTTTGTGGGCGATTAAGATTTTCCATAAATTGTACTTCCAACTAATCGTAAAGGAAGGAATTTTTTACTGGCAAGCAGTATGCTTTTATTGTGCTTCTATATACTACGTAAAATTTCATTTCTTAGAGGGGATGATATATAAGGCCATAACATTCAAAAGGAGTTAATTTTGCATTTTTATTGTTGGCTTATATTGAGATTCTGATATATGATGGTTTGAAGTATTCCTAATTTCCAAATATTTGATTTTTGATGAGCATCCGCTCCCATATGGACACAACTCTTAGGGGCATTACTTCTTTTGTTACTGTGATAAACTAGCTCAGAACACAAGGTTTGAGTTGTAATAAGCTTCACAATCTAACTATTCTTCCTAAGCTAGCATATTAAATGATGTCAACATTGAGTTATGACTTCGAGCATGTCTAGCCAAGCTTTTAAGTTATTTCATGTAATATTTCTTGCCAAAATGTTTGATATCTTTTAAAAGTTTTTTTCTTTTGATATTGAGTTCAAATATTGTCTTATTTGTTGTGGTGCATCTGTTCGACTTATAGAAGAGGCAATCCGGAGATCTAATGCTTTGGAGGAAGATGATATGGAAACTTTAAGGTTTGTCACTGCATTTTCTGATCATTATTTTTAACCAATTATCTCTATTATTTGTATTTCACTACCTTTTTCCTGTATTAATTTGTCACTCTATTAATTTGTATTAATTTATATAATACTTACATTTCTACCCTCCAACCCATTTATAAGATAAATTAAAGAAGCAATTTTACACTGTTATCAATGTGCTCTTACGACAATTGATTTTGAATGAACTTTGTAGAACATATGTGGATTTGAGGGGAGGGCGAGATTTGGGTTCATGACTAATATTTTGTTCTATATGCTCACAATGCTTTCCTAGATTCCTATGCTTGCATTTTACTTTGCTGCCGATGATAAAGAGTAAAAAATGTTTATATTTTCAATTAACTGCTATTAACTTTTTGTCTTTTGAATTTTTGTTTAGATACTTTAAGGGGCCTGAGCTGCTTGTGGATTTGCAAGACTGTGATTATTCTCTAGACATATGGAACCTGGGTTGTATGTTTGCTGGAATGGTGAGAATTGTTCTTCTAAAATTTCATGTTGTTAATGTTGTGCTAATTAATTTCTCATTTTCTTTAACATGCAGATTTTCCGGAAGGAGCCTTTCTTCTATGGCCATGACATTTGTTCATGCCTCCATCCTTGGATGGAGGCAAGGAGAAATGCCTCCATCCTGGGAGAAATGGCGTTATAAGTTATTTTTTTCCCTTTTTTTTTTCTCAATGAAACTAATGTTTCAGGTTTGGAAGCCATTAGCCAGCTTCTATAGCATCTTACTTCTATTGCTAGCGAGCTCTCTACTTCTCCGATCAAATCAAGGCATCATTTGATCCTTCAAGTGACGGAATCAAGGTAACACATGGATTCTCATAATTCAAAAATTTATTTTATTTACTTCTGTCATAACTCGACTAATTTCTATGTTTCTTCTTCTTTAGGTATAATTTAATTTCAGCTAGAGAAATATTAAGGATGAAGATTGGATGGAATGCCTTCTTGGATGGAGGCATTGGAGGCAAGGAGAAATGCCTCCAATGCCTCCATCCAAGGATGGGATGGAGGCATTTCTTCATGTCTCCATCCAAGCTCCATGCCTCCATCCTGGATGGAGGTGCCTTCGTGCATAATTTTTTTTTTTTGCCTTCGTGAGACACCTCCATCTAGGATGGAGGTTAATGTGCCACAAGATACTGAGCATTATATTTCAAGGTAACATTTTCTGTCACTTATCTGTGTCAAACCACTTCTTTTGATTGTTGTGGGACGAGCCGAGTTCTCTTAAATGGTATGTTCTTCTGTCTTCCATTAATTTCTCGAAGGTATTATTATCAAATTTTGCTGTTTTATTTATTTTAAATTTTCAGATTCCCGTTTGCATTTGTACATGTTTTCATTTGGCTGGATTTAAAATATAAAACCCTTATTATGAAGGATGTTCGTCAAACATATGCGCATGTGAAACATTATATTCGTGTTACTTTGGTTGAGGTTAGCTTCACAAAAATTGCTGCATCAACATCTCTGATGTTACCTTTGCTCTCTGCTATATCTGAGTTAAAGTTGCTCTCTTCTGCAAACCTGTAGTACAAACTCTTTTATGTCTGAATTGTATTTGCTAACCTGAAACATTTTCCTACCTTTTAGGCAGTGAGATACTATCATCATTTGATGATCGCCTAAGAACATATGCAATTAAACACTTAACCAAGGTACAGGATAAGCATTTAGATTTTAATCACAACTTAGACACCTGACTCAGACGTTTATATAATTGGCTATTTTCCCTTGTCACACTTTTTACTTTCTCTATTGCGTATTGCATATTTGTAACACACTTTGATGTGATGTATTTCATGAAGAGAAAAATATTAACATTTATCCCTCCAAAATGCGGTCTTGGATTTTTTTAGTCATAGCTGTTATTGATGTTAATAGTCTTGGTTTGGTTACAGATTTTATTGAGATTTTTTGCAGTTGTGTATTCAGCCTACAAGTTTTACCTCATTTTTCTACCGATAGACCACAAGTAAATATCTAATGATAAGAACAGCAGCCGCCTTTTAAGGAGAGCGATATGATAGCTTAAATATTGTCCCATGTTCTGGTTTGGTTAATTATGCATAAAAGTATGGATCTAATACATGGTTGTGCCTTGGAAACCTAGCACCCACTATTTATGGTTTGCATCACGTGTTTTTCTAATGCAAGTTTTCTAGCTTCTCATTTCCTGATTTGCTTGCAAAAACCAAGTCTTGGGGTTTGTTTGTGTTCTAAGAAAAATGGGAGGTTCATTATTCTATTATACTAAACTTCAACCTCAAATCTCTTAACTATGTTAAGTTGTTTTTTAATGTATTTTTTGGGACCATTCGGTATTGATATATAAATCTCTCAGTCAGGAGTTCATCTTGTCCGTGGAATTGTGAAGGATGTCCTACCTCGAAAGATTAATCTTAGTGATGGCATAGATATTCCATATGGTCTCTTAGTGTGGTCTACAGGGGTTGGCCCCTCACCATTTGTCAATTCCCTCCATATTCCCAAAGCCCCTGGTGGAAGGTATAAATAAGTCTGCTATTAAATAATACACTCACTTCTTTGCTAATTTATATTCCAGTAAAATTGTTCAGAACAAACTCTTGACTTCTCAGAAACTTTCAAAAGGAAAGTCTTGGAAACTTTTTCCTTTTATAATTTTTTTGGTGCTCCTACCCACTCAGTGTTGTAAATCTATGTGTCAGCTCAGCAAGTATTTGAAGAGAAGTTCAGAGGGCAACAGGTAGCATTGGATGATTCGAGTGTTTGTGTGCGAATTACTTGTGATGCTGCAGATCATTTTCCATGTTTTTTTCGCTGCACTTACCTCTTAATCAACCTATATATTTTCCTCATTTTATTGTTCTTTTTTCCTTTACTCCAATATGATGTTAGTGTAGAGCTTGGCTACTTGTTTGCTCCATGCAGAAAAACAAAAAAAGTAAAAAAAAATAAAAATGATGGATTGACCTATCACAATCACAGTGATATAGTTCAATATCTATGTAATCGACTGCTTCTTGTGGCGACTTCTTTGCTTGTTATTACAGGGCAGTTCATTTTTTAAATTCGATAATTACTTCATTACTATCTTTCTTGTCGTTGAAATTTTATTTGCCTTAACTGAAAGCTAACTACATGTTATGTTACAGCAGGATTGGAATTGATGAATGGTTACGAGTCCCTTCTGCACAAGATGTGTTTGCAATTGGTGACTGTAGTGGGTTTCTTGAAAGTACAGGCAAGCCTGTTCTTCCAGCTCTTGCACATGCAAGTTATTGAGAACCTTGAATGTTCTCTTGTTAAGTTATGGGACTTCTGCATAGTCTCTAATTCATTTTATGTCAATTCGTCGTAAGTTGTCTTGCTGAGTAATGGCTTTCAGCTTCTTTGTTAATCTGTATGTTATTATGTATGGAGAAATGATCACAAAATTCTTCTTTCAGACAGTGAAATTAAATTTTCTTTGAATAATTTGAGCGAATTTCATTATCACATCCTATTATATAATCAACATGAATTAAATAATAAGTTGGTACAAAATGACAACGGGATCAGGTTAAATAAATAAATGCGAACCTTTATTTCCTGCCCCCCTAAATTACAAAATGGCTCATCTTGGATCAAGAATCACAAGTGCATTATTCAGATAGGTGTTCTGTTTCTCGGATTCTTAATGTTCTTCTGCATCCCTAAATCAAAAGGTTTCTATCAGGTTGCAGAGCGACAGGGGAAATACTTGGCAAAATTGTTGAACCGTATAGGAAAAGCTGGTGGAGGGCATGCAAATGCTGCAAAAGAAATGGACTTTGGGGCTCCATTTGTCTATAGGCACTTGGGAAGCATGGCAACCATTGAGAGATACAAGGCCCTTGTGGATCTTAGGAAGAGCAAGGTAATTTCTGTTGTATATTTTTTTTAGCTATTAAAACCATTTTGGAAGTTACTTGGTTAGTAATCTTCTGTAACAGGATGATAAGGGTCTATCACTAGCAGGATTGCCATATAGTTCTTCTAGGATTACCATATGATATGGATGCACACAACTTGTGTTGCAGACATTGGAGCGCATATTAACAAGAATTATCGTGCCTAGACCTAAGTCACGGTTTCTACTATTTTTGTTGCTAATCAATTCTTCTTAAATGCTGCTAAATATTTTTCTCCTTCTGTGTCCTTCCTTTACAAACACAGTTTTTTATTTGCAGAGTTAATACTTTAAAATGATTGGCTGTGGATTGAGTTAAATACTTAGACACGTGCATATAAAGAGATTGGAGAACATATTATTTTGAATTATGCTACATGTACAAAGTTGGATTACATAGCTAGGTTATTGAAAATATGGAGCGCACAGACATTCCAATGCTTAGTTAGTTGTTTACTACTAGGAAATGAAATTTAATAAGTTTTAATAGAAATTTGAATTATTTTTTCCATCGTGATAACATTGAACTTATAGAATGGGTGTAAGGTTTCTAGCTTGTTACAGTAGGAGAATTACAAATTCTAATAATAAGATATATGATGAATGAAATTGATTCAGCTGAAAATTTTGTTTTGGTATTTATCTAATTAGTATGTGTCGATGTATTATCAATTTAGTCCAGATACACCGAAGGGATACCTCTCGTCACTTTATTTGTTCATCCTTCACTGACTCATGGATGCTGCTGTGGAAGATGCCATTGAACGTGATAACTGGTGAGTTCTCAATTCAGCATGTCATTTTTGTAGCTTACGACTTCTATGTACCTATTGCAAGTTGGTCCACGAAGGCAGTTGTTCCTAATATTGCAAGGTGTAGTCAGCCTTCACATCAGGTAAAAGGTCTATTAAATTATTGTTGTACACATGAATATATGGGCACTCATGGACTAGATAATATACTTCAGATGATGTCACATGATTCACATCACCTACCAGCTTTTGTGAAATATGGACCAATATCATAATTTCACCGATTCACATCACTTCTATATTAATTCCTTTGTTTTATGAAGCAGCTTGAATATTGTTTGTAAAGTAAATAGATTAATTTATAGCTATGTGATCCTGATGGAAGAGCTTAGACGAGGGACAGGTAAACTGACACTAATATGACATAATGTGGTCGCAAAATATTTGATTTTATCGAATCTTTCAGTAGATGTGGTATTGCATCTAATGGAGTGGCCAAGGAGGATTGATGTAGGCAACCCTAAGTTTATATAGCAAGACTCATTTTGGGTTTGTGATACTCATTATTTTCCTTTGCCCCTTTCCTCATGTGCACGTGCTTTGCACTTGCGCACCTACAAAAACATGAAATATAAAGTCTTTATATATTGACACCTTTTTGGTGCATGTGCTTTCCACTTGTGCGAATATTGGTGTCGATACCCTTAGAAATCAATGGTTTTCCCAATGTGAACTACTTTCTGCAGTTTAGTATACATAGCATGCATGCTGGTTTTAATCCATCTTTATTTAACAATTCCCACTTCTCATTATTACATTTAGTTTCCAAATTCCTGATTTTCTCTTTCATTTTTGCATTTTATAACATTCGACCAAATGAATGGACAAAACTATCAGGCAACGATGTTGGAGAACTTCACTACAAGTACTATCCAGTTGAAGCAGAACTTGTAGAACTGGAGATAGCTGAATTTTCAGTCGCCTAAGAGACAAAGCGAATAAAAGTAGTAGAATATTTTCTAATTGCTACCATATGCTTCTAAATTACATTTAAGGCATTAGACATGCTCAAACTTGTTTCGCTTGTAGTATTTTGTTTTATAAACAAGCCATGCCATTCTTGATGCAGTTCAATTCTTGGCTTTCATTTCCTCTTCAAATCTGGCCACCAAATTTCCTTCATTTGTGAGGTGCTTTGTTTTGTCTTCCCGAGGAGTGTATAAAAAGGATTAGCTGACCAAAAATTCAATTCATACAATTATACAAATAATGCCTTACTTATATTAAAAAAAATGCATTCAAATCACTCCACACTATTAAATACCCAATTAAACTACAACACGTGCATTGCACGTGCTCACACTAGTAATAAGAAAATGACTCAAATGTGAAGTTATAAGGTATCATACTTTAAAGATTACAAAATTGTGAAAAATAAAAATTTATCGAGATTGAAAGTTTTGCTTTGCACAGCCTATTTTGATTTTGTTTAGTGTTTAGAATGGTAGGCACTTCTTTATATGATGGAGAAGAAGTAATTTTTGAAAATTTTTATCATGTTTTTTAGTAAATTTTGATAAAAATTGATGAATATATGGTTGAAAAATGATGTATTTCATGAAATATATGGTTTAAAAATAATTGTTGACTTTAATTTGAAATTTTTATCAATTTTTAATTAATACCGGACAAGGGTTATGCATAAGTAATTATTAGAAAATAGAAAAATAAAGTATTTTCAATTTTTTTAAATTAAAAGTAGGTATATACCTTAATTATTTCAAAATTATCTGTAGGAAATAGGATTAAATCTACAAAATGGTCACCCAACTTTATACTTAGTGTTATCATGACCACTCATTTTAATTTTGTTTCACTATGATCACCCAATTTTATACTTTGTATCACCATAGTCATTCAATTTGATTTTATTTCACAATGGCCACCCAATTTCATATAACATTTCACTATGGTCACCTCAATTTATTTTCACCATTTTCACTAATTTTAAAAATGGTAAAACGGTAACTTTATATTATATATAAAAAATAAATTAAAAAAACAAAAAAATAATTTTTCTATTTTTTAAATTTTTATTTTAAAATAAGTTTTTATAATATTTTTTTTAAAATTTTATTTTATAAATATAATGCAAAGTTACCGTTTTACTCCCATTAAAATTAGTGGAAATAGTGAAAAAAAGTTAGGTAGCCATGATGAAACGCTATATGAAATTAGATGCTCATAGTGAAATAAAATCAAATTGAGTGGCCATAATGACACTAAGTATAAAGTTAAGTGATCATAATGAAACAAAATTAAATTTGGTGGTCATTGGACAGCAAGTATAAAGTTAAGTGATCATTAGTGGATTTAATCTATAGGAAATAATTTCATTGTACTTTTTTGAAGTGAACGCGATAACATGTGGATATTATTATTTAATGAAACATTGACGCGGACATACATTGATCAAACAATAAATTTAAATGCAGAAACTAAACTATCAAAAAACCGTTTAAAGCTAATAACTTTTATTTTTCTATTTTCATTTCCTTAGGAAGAACAATAAAATCTAAAAATTTAAGAAAAATAGAGAGAGAAAAAGGAAGAATACCATGTAGATACACTGGGATAAAAAAAATAAAAAAAAAATAGACCTTTTCTTTTATAATTAAAATCTTGTCTATGAAAAAGACCAAACTAATTTTTATCGTCTTGTCTAGGAATATAATGCTTTTCATTTGCTCTTTATCTAATTCTATCCACAAATTCTTTCGGATTATCCCTTTTCAACTTGTAAGAGGCTAAAGCATCTTCCACTTTTCTCTTTTCTCTTTTTCCCAAATAATTTTTTGTAATCATTATTCCAACAATTAACTTTTAAAGGCCTCTAAAATATTATTTATCTTATTTTATTTTTTAATAAATATTTTTGCCTTCTTTTGTCTAGCCGTTGGTCAAAAACTTCACTACACAGATATAGATTCATTTTTCATACTTGATTCAGCCTCACAAACCTTTGTGGGCTGGTTAGAAGTTAGTCTTTTTTGGTAAGACGGAATTAGACAAAGATTTTGGAAAGGGTTATTGACTCAAAACGTCCCTACCTTTGAAGGGTTGTGTGGAAAACATTCCTACGTTTGATTTTTTGGTGCGCAACGTCCCTACCTATCAAGTTTATTGTAGAAAACATCCCTACCTTTCATTTTTTGGCACAAAACGTCCCTACCTTCTGCATTTCTTTGCACTGAAAGTCCTTTGCACATTTTTTTTAATTCAAAATGACCAATATACACTCCTATGTAAATTGAACAAGAAAAGAAAAATAAAAAAAGAAAGGATAATTGGCGCAAAACGTCCTTACATTTGAAGGTGTTTGTGGAAAACACCATACCTTTCATTTTTTGGTGTAGAACATCCCTACCTTTCACATTCTTTGCGGTGAAAGTCCTTTTCATCAATTTTTAATATAAAATGACCCTTATACCCTCCTATATAAATAAAACAAAAAATAGAAAAATAAAGAACTAATTACAATCAAAATCCTAAACGTTTTTAAAAAATACAAGTGAGTCCAAAATTTATGAAAATATTAAAAATAAAAATAAAAAATAAAACCCCCTATCTTCTCCTCTGCCTCTCTTCGAGTGGGGTCCCTTTTATATTACTGGGTCAATAATCCCTTTTATTTTTTTTATTTTTAATATTTTCATAAATTTTGGACTCACTTGTATTTTTTAAAAACGTTTAGGACTTTGATTGTAATTAGTTTTTTATTTTTCTATTTTTTGTTTTATTTATATAGGAGGGTATAAGGGTCATTTTATATTAAAAATTGATGAAAAGGACCTTCAGCGCAAAGAATGTGAAAGGTAGGGATGTTCTACATCAAAAAATGAAAGGTAGGGTGTTTTCCACAAACACCTTCAAAGGTAAGGACGTTTTGCGCCAATTATCCTTTCTTTTTTTATTTTTCTTTTCTTGTTCAATTTACATAGGAGGGTATATTGGTCATTTTGAATTAAAAAAAATGTGCAAAGGATGTTCAGTGCAAAGAAATGCAGAAGGTAGGGACGTTTTGTGCCAAAAAATGAAAGGTAGGGATGTTTTCTATAATAAACTTGATAGGTAGGGACGTTGCGCACCAAAAAATCAAACGTAGGGATGTTTTCCACACAACCCTTCAAAGGTAGGGACGTTTTGCGCCAATAATCCTTTTGGAAATATCATTGGAAAATGTCGGATTATTTGTATCAATTTCTATTTATACATATTAGACAAGGCAACTCGAACAACCATATTGTAATGAACTCGAGGATCCTATATTTTTAGTGTGCAAATTTTTTAGAGTAAGAGACATTGAAGGCCTTGAGATAGAGACATTGAAGGGGAAGATGTTACATGATGTTTTGAGTGGTTTCTTCAAGTGTTCCTTCACATGGCAAGTGGCCTCACTCATGGACACAACTTATGGTGCCAAATAAGATAATACATCTAAGTGCTAATTCGGGACAACCTAAAAAGTTGAAGTCAAAGTCAATAATTAATTTTAATCATACATTTTGTTGGATTCATAACTTTTATCAATATCTTAATTACACATTGCATCAACTTTTTTTTTTCAAAATTTGCTATTTTTTTTTCAAAAGCTTTGTCAAACAACCCTTATTTAAGATATATATATATATATATATATATATATATATATATATATATATATATATATATATATATATATATATATATATATATATATATCCGCCCCCCGGAGGCATAGCTCAGTGGTGTAAAGGACATGAGTGAGGTAGTCTCAGTTAAGCTGACAGCCGTAGTGTGAGGGTTCGATTTCTGCTTCTCACAAGGTATGAAATTGGATTTTTTGTGAGCACTAGTATGACAGCTTTTGTACCCTTGCCTGTTGAGGCACATCCTGCGATTTACCTCCTCCACAATGCTGTAGTGGTGATGGGGGCCCTCAAGATTGAGGTTCAACCTTATATATATATATATAATGTTTGTAAGTGTGGTGGTCCTTAATATAATTGATAACATTAACATTTACCCCAATGCTGCTCCCTCTATGCTATACAGTTGGCCTAGTACCAACTAATGCAACAGTGCATGTAAGTTTTGGGACCTTTACTTTTTTAACAATGGTCCTGCAATGAAAGAGTTTTAGTCCTCCTACAGAGTTGAAAATTACAAATACGTCTGAGTACGAGCGCTCCAAAGTCCAAACTAGCTCATTCAATTTTTTCTTTTAGAAAACGACTTATAAGAAAATTATGTCAATTGAAAGATACACTGAACTTGCTTAGAAAGCTCATGAGAAATGTGATCGCTTACATGTGTTAATATTACGGAACATTTATTGTAAAGGATATCTTTCTCATAAAAATGTAAAAGAAGACTCGCTTTGGCCGATCATGTCACGATTAAAATCGACACATTATCATTTGAGCTACGAGTTCAACAGAATCATCCCTCCCACGCTATACAAGCTGAGTTTGTCCAATTATTTATTACGAAATAAAATTTCGTTCTATATATAAGTGGGCTACTTGCTAGATATATACGAATGGTTCCACATAAATTTTTTTGGTTTGTTTTTATCACATGTAATTCAATAATGTCTGTATTATGTCCCATTTCAGCACTAAGCAAAAACACGCTGCTGATTGTTGAACCCTTGGTCCCTTTTCAACAACAGCTTTCTCAAATTTTCCATTCCTTCGATTCACACACACTTAAAAATCTTAATAAAATCTAGTTTCTTCTCCCCACGTCGCCTTTAAAAATCTTATTCAAACAGCTTATAAGTCACTTATCTAAATAATGTTCTTTGATCTTCAAGTTTTCTTCAAAATCCCATGTTCTACTCATAATTTGTCGTGCGTCGGTTCTTGATTCGAAGTACTTTTCCCAAAAAATCAAACTTCCATGCAAATAGTCCAGTTTGACGGTTGGGTTTTTCATTCTGGTCTTTAAATTCTTAAAAGTTAGTTCGTCATCATCAATGCTTGTTTTGTGAATTGAATTATAAAACCAGACTTTGGGTCATAATTTAGTCAAGAAAATCTGCTAAGCAATGGCGATTGAAGTTTTTCCAGATAGTCCGAGTCTGGGACCGAGCCCCAGAATCTCATTTTCTCACGATCTTTCTCAAACAGATGTTGTACCAGTCGAACAATACATTGGATCAAGTTCATCATCAAGTGTGGATTTTGATTTTTGCGTTTTCAGGGAAAGTTTCCTGCAAGAATCTTCCTCGGCCGATGAACTTTTCTTCGACGGAAAGATACTGCCCGTTGAAATCAAGAAAAGGCTGGCCCCGGCCGCACCGTCAAAAAGGGCAGCGCCACAGGTTTCACCACCACTACCACCTCCTCTTCCTTCACCAGTCTACGATCACATTCTCAAATCTAGCAAGAGCTTGAAGAAAATTACTACAGAATCAGATGAAAAGCAAAATTCTTCCAAGTCATTTTGGCGGTTCAAGCGGAGTACAAGTTTAAATTGTGGCAGTGGTTATGCTAGAACATTATGTCCTTTACCAATTTTATCGAGAAGTAATTCAACAGGTTCAGCATCAAACAGTAAGCGTTCTTCAGTGAAACAATCACAATCTATATCACCAAATTCAAATACTACTCACCAAAGGCCTCCATTGAAGAAAACTTATGCCAACATTAATGGGATTAGAATTAATCCAGTTCTTAATGTTCCTCCAGCAAATCTCTTCGGATTCAGTTCCATTTTTTCTGGTGGCAAGGACAAAAACAAAAACAAAAACAAAAAGAAGTGATTACAGTTTCTCAATTCTTGAAACACTGTGACAGGTTTGAATTTCTTTTATTTTGTATGGTTCTTGGTTAATTTGTCATTTGTTCAGGCTAATGAAACACGATTTAGACAACGAGTCTTATCTAATATTACATATCAAACACGTATTAACGAAGGAAGGGTAATGGGGCCTAGGCATGCAATTATTCAAGCCACATGCATGCAGCTTTCTGTGTGACAGAAAACAGGCAACATTTGCTTTCAAGTTATGTCTTATTAGATGGATTTTATTTTTCATGCTTTTGTTTTATATATGCTCACTCATGTATGTATAGTAATATTTTAGCCCTTTTTCTTTGTATGGAGAATGATTTGTTAGAGCTTTATTTTTCAGTTAAGAGAATAAGTGCTTGTTTGGTTTGAAGTAAGTTGATGGCGTGTGTAATTGTAAAATTAATAAATGTTATGAATTTCATAAAATTTATGGTAGAAATTTATTATTGACTTTAACTTAAATTTTTATTGACTTTTCAGCTACACCAGACAGTTGGTTGAATTAGTCTTTGGTTAGGGTTTCCTTATATTATATTTTATTATGCAGATTGTCAGATTTATGAGTTATGACCATTGAATGTCTGGAAAAAGGTTTAAAGAACGGTAAGAAAAGTTGGTAAACAAGTTTGGTACAATTTAAACATTTATTTATAGTAATTACAAAGCTAAATCATAATCTGATCGACTCCAGAAGCTCTAAACATTCAATGTGCCAGTAATTTCTATTTTTCCATATGTCATCTTTAATTTTGTGGTGTTTTTTTTGGTTTTTTATGTGTAGAATTGTATTTACGATCCTTAATTGGCTACCGTTGCTGGTTATAAGACTTGATTTATACGTTAAAGGCAAGACTCGTACATGATGATAACCAGGATACGTGTAGAACGAATGAAAATGGTCCAAATTTTCGAAAGAAATGTTTGAGTAAGGTATCGAAAAATGAAATTAAATTTTATACGTTAAAGAGGGTGACAATCATCTTACCTATAAATATACGTCGGAGAAATCCAGGTAACGTGTGAAGTTGTCCCCAGGCGCATATTGATATGTTTGACAAATCGTTACATGTAATAAATAATTTAGAAAAAATCGTGACAATAAAATTCATAATAAGTAACATGTAATAAATAATTATTAATGTTTCGATACAAAATGCTTATGATTCGACTATGATGCCTTCCTGACTCAATAATTTTATCAGTCATTGTTGATATATGTACACCTTTGAGTTTTTTGGTTGGTTAAATGATCCTGAAATAATGTCTCTTTTTGGAAAAAATAAGTAGATTCATGAAATTTACTTGGTCATACAAATATTAAAACTGTTTAGATAAAAAAACGAGAAACTAAATACAATGAACAATATTTAAGAAAATAAAAATGATCTTATTTAGTATTTGTTAATATTTTTATTTTGTTCCAAAATTATTAATCTATAATATATTAAATATCACATCAAGTGAAAACAATTTTTTTGACGATTCTAACTTTACTACAATTCAATTATTTCAATAATATCGTATTTCTCGTTTTTCAATATGTAATAAATACTATAAAATCCTTGTAACGTATGCATTTCGTATTATTAATTTTCAATTAATTAACATTCCCATTAATTTAGACTCGATGAATTTTTATTTGTTGAATTTTGATTTATATGAATTTAGAGTTATTATAAATGATTTTATTTCTATTCATGTCTTTCTATATATAAAAAGTGTCTATTTAACGGAATTTGTTGGTTTAACAGAAAAGCTAACGGAATTTGTTGTTTTAACGGATTATGTAATGAAATTTCTTGTTTTAAACAGGCAGCTGCACCTTCCTTCAGTATTTTTATCATAACTTTGTATTCCGATATTCGATTGAGGCGATTCAAAATGCGTTGGAAAGCTAACCCATCTGGATACAACTTTGATTCAGACATCATTCTCCAATTCGATCACTTTCTATGCTAAAAATATGTCTCAATATAACGGACTATGTAACGAATTTTTTTGTTTTAAACAGGCAGCTGCACCTTCTTTCAGTGTTTTTATCATAACTTTGTATTTCAATGTCCGATTGAGGCGATTCAAAATGCGTTAGAAAGCTAACTCATCTAGCTACAACTTTGATTCAGACATCATTCTCCAATTGGATCACTTTCTATGCCAAAAATAGGTCTCAATATAACGGACTATGTAACGAAATTTCTTGTTTTAAACATGCAGCTGTACCTTCTTTCAATGTTTTTATTATAACTTTATATTCTGATGTCCTATTGAGGCAATTCAAAATGAGTTGGAAAGCTAACTCATCTGGCTACAATTTTGATTCAGACATCATTCTCCAATTCGATCACTTTCTATGCCAAAAATATGTCGCAATATAACGGACTATGTAACAGAACTTCTTGTTTTAAACAGGCAGCTGCACCTTCTTTCAGTGTTTTTATCATAACTTTGTATTCCGATATCCGATTGAGGCAATTCAAAATGCGTTGGAAATCTAACTCATTTGATTACAACTTTGGTTCAGACATCATTCTCCAATTCAACCACTTTATATGTCAAAAATAGGTCTCAATATAATGGACTATGTAACGAAATTTCTTGTTTCAAACAGGCAGCTGCACATTCTTTCAGTGTTTTTATCATAACTTTGTATTCTGATATCCTATTGAGGCGATGCAAAATGCGTCGGAAAGCTAACTCATCTGGCTACAACTTTAATTCAAACATCATTCTCCAATTCGATCACTTCCTATGCCAAAAATAGGTCTCAATATGAGACTAAAACACGGGAGCATAACTTTTCGGTTGGAAATTGATTTGTGATCATCTTTTGACTAAATTTGATCCCCTTGACATCTTTCTTTATCCAATTGACTCCGAACACTCTCAAATCTTCATCGTGAGATTCTGCAGAACTTTTAAGTATTTACATTTTAACCTCCGAACTTTGGATCCCTTACAATTTAGCATTTTCTCCAAATTTGTCTACTTTTGCTTATTTTCTTCAATCTCACCAACCTACATCACAATATCAAAATCACACATTTAATTATTTATCAATTATATAAACATTACATCATTAATTATTTATAGGGTGTCTGTTTCTGCTTTTCAGCAGAAATCAAGTCGTTGGCAACACAATTCATGCCGTTGGGAACCGCGATTTTGAATCAATTATCTCACTGTAAGGCTGTAGGTTCGGAAAAAAAAACGGTAACATAATCAATTTTACTTCCTTCTTGCAGTGCCGCAGTGCGCCCAGACACGCTCTTAATTAACCAAAAAAAATTATATCTTTATTAATAACAAATTAATTATTAAACAAAAAATATTAAATATAAACTAAACAAACGTGCATTGTACGTTGCTTGCACCTAGTATGTAGAAATGTTAATAGAGGTTTGAATTCATGTATTAACAATTAATTCCTATGTACGAAATGTAGTATAAAAATATTGCTCATTTGTAGTTAGTGTTCTAAAAGGCGTAATACGTGGCAATGCGTGGAGGCCAAGCTCAGGACTATGCGAACTTAGGCGAGGCATATGCGTAAAAAAACGTAAAAAGAAGTTTTCTTATTTTAATTTTTAATCGATTAAAAATAACAGTTACTAAAAATTTAAAACAAATTTATATGAACTCTATACATTTTTTTAAAGTTTCCAACAAAAATATAAGTTTCAAATTTAAATATAAAATAGTAAGTAAATAGCACAAGAACTTAAATTTTATCTAACTCTCTATCGGACTCCAATTCAATAACATATTCTTCATCTAATTCATTATCCGTGTCTTCTGATACAAAATCCTCTTTGAGAGAGTGCATTTTTATTTTTGAACTTTGGTTCAAATTCGATAAGTAAATAATTTTTTTTAATAACTCGGGTGTCTTAAGAAATTATTTACCGTAAATTGGATTCGATGGTCACTTGATTTTTGGGTTCAAATGGTTGTTTTAATTTTAAATTAGGGCAAATTGAATAAATTAACGTTTAATAATTTTTAATTTCAAAAGAATTGTAAAAAAAAAAAAAAAAAGTGCGCTTAGCGGTCAACAACTGTCGGTGACCGCCAAATAAGACGCTAACTCATTAGGCTAGACGTTTTGGCCTCGCCTCACGCCTAGGCGCTAAATTTAGAACATTGTTTGTAACATTTCATTATCACAAAAACTTTGAATCATGGAAGTTGAGTTTTGAGAGTACGATTTTCATTTCTTAAATTCTATCATACATTTTATTTTCTTTAGTTTGTTTGAGACCTATTAAATCCTCCCAAGAAATTGGTAATAAAATATTACTTTTACAACACTTATAGAGTAATACTATTTATTATCATGACGATAGAATATCGATGATATAACAACTCATTATCCCTTACATCTCTTTCTCTCTCTTCCCCCCGCTCTCATAAAAATTGAACTGGTCAATCCAATTATTTCACATAGAATATCATATTACCATAATGATAAATAACATCATTTTTGTATAAATTGGTGATGCCATCGTACATGCTTAGCTCTTGTTTGATATAGATTAAAATGTGATCTCGCTGTTAATTACGACAATGAATTTATTGCCTTGATCAAGCATTGAATTCAATTACTTAGATGGATCCCAATCGATGCTATATGTTTACATTATTGTTCGTTGGAGTAAAGTTACGATAATGAACTTTAAATCTCAAAGCACCGTAATTACGTGCCGTCCCCCACCAGTTTCAAATATAAGGGACAGGACATACAACTTTAATCAACAAACAATGACTTCATAATTGAAACTGATTTATTACCAACCAACTTTAAGCCAAATTGTGAATAAAGATGACCATTTTATATATATATATATATATATATATATATATATATATATATATATATATATATATATATATATATATATATATATATATTTTAAATTTTGGACATTTTATCCTTGTTGTTAAGCAAATAAATAATCAATATCCTACTCATTTATATGGGTGTTACATGGGAAGAACCAAGCGTATAAGGGTGTTACATGGGATGAGCTAAGCATCTCAGCTTCTCTATTGTCAAAGCTCGACTTGGCTATGACTTGCCAAATTTTTCTTTCCGGTTGAAATGACACCTTACTCATTTTTGACAAATTTGTAGTAAACTATTCGTGAGCGGCTGGCTTGCATAGCTAACTCGTAGGAGCAGATGAGCTAGTTAACACTCCTACTAACCAGGGGCAAATTCAGCATTGTAGTTCAGCTAGGGCGAAGACTGATGACTGTTGATAGATGATTGTTGACCGAGTCAAGTAGCGTCCACCGGATTTATTTTTCAGATTAAAATTGATTTAAAATCAGTGTACACACAGTTTAATTGAGCCCAACATCTTTTCCATCAATTTTTTTTTCACTTATTCCTAATTTTCCAAATCACAAATCAAAATTATAACTCATAAACTCATAGTCTCAGACAATAATACAACATAAATTCTCATTTCTCACAATTCATAAATCACAAATTCATAAAAACTAAAAAGAAAAAAAAAGAAAAAAAACAGAGATTGAAAGTAGAAACCGAACGAAAACCGCTCACCGGGTTAGGCTTCGTGTCCACCAGACCACCACCGTCTACCAATCTCGTCGACCAGGCTAAAAAAATAAGGGCCAAACAAATGAACAATAACAAAGGGAAAAAAAATTCTGGGCTTCTTCTTCTTTTTCTGACGGATGGCGGCGATGAATAATTGAACTAAAGCTCTCGATGAATCCAGCACAGGTTGCCACGGTGGCTGGCCAAGTGCTGGGTCCGCCCCTGCTACTAGCCCAATATTATGCCCTATGTTCGATAAAATTAAAATCTGAATTTTTATCAGAGTTAAAGTCAACTATTAATTTTATTCACATATTTCATAATATCTATAATTTTTTTCAATTATAAATTTCATCGATTTTTATCAAAATTTGCTAAGCTCAAAAATTTACTCTTTACTGCACGCGCGCATTTTCTTCGGCACATTTTCCTCAAAAGTCTATTGCGTTTGAAAATCGTAGCGAGTGAAAATACGTGCTGGAGTATTCCGCATCGATTATCTCTAAATAAACGCTCCAAAACTACGCAACGGTGCAAGATAGCATAGAGTCGTAGACTCGATGTCACTCGCAGTCAGTTCCCTGTTTTTCATCTTTTTACATTTCTTAAGTCTATACACTTTTTTGATAGGAATAAAAAATATAATTTTTATTAATAAATAGAAATTTTTAGTTGGAACATGACTTCTCAATAGGGTTGATTTTTTCGAAAAAGGTCATAAGAATTAAGAAATGCTGCATAATTTTTTAATGCGTGCATCAACTTGGAAATGCATTTTCTGTAATATGTATAATATTCAGATAAAAAAAATATGATAACTTGACGTTACCTTCATCTTTTATCGACTTCTTACTGATAGTCTATTCAATGTTTCAAAATTAATTGCGAAAACTAAATACGTGGGTAGAATTATTTGCGTGACTTAACTCAAGACCTTATTGCACGAGCTGATGATATCTATAAAATTTTACAAATTGAATATAGTTCATTTTAATAAATAATTATTTCTATACTTATAGTGAATTATTTTTGTTGAAAAAATTAATTTAACAAAATACTAGAAAATATTAATGCTAATGTTGATACATGCAGTTGCTATCTTATCCTATGCACCATGCATCCCCACCTCACCACACAGTGAAAAAGAAAAGAAAAATCAGTGACAGAGCAGCAGCCGTTTTCACAGTACATCATTTTCAGCTGCCATTCACAGAAGAACAAACCCAGTTAAGCTTCATTTTCATTTTATTGGGTTCCCCAAACAGAGAAAAAATACTTCTATTCTTGTATTAATTACCGAGAATCTTTATACAAGTGTTTTTAGATGATTATGCTTTTTAGACATTGATTTGATAATCACTCCAAAAACAAAATCCAATCTTTTTTTTACGTCTTTTTCGCTCTCTGTGCATTTGCCGTCAGTTTTCAGACTTGTATGTTTGAATAGTATCTCATTGCGTGACCTGAGCTGAATAATAGTACTGTTATTACATATTAGTTTTTTTCATTTTTTTCTACTTCTAACTGGCTTCTCTTGTCAAAGTTGCTTGCGCATGGCCACAGCCTTGCTCCCTTTGGGTAATTTTTCCTACGCCTTTCGACTCTGTTTCTTAGGAGAGAGAGAAAAAGACGCGACTGCTAAAAGGAGAGTTGTTTTTTTAGGATTTTTATTGAGCATTTGTTTAAAAGGTTTTTCCGGGTTATTTTGTTGCCTTTGAACTAAAATGCTTGGTTCTGTGGGGAAGAGATAAATTGATTCAAGAGGGGTTTTGGGAAAACATTGATAGAATGAGCGACAGATTGGAAAAAACAGCGTCTTCTTTGGCTATTGTAGAGAAAAAGCCTCAAAAACTAGGAGGATGTGTGGGCATTTTCTTTCAGCTCTTTGACTGGAACCGTAGATTTGCAAAAAAGAAGTTCTTTTCCAAGAAATTGCTTCCACCAGGTTTGTTTTTTGCCATTGCTCTGTTTTCTTTTTAGAAATTTGGCAAACCATATTGGCATTATGTTGCAAATTAGATCTGGTCTTTATGTTGCATTTTTCTCAGTTCGCTTGAAACAAGCTTCAAAGAAATTTGGTGGAGATGAGAATCAGCCGAAGCTTCGTTTGGTATGCATCATGCTTTGTTTTGTTTCTGCATACTAAATAATTGTCTTCTGTTTTTAATAAATGGAGTTTTAAGCTTTGGGATGTTTCTTTTATTGTGTGTGAACGATATAGATTGCTGATGAGAATAGTGGGGGATTTCCTAGCTCAAGGAAAACGTGTGGGGTTAGTAAAGTTGATCTTGAGCAAAGGCGTGAAATGCGAGCTCCAGGTCTGGTTGCCAGGCTTATGGGTCTGGAGTCCATGCCGGCATTACAGAAAGAGAAGTCGAAGAAAACATCGTTTTCAGGAAATGGGAATGATAAAGCAGAGAAAATTGAGGATAAAATTTGTGGGTACAAGGGGGATAAAGTGAATGTGGAAAAAGGAGGGAGTAAAAATGAATTGAGGCCTCAAAAGCTTCTGAAGACCGGGTCATGTGAGGTAGCTAGAATGGGGGCCGAGGTATTGCATTTTACAAACGTTTTATCAAGATCAAGAAAGCTTCCTCCAAAACTTACTTCTCCAGTGAAAAGTCCCAGAACTCTTTCAGGGAAAAATGCATCTAGAATAATTGGTGCGGCAACTAGAATTCTGGAACCTGGGTTGGCAAGGAGTAGGTCAAAACGTGCCCTTGCATATTCAAATACCTTGCACAATTCTTCTAAAGGAGAAACTTTTTCGGGGATAACGACAGATTTTTTACCAAGCCAAGTGGAAGATTCTAACTACCGTGTTACTCAGCAGCCAAAGGGGCAATCTTCTTGCAGAACTTGTGGGCATTTGCTAGATAAGTTGGATTCTGAATCAAGTGTAGATGAACGGCCGATGATTTTTACTTCGGGTTTCTCACATCATGTTGAAGCCTCTTGTCAAAGGTCAGAAAGGAGCAGCCCAGGAATGCCAACATTTGAGGAGGTTCTAGAGGAATGCCCAGTAACTGCAGGTTCAGCCGAAAAAAGATTTCAACCTCGTGGTACATTTTCATCAAATAGGAATCCTTTAAGTGGAGAAACGATGTGGAATTTGAGAAGCCAGCAGTGCAAGCCTCAGAAGGACATGCCTCTCTCTGATGGTTTTAGTTACAGGACTTGGAGCCAAAATCAGATGCCACAGGCGAGAAATAGACTTCCTCCAAGGTCAAAGTACAATGGTCAGTTGAGCAACAAAGCCTCAGCATCAATTGACGCAGATGAGACGAAGGATTTTGTTTTTAATTATCGAAGCTTAAGTGGGCGTACGAAACCTGGGCTCTCCACTGGAGCTGATAATGGCAAATTTGAAATGGAGAGGAGAGCTGGTCACGGGCAGAATGATTCCATATTACCAGTGCGAAAGAGAAGGCCAATTAATATCACAAGAGAAAGTGCAAGTCCCGGTTTCACAATTTCTTTCAACAAACAAACTTATACTGGTGCTCATGTAATGAGTAGACAAGAGATGGAATGTAATGTTCAATCCATTAACCGCCAAAGCAAAAATAGATTGGATCTTCATCAAGATAGAAGAACAGTTGGTGTTAGGAAGGTGGATAGTGATGTTTTATCGATGGTTAACTCTCCAGTGAAACAGGGCATTGGAATTCATGCGGGTGTTGTGGAAAGAAGGATTCAAAATGATTCAAGCGACGAGACCACTTCACAAAAATTTGCATTAAATGAAAATGATGAAAATAGAAAGTATAAAAAACCATTTCATTTGAGTGGAGATGCATTAAGTGCACTTCTGGAACAAAAGTTGCAGGAATTGAATCTCCAAGGGGAGGATGAGATGAGAATAGGTGGGAATGCCCCCCGAAGGACCACAGCTATGATTCTCCAGGAGTTAATTTCTGCCTTGACTTCAGAGAGAGTGTTTCGACATGATAACTCGGCTGCTACATCTAACGGGAAAAGTGATTCTCGTGATTGTGGTGCTATATCCTACTCAAAAATATTAGACAATTCCCAGGTCAGTCAATGTCATTTTATTTGCTGACAACTTAACTTAGCGAGCAATAAGGATATTTGAATGTCTATTCAATGAGATTCAAACCTGCTGGATTGAAATAAGGACAAATTCTCACTACTCTGAATTGAAGTGTATGTACAACAATTTCCATCTTTCATTGGTCCTGCATAATATCAATAACCTTCAAAAAAAATAGTCACTGAGCCCAAAGAACGTGGCTTAGGACAAGGCGCCATTCCACTTGGAAAGAGATGGCATGCTTTATCAACCACAGTTCACTTAGTGAATTTGTTTCTTCCCTCCACCTTCAACACAAAACCCCCATGAACGATTTTTAGGTGAGGATGAGAACAAATATGCTTGTGTAATAAATTATGCACTTCTATCAGTTTTTTTTTTTTTGGGTGAATTTGGGGATTCAACTAAGTGAAAGTTTCCGAGTGTCAGGTCATTTACTGTTAGTTTAAGAATCTGCTAAAACAGTTCAGTCATTTTTTACAGATTGGCATGGCAAGCCTTGTTTCTACTTTGAAAGTTATCACTGTGAAAATGTAAATTACACGAGCTTATTTTTTTCATTACAAGTGGATTTCGAGCATTTCTGTCTTGTCTAGTTTGCATTTTGGTTCATTGAGCCACTAAAATAAATTGGCTTCTATCTTGCATTCATGCTTTGCCCATTTAGTCATTTTTGATCTTATTCTGCAGTATCAATTTTTATTGCCATGTTAATTATATTTGGCTTGATGGCTAATATTTGAATCCTAAGTAATCAATTTGACGTCTCCTTAGGTCAAAGAAAAGACAGCTGAGTTGTTGGTTGACTGTCCGCCTGATAGTGAACACCTTAGCCCAGGATCTGTTCTTGAGGCTTCTTTTTCCAACGAGAGTTGTCTTTCTAGCAGTATGTATGATAGCTCCGGTTAGCATCTCTGTTTTGATTTTGTTGCTTGTGATGACTAAAAGTCCCCTTATTGGACTTATAAATACTGTTACTATCCTTATATTCTAATATTGGCTACTACTATTTCAATTCAGGGTATAAAATGCTCACTGAAACTTTGGATTGCTCCTATGATGATCCACAGTCTCTTTGCCGTGACATTGACCTTTTAGATTCTGCAACCTCTGTAAAGACAGCAAAGAGTAGTAGAGAGTACATTATTGATGTCCACAAAAATATTTCGGAAGTTTTATGCTGTATGGAATTTGATAATTGTGGTTTAAGAGAAAGCATGCTCGACTATGCAAAAAAGGTTCTTTTGAATGCTGAGTTGGTGTTTGGAAATGCAACTCCCCCAGGCTCAATTGCAAGGCAAGGTATTTCAATTAAAAACTTGTTCCTTGACCAGCTTGAAACACTAGCAAGTGTTCTCCAGATGAATCTTGATTGCTTTCTTAACATTGAGGACGGGAAAGAGGTGAATCAACTGAGAAGATTTACTTTTGATTCTGTCATAGAATTCTTGGACTCAAGATTCGGTCAATATGCTAAATCCAGGTATAAAGTCTCGACGAAATTGCCATTTTTTGTGAACACGGAGATGTTGATTTTTCATATTGTGGAGGAGGTCAGAAGGTGGGGAGAGTCATCTGTTTTGATATATGATGAGTTGATAGAGAAGGAAATGAGTGATTCATTAGGCCAATGGACAGATTTTGATGTCGAAAAATTCGAAATTGGCATTCAAATTGGCATGCACCTGTTCCAGATTTTAGTTGATGAGATCGTTGTAGAACTTTGGAACTGCAGGCCGAATTCCCCGTCGATTGCACATGGCTTTCACTAATTTTCTCAATTTCTCTGTAACTATGCAGCATTCTGCTACCATTCCTCTGTAGTTAAAGGAAGATGGGGTCTCTTTGTACAAGCTGTGTATTTTATAGTTGCTGGTGTTAACAGACTGTCTCAAGTTCCCATTCTTTTCTTTCTATTTGCTTATTTTCTTTTCCTTGACAAATGGAAAACTGTTTAGTTGCTAAGATGTTTCAGTAAATTTAGCAATGATTCTTGTAGTTGATTTCGAATTTACTATGAAGTTTAGTTTGTTAATGCAAAAACAAGAAATTTCCACAGGAATTTATAAAGCAAAAAACTCAAGAGGAGGCTGTACAAGAAAAAAGATTCATCAATTCAATTCTTTAATCAAAAACACATTCCACTCTTTACAAATGAATACACACAGAAATTCTCAAGCCAAAGCTCTGATTGTAATGGAATAAAAAATATTCAGAATCAAATACTAAAGTTAAACCAAATAAAGTCGATCTTGAGAGAAATATCAGTAGTTCTCACATTAAGAAAATCCTAATTTCTGAACTCAAAACTGTCTTTGCCCAAAAAGAGTTCTACCAATTCTCCCTCCCCTGTTTCCTTCATTGGTAGCGTTATTAGCAGCAGTACCGAATCCTTTCAGTTCCCCCATACTCGCATGGCTCTTCCTGGTCATAATTCCACCACTCCTCTTCTCACTGGAATTCACCGACTTACTCTCGCCTCCCAATTTCCCATAAAGCCCCCAACTCTTTGCCCCTGCCGGTGGTGTCAAGGACTTCTCCGCCACCGGAGTCAGCATTGATGGCGGTTTCCGATTCTCCTTCCTCAAAGCAGATGAAAAATCCGGCACAGATTGAGTCAAAATTGAAGTCCCTTTAGTCCTTTTTGGTGGTGTGGTGAAATTCGACTTCCCTAGGAATTTAACCTGCTTCTTTGGCGGGGTCAGAACATGTTCTTCTTTTCTGGGAATTTTCGGCTCTATCACGCCCCTTTTTCTTAGTCTTTTTTCTCTGAGATCCGAGTATTCCTTATATCTGGGACCTCTCTCCATAATGAGGCTGTCCGCTGTGAGTTGCAGTAACTGTGGTTGGTTAGAATCAGAAAATTGGGAGAGGAGCAGCGATTTGGAATCAAGAACGGTGTATTGTAGAATATGGTTTTGTTGAAGAAGAAAGCCATTAATCTCTGCCATTGATGGAGGATTTTTGAAGCTTTGACAGTCTGATTTTCAGGAAAAATTCTTGAAAGTAGTTGTATCTTTAAAAGATTTGAGTTTCCAACGGTCTAATAAAGATATGGTAAAAGGCAGGAGAGGAGAAAATAACATGATTTCCAACGTTTCTATTTAAAGAGGGTCCCACTTAAATTAAATAATGTTAGGACTTTGGTTTGTATAATGACCGTATAATGCTACATAAATGTATTTTTTGACTCATTATTTATTACTCTTTTAACCCGATTAAGATTCAGCATAGTTGCCGTTAAACCAATTCCTTCTAGTTGACCTTTGCAACCTTTCAATTATTTGTTAAAATTAGGGTTAGGACACTTTCAAAATAAAATTGAATACTGTTGAAAGAACAATTTTCTTCGTCGTCGCCGTCGTTATTATTTTGGCCAATCGCGAGTTTTCTATTAAGAATTGATTTTATTTGGAAGATTTGTAATAACATGATATTGATATAATGCTCAATCATTCGAAATCCACATTTAATGTGCCGATGATGATATGGAGTCCATGTCACCAAAAGAGCTACCAGATATGTAACATAATTAAACGTCATCAATACTTTAATGATCAATTTGAAATTTTATTTGAACTAATATTCTTTTGTAATGTAACTCATTTTAATAACCTTCATAAATTAACATGTTTATTTTAATTAATACAGCCCCGCTCTTGCAAGGCTAGCCGGGAGGGAGGTGCTATTTCAGGTTTGATTTGCCTCCTTCCTTAGGTTACATAGTTCGGTCCAACCAACTCATAGCCCTCCCGGATTCAACAACCTACATCCCACACGGGTAGGGAAATGCGGAGACATCAGATCAAGACCGCCTAAATCACCAGACCAGTACAAGTCAATTTTGATCAAATAGCTATTATAGGCTTTACATATGGCTAATATCGAGCCAGATAAAAAAAAAATTATAAAATTGCCAAAAGATAAAATACTCATTTCATCAATAATAAAGAAATGAAGCCTAAATTCAAACTTTGTTGTACTTGTACTTCTGCCCGAGATTAAACCTAGTAATTCTACTGCTAAATCCTTCTAATACAAGAGTTCTCACAGCCTCAACTGCTTGTTCCATAGCAGCATCCACCTGCACATAAAGCCGATGGAAGTTGGACCTTTGAGCGGGCATCATGGATGTAAACTTAACCCCGGGACTACCTAGTATATGATTAGATAAGTGATATTTGCTATAGGATTAAAAATCTCGATTCCTCCATGTCCAACTTGGCTCATGCTTACAATGGATTTAAATGTAGAAGAAAGTCTAATGCAAAGTTCAAGTGATCCAAACCATGTGTGAGGATACAGGTGTCTGTCTCTATGATGTACAATAGAATGTATAATATAAACAAACTAAAGAGCCAAAAAGATCCACTACGACCATTTTCCAATTTTCTCTGTAAGCTGAATTTAAAACGAAGTACCTGTTCTCTCTCTTTGGCACTGAATTTCTGAAGAAGAAAAGCCCTCATGTCCATGGTACCAGGTGGATTCCCAATGCCTGCAATATTAGATGTATTTGAGTTTTGAGTTTGAAATTGGAAGTATACTATTGCGGTCAAGTAAGGTGATTAAGGAACAGACCTATGCAAAAGCGTGGAAATTCACGTCGACCGTCTAAGTGCTCCATGA
Organism: Fraxinus americana; assembly: GCA_035079005.1. NCBI lineage: Eukaryota > Viridiplantae > Streptophyta > Magnoliopsida > Lamiales > Oleaceae > Fraxinus > Fraxinus americana. The sequence goes on from CM068712.1 coordinate 32,004,983, forward strand.
CACTCTTCACTCTGTGATTCCAAGATCGGAAGAAAATTAAGAAGGGAGTTCATTAAAACTTACTATGTTTTCATGCAGATATTATACTAATGAGAAAAATTGGAACATGATAGCTGGAACTTGGATGACATCAGGGAAATTCACGATCATTAATTATTCAACCAATGCAGTTGTAGAACGGGAGTGGAGTTACAGAAGTTAGAACCCAAAAGTCTCAATTTGTGGCATAATCTGAATGTTTTAGCATGAAAGCATAACAAGAACAAGGACTGAGTAGCACGAAACTGGTAGAAGCTAAAAGGTTCTAAAACATATTCCTGTACAGGTCTGTGAACGTGCATCTGTTTTGTATCAGAAGTTTAGCCTCAATCCAAGTCATTTGAGTTCCAATGCAAATTCATGCGTGCCAGGGGAAAGTTATAATAATTCACGCACAAAAAGAAAAGCTAGAAGGAAATATAAATACTTTCAAACATAAAACTCATATGAGACGGTGAACAAAAACGAAATACAGACGAAAGTCGTCTTAACTCTTGATAAGCACATTTGGCTGGTTTGCTCATTCATCATAATGGCACTCAGTCTACCCTTTTTTATTAATCACATAACTTGACTCGATATCAAAATGTCAGAAATCAAGGATTGGGTACCTTAGCTGCATACGAGGAATTTTTTTTTCACTTTGATAAATATGTCCACTGAACATGAAGAAGTACAGATTAATCATCTAAAACTTTGTAATAAATACTGTAAAGAATATGGACCAAAATTTTGGCAGAGATGGAACTACATGTACAAATTTTTAAAAACGATTTAACAGATACTAAATTGCAAAGAAGTTTCCTCATGTGGCCATTGCATTGCTTCTTTACTGGGAGCACAAAATCACTCACATTTATAAGAGAGAAATCGTAGTTGATTATCTGTTCCCCATGTCAACTAACAACGTGACACAAAGTTCATAACCAGATAGGAGAATCTTAGAAAAACATCATATTTCCTACATTGATTAATGGGCTAGCATCGTGTGATTCATAAGATTGAATAGCATTTCCAGACCATCATTAGGCTAAATAATACCCGTTGTGATGTCCATGTCCAGCTTTAGGTTGAAGCCTCAAAACACCATTTGGTAAGCTTATCTCATCATACATCTGCACTGACCATTCCAGAAGTTGTAGAAATATCAAATTTCAAATAAATAGCACGGTTTGAATACGAGTAATTGTATAAGTTATTCTCATTACTCAAAAATTATATAAAAATATACATGGTAACTTTATACTAAAAACAATTGCTGACCAGGAGGATGTGACGCAAGGGTACTTGATAATATGCAGCAAGTGGCCCAACCTGGAAACATATAGAAGAGACAGACGATATCATTTACAGTTAATTTTTGAACAAGGAAGCTTATATATGCCATCAAAAAGGACCAGTAAACAGTGTACCACCAGGAGATAACCACTGCGAAAGAAGTAGTTATATATCAGATGGTTTGCAAACATAAAATTTACAGCTTGAACTAGTAACCAAGGGAAGGACATTTCTCAAGTAGAAAACATAAAACTCCAGACGCAAAACAATTGCAGATTTTCTTTTGTTTTTTCCATTCAAGAAGAAACTTCAGGAAGGAACTCAAAGTAAGTTCTTCTAAAATATTTAAGCATGCATCCTTTAAGTAAAGAGTGATGGATTTGATGGTTTTTCATTGCTATAAAATACACAGACAAATCCCATGCTACTGCTATTTAAATTTTGTGCGTACAAAACAAGACAAATCCCATGCTACTGCTATTTAAATCTTGTGCATACAAAGCATTAACAGAGCTAACGGCCCCACCAACCTGCTGGATAGGTTGGTAGTATGAATTAATTGGTACAACATCTTATAACAAAAACCATCAATATATGCTCTTGCTTGCAGGATAACATTAACTTTTTTCATGAACATTCTATGCAGAGTAGCAACAATTGTCACATGTTTATGTTACCATGATGGACTTTTACACAGTAGCAAACACAAACTGGACAAATTCTTCAACTCTACAAAGTCACTGACATTTTACTTCACCTAATATTTATGATCATAGTATTGAATATGTTTATTCAGCGACTAGGAAAAACATAATATTCCAAGCCAAGATGCAAAATGCAGAACACTCAACAGAACATACTGATTCTCCGTTAAAATTCACATATGTTTGAGGTTTGGCCAACAATACTGGCACCTCTCCAATGGAACCTGCATTGATAGCATTAAAACTTCATTAATAAAGGTCAAGATGACGAAATGAATTATTAAAAATAAAGTGGATGGAACTCAGGTAAAGGGAATTGCAAACTTTTGGAAAAAGGCAAAATAAGCACCTATCCCAATCAATGCTTTTGACTGTATGGTATTCATCAAAATGCCTTCTGCTTGAGAGATGCGGTCAATCATTTCAAACCCAACCTAATTTTGTAAAGACCCGTAAATAACAAATAATCAGATTCATAACCCTTCAAAGGGGATCAAACATTCTCTAATAATAATCAAATCAAGTAAACAACATAAATGCAAATAAATTAAACAAACTGAACTAACTGAGAGTACGAGCTCTCACATTGTGCCGGGTTCCATGGTACTTATTTCCTGGATTCCCCAAGCCAACAATCAGCCATGGAGTGTACTCAATTTTATCCCCATTTGGTTCTGGTAATGAAGCCAATGCGCGAAGCCTAGTTGAAGCCAACTGCCCTCGAGGAAGACATGGGGTTCCAATTTTCGGATAAGATACAGTAGAAATACAAATTTTCGGTGAAGATATTGCATACAACATTGATCTGCATAAAGAAACTTCTTCCAATATCAGATAGCATGTTTATGGATTGAAATTTTGAACGAAAGAAAACTTGAATACTTAATTAAAAAAAATAAAATTCAGCCTGGTATTGAATACCCCGAAATGATGGTTTACAGTTGGAGAATTTGATAAAAACTCACGCACAGAGGAAGAGGGAAAGACCTTTACTCTTTGGCTTGCGAAATTTCAGTGTGATAGGTTGGCGGCGGGGGTCGGGCAGCAAGCAGGGGAGAAAAATACAGAAGAAGAGCTGAAGATTATACACTGAACACGCGCCACCACTTATGGCCGTTGCCCCGCTTCCGTATCACAAATGACGGTAGAGTAACGCTGTTCATCCTGGATACAAATAAAATTTATGCGGCGTCAATGTGACAATAAAACATTACTCGATGAATTTACATATATCTGACGGTGAATTATGATTAATTCTGAATTTCTTCGATGAAATAAAAAAATATTTTTCACTTTCATTGATATATCATCTATATATAAATGAGTAAAGCCACTTTGTCCAAATTTGGTGCACCATGGTTGATCGATCCTCACATTGCACCGTGTCCCGCGTGAACTAAATAATGCCCACCCCCATGTGTGTGTGTTCGATTAGTTAAAGTGTGATCCAAAATGTTCATGTAGCATTACTCCATATAAATTTCACGTAATACATTATGTACAAGGGTAGTGCTACATGTACTTCCTAGTATACAAAATGGTTTACCACACGATAACGTAGCGAACGAGGTTTGACTTCAATATCTCACCTGCCAATAAAAAAAACGAAATAAAAGGTGTCATTTTGTTAAATGAAGACAACCTCTTCAATCATTTCCATTCCTTTACTCAGAGCACGTCTGGCGACGGCGAAATGGAGGAACCTGAAAACCCATTCCACGACGTCAGCGACTTGGACGACGACGTCCACAAGTCAGTGAACCCCCTTATTCTTACCCCCATTTGCGGTCGACGCTGAGACATTCTATTATGGAGACAAAGATGAAGTCGAAGTCGGCAACTCCCACACCGACAACTGCGACGCCAACGACAACATGGGTAAGATGTTTTCAACTTAATCATCATTTTGCTGAAGTGAACCCCCTTATTCTTACCCCCATTTGCGGTCGACGCTGAGACATTCTATTATGGAGACGAAGATGAAGTCGAAGCCGGCAACTCCCACACCGACAACTGCGACGCCAACGACGACATGGGTAAGATGTTTTCAACTTAATCATCATTTTGCTGAAGTTAATAGAAAACGGAAATAGGTAGTTTACGGCCGGAAGAGTTGACATTTTTTGTGCCCAGTGTTATTTTCTGCAATATGTAGTATGTTCGACGGGTATGTCAAAGTAGATGCATTTAATTGATGAAATCAGTTAAAGCCCTTACAATTTTTTTTGGATTTTGTACAGCTAATTTGAGAGGGAAAACATGAAGTTGTTTAGAGACCAAATGTTTGCTGTTGCCCCAAGTTTTTTTGTTGTTACCCACGTTTATGTCTTCTCATCTATCAACATTTCCTTATCCTCCATAGATCGTGACTTCAATTAACCGTTCCTTTGTCATAAATGCAGGTTATTTGGGAATTCATTCATTCGAAGACGACAATCCGATTGATATGAGCTTAGGAGAAGGAACTGATATTATTGTGCTAGTGTTGAAATGAAGTTTTAAGATGAAAATGAGGTGTTTGAATTTTCCGGTAAGGAAAAGATCTTTGAGGAAAGGTTATGACGGGGTCATACGTTATATAACGTTTACACGTAGTTGGGAGGGCCGTCGAATAAGTGGTGCAAATGCAAATTTGAAGCCTTAAGTGGGTGATTTTGATTTAGGGGTCTAAAGCATCCAGAAATATTCGGCTGTAAATTTTTGTAAACAGTTGACGGGAATTATCTAATTTATACATTTTAGCTTAATTCTAATTGGAGTGTTTGATATGGCGGTTATTTTGTGGGTTACTATGTAAACACTTTATGTTTACGTAATTGTTGGAGCAATCTGATTTAATGCATTACTTTTGTCATGTTATGATCCTGCTTGGTTGTTGATTCTTTTGTCATATTATGATGCCCAGTGTTGGTTGTTGATTTTTAGCTTGAAACATAACAAAGTGATATCAAAACTGTCCACATAAAATCACAGTACATAATGGTCATGACATTATCAAACACCTAAAATTGATACGAAACCAGGCGAAGTACACAGTTCAAAAGTCTTGTTCATAAAACCAAATAATTACAATAAGTCGAGGTCATCCAAATAGACATATTTCATCTTCTGGAACTCGTTTCCCCTTGCGCATGGTCAAGTTGAGTGAAATCTCCAAGTCCGACTGATTTGCGTGCTGAGAGAAAAAAAAATACTATGTCAATAATCTATGGGAAAAACTTGTATGGTGGCCGAACACCACATAAATGAAGCATTCCACAACTTCAGTAACTAAACTCAAGCAGTATGAATTTCCACATAAAACCCATTCCACACAACCAGAAGCAATTTGCGTGCTGTGAACAGAAAAAATCTACTAAGTAAATGAAGCATTCCTCAACTTCAACAAAGTAATTTGTCCAAACCCACTTTGTTCGAAATGGATCTTACCAAGTATACGTACTGATTTTTCATAATAGCAGGTAAAGCCCAAAGCTTTTCAGAGATATGAATGATTCCAGTATCCTTATTATAATGTGTGGCCAGTCATGGGTGTGGTGATTTCACAGTTGGCGATGGGGCAGAGGAACGAATTAGCTCCCTCGGTGTCTCTCACACACGAAACGAAGGTGAATCGCTACTAACCTGGAGAGTGTAGAGAGCTAGATCTCCGTCGACTATCTTCTCTTCGTCGGAGGTGAAGTGCCGGCGAGATTTCTTTAGTTTGTGCAAATCATCATAGAGAGGTGCAAGTTGAAGGGGAAAGGGTTTGCTTTGGGGCGGAGTGGATTTGGGCAATATGGGGGGTTTTATTCAAATTAATTTGTGAGCTGGCGAGATTTCATGATATTTCATTATTTTGTTTTTGTATCATCTGTCGGTATTTTGACTTCAAAAATGATTTTTAAAAAAGAAATGGAGCTCAAATAGAGGCTATCTTTGCACCATTTATATACGAGTAAAATGTTTCATTACTAATCCAACTTATACTTGATCATTATTTACTAATCAAAATTCAAAGTACTTTCTAATGGTCACTTCACTTATTATTGAGATTTTGCGCTACATTCATCATCCGTCGGATTTCATTTCTCTCGTTATTGGTGTGTTGACGAAAAATTTGCATGACATGCTACGACGATCAAAAAAATAACAACTCAACCAAATCATATGTTTTATTACTCACCTAACTTGCGTTACCCCCGGCATGATTTTCCATCATTTATAACTTAAATCAACCAAATTTCTTCTCATTATTAGGGGAACTGATAAATACGTTTTTATATACTTATGTTGCTGTCAAAACATGAGCAATTGTTGATTAATATGTTGAAATATAGCTTAATTCAATGTAATTCATGTTTTGCAGACAAATGATGAATGTAGCGGAAATAAGGAGAAACAAGTAAAAAATGACCAGAATGGAAGAAAGTAAAAATTCGAGGACTAAAGTGCAAATACTTAAAAATTATGTCGGGGCTCACGATGAAGGTTCGAGAGTGCTAAGGGTCGATTAGAAACAATTAGAAGTCAGAAAGAAATGGAATATTATCAAAATTAATTTCCAATTCGCACAAGATATATTCCAGATTTTTAGCCGAAGATTGTGACCCATTTTTGGTATAGTAAAAGTCCGAATTGGAAAAAATATATTTCTAACAAAGTTGTAGTTCTTCGAGTTATCTTTCTAACACATCTTGAATTACCTAAATTAAATATTAGAAGAGAAAGTTATAACCAAATTACTGACTGCTGTGCAGAGACAAAAAATCCGCGCGCGAAAGCAACTTTCCTTATTCGATTAGAACTCTTTTGGAAACTAATTTAGACATGATTTTTGTCCAATTTTCGACTCTTACAAATACTTAACAGCAGAATACATATGGAGGAGCCCCCATACACCATTCTTCTCCTCTTTGACTCAAGAAACTCGTGGAGAACTAAAGATCTTGGTGAAGCTACGAATGAACTCGATTGAAATTGGTGATTTCATATCTTTTATTCATTTAATTTGATCTTTTCATTGTCAAAAAATGCTAAAATTTAGACTTAAGACATATTTGTACAATTTTATTGGAATAAGATCAAAGATCGACCATATACATCAAGCATAAGGCATTAATCAATTCGCCAATAAAGTGAAATTGATATTAAAATTCAACAACTAGTTTAATCTAACGATAGAAGAAGCATGACTGGATCTATAAAAGATATAATAATTTTTAAACCAATCTCAACAATAAATAATTGAAATTGAAACTTAATAAATAGTTGATTGAACAATGGAAAAAATATGACTGAATCCATGAAAAATCTTGTAAATATTAAAGTGATTTCAATATAAATTCAAGAGAATGAAAATCTAAATTCTAACATTGTTTGACAATGAAAAGATCAAATTAAATGAATAAAAGATATGAAATCACCAATTCCAATCAAGTTCCTTCGTAGTTTCACCAAGATCTTTAGTTCTTCATGAGTTTCTTGAGCCAAAGAGGAGAAGAATGGTGTATGGGACCTCCTCCATATGTATTCTGCTGTTAAGTATTTGTAAGAGTCGAAAATTAGATAAAAATCACGTCCAAATTGGTTTCCAAAAGAATTCTAATCGAATAAGGAAAGTTACTTTCGCGCGCAGATTTTTTGTCTCTGCACAGAAGTCAGTAATTTGGTTATAAATTTCTCTTCCGATATCTGATTTAGGTGATTAAAAATGAGTTAGAAAGATAACTCAAAGAGCTACAACTTTGCTAGAAATAGATATTTTCCAATTCTGACTTTTACTATATCAAAAATGGGTCACAATCTTCGGCTAAAAATCTGGAATATATCTTGTGCGAATTGGAAATTGATTTTGATAATATTTCATTCCTTTTTGACTTCTAATTGCTTCCATTCGACCCTTAGCACTCTCGAACCTTCATCGTGAGCCCCGACATAAGTTTTAAATATTTGCACTTTAGTCCCCGAATTTTTACTTTTTTCCATTCTTGTCATTTTTCACTTGTTTCTCCTTATTTCCGCTACATTCATCACTTGTCTTGCAAAACATGAATTGCATTGAATTAAGCTATATTTCAACATATTAATCAACAATTACTCATATTTTGACAGTAAAATAAGTATGTAAAAACGTACTTATCAGGAACTTTGGAGGCGAGTCTGTGAAGGGTCAGGTCATATGTTTGAAAATTGAAATATTTTTATGCCCCCCCCCCCCCCAATTTTGGGTTAATATATGTTTTGGAATAACAATTTTTTTAAGAATGCATAGTTAAAAAATAAAGAAAAGTTGAATTTACATGTAAAATTATTTTATAGAAAAAATGCGTGATTGATATGAATTTTGAAAAATGATTTTTAAAAAAGAAATGGAGCCCAAATAGAGGCTATCTTTGCACCATTTATATATGAGTAAAATGTTTCATTACTAATCCCAACTTATACTCGATCATTATTTACTCATCAAAATTCAAAGTACTTCCTAATGGTCACTTCACTTATTATTGAGATTTTGCACTCCATTCATCATTCGTCAGATTTCGTTTCTCTCGTTATTGGCGTGTTAGACGAAAAATCCGCATGACATGTTACGACGATTAAAAAATGACAACTCAACCAAATCACATGTTTCATTACTCACCTAACTTACGTCACGATTTACTCATCAAACTTTAAATTACTTCACGGATGAGTTAATAACTCATCTTTAAACGTTGCAATCCATCAATTATCCTTCAGATTCATGGTTCTGCAAAATCATGCATTTTTCTTGGTTGACAACATTTTTTAATCATATCAACCTATTTATCATAAGCTTGTACCTCGGGTGCGATGACGGATTGATCCAATCAAAAAAAGTATGTAAATATTTTTCTATTAACCTTTCTAGAAGTTTAAACACGAAAGATGGTATAACGTAAATGCCACTACGTTGTTTTTCTTGACATAAAAATATGTAACTAGTGTTACGAGTTAGTAGATGTAAGCGACACGTGGCGTCACATTTTGATGGTGGGATCAGCTTGATTAAATCAGGACATGTTTTCCTGGCATCAGACGTGGGTTCCGAGGGCCTCACTATTGTTCCGAGGCCATTGGTGCTAACAATAAGCCACGGTTCGGTGGGCATGCATCGTCCGAGGCTCTTCAGCAGCCATTGAAGACCCACTTGCAAGGATCCGCTTATGATGGAGATCTTTTATGAATGATTGACGTGACTCTTATGAAAAGTTTATCTGTGTCTTGTCTTGTCAATGTAAGGGCATTTAATGTTTTGCAAAGCTAGGAAGGTCAACTTGATTGTTAGGATTTGATGTCTTGGCCGAAGAGATGAGGCCACGTGTAAATTGATCCAAAGGTCACCATTCGAATTGTAACACTATAAATACCCCCACCATGTAACGAAAGAGGGACTAATGCAAAATCGGAGAGCAAACTGAATATTTTGGAGCAATCTTTCTCGTTTCAACTACATTTTTTACAACATTTCATTGCTAGAGATCGCACTTTGTCGATTGGTTTCTTATACAATCGTATCATATTCATGCCGGCGGCCTGAATGGAAACGTCTCGTGCCTTTTTAGCCACTCCCACGCCTTTTACTTGGAGTCATCATGACCGTCGATCGGCATTAGCGTGTTGGATCAAGTTTGCGTGTGCACGAGTGGGCCCAGCATCTGTTGGCAACATTTTTTGGGGTCAACAGATTGGCGCTGTCTGTGGGAAACCACACCATAACCATAAGCAACCCGTGGAAAAAGCCTTCTGAAAATATTTTGGGTATCCCCCTCGAAAGAGGATTTATTCTTGGGAAAAGAATAAGAGGAAGCCCCCAAAGTTAGAAAATATTCACAGTCCCAAGTTTCAAGAGACATGAGCTCAGAAGAAGAGGCTCCTCCCAGGCGAAATAGAGAAGCTGACAATGAGGCCCCTGCGGTCCGACGTCGACCCCATCACCATCACAGGCGAGGTGGTAGGAGGTGGCGGCCCAGCTCACTAGGGAAATGGCAACCATGGCAGCCAATATGAGGAGCATCACTAACCAAAACTTGGCAATGCAAGAGTTGCTAAGGCAAATGCAAGGCCAGGGAGGTCCCCCACCTCCCTCCTTCGTTCCACAAGAGCCGTATCAACCTGATGAGGTTCAAAGTCAAAGAGCTTATTCCTCTAGGCAGCATAGGGGAGGAAGCCCAGTAGAAAGGGAAGTGGGAGTTGACATTTCCTCCAATTATGCCTCAGGCTGACCCTCCGATGCCCCGTTTGATATGGAGGATAACTTCCCCCCTGAATATGAGCCAGCATCGAGGCCCCAGAGATCTGCCAGTGTGTTTGATAGGCTTAGCCCAGTGGGTCAGAGGCGCAGGCAAAGGAATGCCGCCCACGCTCCTACAAGTAGGCCACAGCCCCCACCTCCTGAGGTTCGGCAGCCGGAGGAAAGGCAAGAACGTGCCCCCCGTGCTATGCCGCCTCGCCATGAGCGTCTCAGGAGGGAGGAGGAGGCTCGCAACCAGGCGGGACCTTCCGCGCAACAGCCTAGGTATGAAGCTGAGGCTAATTATGATTCGGACGGTCCCCAAAGATCTTGCGACTTGGACAACGATGATGACAATTTGCCATTCTCAAGGGAATTGAGGAATGCCTAGGTCCCAAATCATTACACAATGCCCAAAATACCCAAGTATGGTGGGAGAGGCGACCCAGCAAAACACTTGAATAGCTACAAAACACACATGAGTCTGAGAGGCGCCACCCTAGTTGTTAAATGCAGAGTCTTTCACTTGACTCTAAGCAGAGCTGCTGAAATTTGGTATAGCAGGTTACCGCCTGGGAGCATTCGAAGCTGGCCGAGTTCAAAACCACATTTTTGAAAAGATTTGCTGTGAGCAAAGAGGGCGAGGCCCCAATCCAGCGCCTCCAGGACATGAGGCAACAGCCTGAAGAAACTTTGAAAAGTTTTCTGTCCCGCTTCAAAGATGAAATGACTTGCTGTGTTCAAGTCACTGATCGCGAGGCTCTATCTGCCCTAAGGGGAGGTCTCAACATGAACACCCTATTTTGGAGAGACGTGCAGAATCAAGATCCCCCAACTTACGATGCTTTGTTGGAGATGATGCGACGCGAAATCATCAACGAGGAACTGATAGAACATCGGAATAGAGCAAGTAGAGGCCTTCAGCCCCAACAAAGGCAACGTGGTAGAGGTCCAACCTCCCACTTGATGGATCAGCAGTGGGGTCAACCCAATGTTGAGGTTGCCCAAGGCTCAGGTCAAGCACTTGCTGCAGCCACCTTGAATGCTGTACCAACTTTGGCTTACGAGGACGTACCGGCCACAGGTACTCCTGCAAACCCACAAACACAACAGGCCCCCCGTAGAGGACGAGGCCGGGGAAGGAGTTCGAATCAAGGCAGAACTAACTCCCAAGGGTATTGCACTTATCACCATTCTTACAGCCACGCAACTGCCGACTGTAGAGACATAGCCTTACATCCTGGAAACTCGGATTCCAGGGGCAACAATCAGAACACCTCAAGACCGAGGAGCAGGCCCCCGCCGAGGCAAGGCTCACGGCCTAGGCGAGACGAGGCCCCTTCCCATCACAGGGAAACGTCTCCTCGTGGGAGAGAACGGGAAAGGAATAGAAATTCAAATGAACGCCAACGAAGGGACCATCGAGGTAGGCCTGACGATGCTCCAGTTCACGAGATTGACACTATTTTTGGAGGCCCTTATGTTGGTGGAAACACCAGAAACTCCCAAAGGAACTATGTTCGAGAAGCAAGGGGTCCCCCATTGACTAGCTACATTGTGGGCAGCAGTTCACGAAGGAGTCAATCGCCTCCTATCGTGTTTACACACGAAGATTCTGAAGGTATTCACTACCCCCACTGTGATGCCTTAGTGGTAAGAGCTGTGGTAGCTAGAAACGGATTGAGGCGAATGTTGGTAGATAACGGTAGTTCTGTGAACATTCTATTTGGATCCACCTTCGACAAAATGATCTTAGACCATGAGTTGAGCCCCACTAACACGCCTTTATATGGCTTCACCGGAGATAGCATTATCCCAAGGGGCAAAATCACCCTAGCTGTGGAAATGGGAGAACCTCCCCTGTCAACCATGTGTTTCATGGAATTCTTGGTAGTGGACAGTAGGTCAGCCTACCATGGGGTGTTGGGGAGACCTGCATTGAAGGATCTGGGAGCAGTCACCTCCATCCATCACTTATGCATGAAGTTTCAAACTGATAGGGGGGTGACAACAGTCAAAGGAGACCAAAGAGGGGCTAGGGAATGCTACCTCAACTTTGTGAGGAAAGCTGAGCCTAGGGATATGCACATGGTGGCAGGCACCAGTAACCTTGAGTTGCCAGCACTTGATGAACTTAATCCATGAGTAACTGAGGCTGATTCCCAGGCGGCCATGGAAGAGCTAGAAAGCTTCCCTATTGATCCAATGGAGCCAACCAAGCTGCTGCAGGTTGGTAAAAGTTTAGCCCCAAGATTTAAGGGAGAACTTAAAGAATTTTTGTGCAAGAACCACGATGTCTTTGCTTGGAGGCATGAGGATATGGTAGGCATCGACCCCGGGGTCAGTTGCCACCACCTAAGAATTGATCCCAAATTTGCCCCGCATAGACAGAAGAGGCAAGCTCTTAACCCAGAGAGGTATGAGGCCTTGAAAGAGGAAGTGCGGAAGCTCATTAGCAACAGTTTTATCAGAGAAGCCCTCTACCCAAAATGGATATCCAATCCAGTACTGGTGAAGAAGCACAATGGGAAGTGGAGGGTATGCATTGATTTTTCTGATCTCAACAAGGCATGTCCAAAGGACAGTTTCCCACTCCCCAGAATTGATCAATTGGTGGATTCTACCGTCGGACACGAGTCCCTAAGCTTCATGGATGCTTATTCTGGTTATAATCAGATTCCTATGTACCCAGGCGATGAGGAACACACCTCATTCATCACGGATCGAGGCCTCTACTGTTACAGGATGATGCCTTCTGGACTAAAAAACGCTAGAGCAACCTACCAGAGGCTAGTGAACAAAATTTTTGCCAATTTGCTTGGAAAAACCATGGAGGTCTATGTGGATGACATACTTGTTAAAAGCCTGAAAGTTGGCGATCATATAACCCACCTCCATGGAGCCTTTGAGGTTTTGCGAAAGTACCGCATGAAGCTGAATCCCCTCAAATGTGCATTTGGGGTAGCCTCAGGAAAGTTCTTGGGGTACATGGTTAACCAACGTGGCATTGAAACAAATCTTGAAAAGATCCGAGCGTTGATTGAGATGAAATCTCCCCAGAAACCAAAGGAAGTGCAAAGCTTAATGGGTCGCGTGGCCGCTTTGAGCCGCTTTATATCGAAGTCCACTGATAAATGCCTCCCATTCTTCAAAACATTAAAAGGAAGACAGAAATTTCAGTGGACTGGGGAGTGTGAAGAGGCTTTCCAGGTGCTTAAAAGGCACCTAGGACAGGCCCCCCTCCTATCGAAGCCCAAGCTTGGTGAAATGCTATAACTTTACATGGCAATTTCCCTCGATGTGATGAGCGCTACCGATAAGGAAAGAAAACTCAACCCAGCTGCCAGTTTATTATATTAGCAAGGCTTTAATACCACCTGAGACGCGATATCCAGACATGGAAAAATTAGCCTTAGCATTGATCATTGCATCCCGCAAACTGAGGCCCTATTTTCAAGCTCACACCATTCATGTGCTGACGAACTTCCCTCTCAGACAAGTTTTGCAGAAGCCGGACGCCTCGGGTAGGCTATTAAAATAGGCGGTGGAGTTGAGTGAATTTGAAATCATCTTCAAAGCCAGAACTGCCATCAAAGGGCAAGTTTTAGCAGATTTTGTGGCAGAATTTACCAACGCCCCTGAAATTGGACAGGAGGCAGAGCCTCCTGAACCTCCAACATGGAATTTGTTTGTGGACGGTTCGGCGGGGGAGACTGGCTCAGGCGCTGGTGTGGTCCTTGTAAGTCCTGAAGGTCATAAATTGAATAGTGCAGTACGGTTTGGCTTCAAAGCCACCAACAATGCTGCTGAATATGAGGCCCTCCTCGCTGGCCAAGGAAATGCAAGTAAAGAGGCTTCACATCAGCAGCGATTCTCAGCTTGTAGTGGGACAATTGAATGGCAACTTTGTGGCAAGGGATAAAACCATGGCCTCATATCTCAAACTGGTAATGAGCCTACTCCATTCTTTTGAAAAATTTGAGTTGAGTCAGATACCACGCCTTGAAAATGTGCACGCCGATGCTTTATCCAAGCTCGCCAGCAGCAAAGACTCTGAATTACTGGTAGTGGTCCCAATTGAGCACCTCCTCAGGCCATCCACCTCCGCAGAAGTGATAATGTGGGTAGAAGGTACCCCAACTTGGATGCAACCTCTCATATCTTACCTCAAAGATCAATCCATGCCTGATAATAAGGAAGAGGCGTACAAATACGAAGGAGGTCTGCCAACTTTATGTTAGTTGACAACGTCCTTTACAAGCGTGGATTCTCCTCACCTCTCCTTCGGTGTGTAGGAAAAGATGAGGCTAATTATGTACTTAGGGAAATTCATGAGGGCGTTTATGGCAATCACTCTGGAGGATTGGCCTTGGCAAATAAAGCACTGAGGCAGGGATATTATTGGCCTACGATGAAAAAGGATGCCCTTCAATTTGTTCGCAAATGTGACAAATGTCAACGTTTCTCCAACATACAGAGGGGACCCTCTCAAGAGCTTACTACAGTATCTAGCCCATGGCCCTTCCGCAAGTGGGGTGTGGACCTCATTAGCCCATTACCTAAGGGTAGAGGAGGCGCCAATTTCGCTATAGTGGCTATTGACTATTTCACTAAATGGGTAGAAGTTGAACCTTTAGCGAAGATCACTGAAGCCAATACCTCCAAATTCCTGTGGAAGGACCTCATTTGTCGCTTCGGCATCCCTCACTCAATCGTCTCTGATAATGGAAAACAATTTGACAACCGGAAGGTCCGGGACCTCTGTGAGGAACTTAGGATTAAAAAGCACTTTTCTACCCCTCATCATCCTCAGGCCAATGGCCAGGTGGAAGCCGTAAATAAGACTATCAAGCATACTCTGAAAAAGAAGCTTGATACAGCTAAGGGAGCTTGGGTGGATGAGTTACCCCAGTTACTATGGGCGATACGGACAACGGGCAGAACTCCTACAGGGGAAACCCCTTTCTCCATGACTTATGGTGCTGAGACAATGAGCCCAGTGGAGGTAGGATTACCCTCTCCCAGAAGATTGAGCTTCAATGAGATATCCAATGATGAACTTCGGAGATGTGAGCTTGATTTCCTTGAGGAAAGGAGGAATGATTCCCAGCTGAGGCTTGCTGTCTACCAGAGGAAGATGAGCCGATACTACAACTCAAAGATGAAAAAGAGGTCCTTTCGTATGAACGACTTGGTTCTTCGCAGAGTTTTCTTATCCTCAAAGGAACCAGGGATGGACACCTTGGGACCCAATTGGGAGGGACCCTACCAAATTGAAAAGGAAATTCGACCTGGCACTTACTGGATAAAAGATATGGATGGCAGGATCCAACCTCACCCGTGGAATATTGAGCATCTGAGGATGTATTATCAATGAATGTAATCAGTAGCTGGATGTTACTTCCCAGCCTTTATGAATAAACGAGTTTTCTCCAGTCTTCGTCAACTATCAAATAAGCGTGGGCGCTTCGGAGGAGAGGATGGAACCTTAAATGAAGGCCACCTCGTTCGAACTCCTAAGCGTACATCACAAGCCTCCCTTTGATGAAGCTGAACGTCAAAGGGAGAAGTCTCTGCTTGGATGAACCATCCACCAAGCTGGGAAGCGTGGACGCTTCGGAGGAGAGGATGAAACCTTAAATGAAGGCCACCTCGTTCGAACTCCTAAGCGTACGTCACAAGCCTCCCTTTGATGAAGCTGAACGTCAAAGGGAGAAACCTTTGCTTGGATGAACCATCCACCAAACTGGGAAGCGTGGGCGCTTCGGAGGAGAGGATGAAACCTTAAATGAAGGCCATCTCGTTCGAACTCCTAAGCGTACATCACAAGCCTCCCTTTGATGAAGCTGAACGTCAAAGGGAGAAGCCTCTGCTTGGATGAACCATCCACCAAGCTGGGAAGCGTGGGCGCTTCGGAGGAGAGGATGGAACCTTAAATGAAGGCCACCTCGTTCGAACTCCTAAGCGTACATCACAAGCCTCCCTTTGATGAAGCTGAACGTCAAAGGGAGAAGCCTCTGCTTGGATGAACCATCCACCAAGTAGGGAAGCACGAGCGCGGGAATTGAAAATCGATTTGAGGTAATTTCAGAATAATGTTCTGGGAAAACAGTTATTTAGAGTCCTGTAAAGAATGCAATCTTGATGGGTCAAATAGGCTTCAGTTTGGTTTTGTTTTGCCACTTGGTTTGTTTAGTTCTATCTTTTGAAGTTAGTTATTCAAATGTGACGAGGTCTCAGCAGTTGCATTAAATCTATTAGCTTGAACCGTTCTATGGTTTCAAAGCCATTTGGTAAAGTTCAAACAGTTCATTGCGACAAGTGTAAATTGCAATACAAAGAGCCAAGAAAAAGTTTGTATTTCATTAATGAATTGAGGAGTTACAAAAGTTGAATTACAAAAAGCTATTAAGGAGCAGGGGGTGGGGGAGCTGGAGCATCTTCTGCTGGCTGAGGTTCTTCAGTAGGTACATCCTCAGGCTCAAGCTCTACCACTTCGCCTTCTTCAGCAGGCGTTTGGGGAACTTTTTCCTCCAGGAACTCAGCCTTCAGCTCGGAGACGTCTAGCCCATGATGCACCTTCTCCAGCCTTTCAAAAACCTCCTGGTACGCAACCCTGCTCCAATACATGCCGAAGCGGCGATACTCCTCAGTGAGATGGAAATTTGCTATGTAGTTCCTCACTGCGATATCACCCGCTTCGATCACGTCGGCCTCGTACTTCTTCACTTCGGCCTCGTGCCACTTTAGCTCCTTCTCCATAAACTGGTTGGCATCCTTTGCCCCGGCTAGTTCAAGGTTTGCCTTCTCCAACGCCTCGGCAGTGACCTTCTGGTGGTTATCAGAAATCTCCACCTTCTTAGTGAGGGCAGCCACCTCACATTGGCACTCATGTACCTCCTTCTTCAGAGCTTCAATTTCGGCTAGGAGGGCATCTCGCTTGGAATCATCTACATCCCTTTGGATCCTCAGCTCGATGTTTGCCTCCTTCTTCTCTGCAAGTTCGACCTTCACTGCCTCCAACTCATCACGAGAGGCCCGATTCCTTGACTGAATGTCAGCCAAGACAGTTTGGCACTCCAGTGCCACGCCGAAAGCTCTGGCAGTTTGGCTCACCAAGGTGGTGGTGAGGTCCACCGCATCACAGGTGGCCACATAATTCTGCCACCTCTCCGTCCAGAACTTGTTGAAGCCCTCAGTGGCAGCCCTCACCTCGGGAGGTAGCATCTCTATCACGGCAGGGGCAATTTTATCCTCCCTGCCCTCTAGGAAGTTCCCAGACTTCCCTGGGGTCCTTTCCACAGTTTTCTTTTTGGTGGCCTCTGCTGCTTTCGCCACATCATCCAGTACAATCTTCCTTGACTGGGCCACCAATGCAGCATCAATTGAGGACTGGAGGAGCTTCGGCTGCTTCGAAGCACCCTTCTCTGGGAGGGACACAATGGTCCCAAAACTTGATGACCCCTCACCTGGGCCCAACTTTCTCTTCCTCTGAGGCTCTTCAGCCACGCCTTTACCCTTCGCAGCTGGTGGCTTGCCTCCCTTAGAGGCCTCCTTCGGTACCTCCTCCTCAGCCTCTTTATCATTTTTGTTTTTGCTGAGGCGGTCCAACTTGGACTTCACTTGCTTCGCCCCAGAAGATCCAGGCTTCAACGCCTTTGCCCCAGCAGTCGACGTGGCCCTCATTATGCTGGCCATATCCGGCAAAGCATACTCCTTCTTGGTGAACTTGTCTGCAATTAACGAAAAATGAAGTCAGTTTCAGCTTCGGTTCCAATGCTAATTAACGAGAGCCAAACAGCTTCTTACCCTTGGGAGCCATAAGTCCAAAGTCAATGAAGTATCTGCTCTTTTCGATCAGGTGGGAGAAGCTTCGGAGCCTCGGAGATTGTTGATAAATGTCTTCTATAATGGCCCACTCCGCCTCGGAAAGCTCGTACCTCGTGCTACAATCTGCGAGTAAACAGGCAAGTATCAGTATCAGAAACAGTTATGAAGAAGCTGCAAGAGCCTAAGATGACACTCATAAGCCTCGTAGTACTGGGTCGGCGCGGTAACAGCTGGGACAGCATCTCCTTCAACCATCTGCCACCTACCCTTCACCCAGAACCAGGACTCCTTCCACCCCTTTATAGAGGAGGGGAGCCCGACTACAAAGGGGGCGTGGGGACCCCAGGAAGTGATGTAATACCACCCATTTGAGTCGTCTTCCCCCACAACCCTGGCATGGAAGAGGGTTTCGAAAACGTGGAGGGGCAAGTCCTCGCCCATTGGGAAGGATTTGAATGGGGGACAACATGAAGGTCCTCAGCACTGCCCTAAAGAAGGGGTGCAGAGGCAGACGCACACCTGCCTTGAGCAGGTGTTCACTGAAGGCCACACAGTTGGGCCTCGGAAAGCAGGCTCTTTCGTGAGCGTCAGGAACTAACAGCTTCACGTAGTGGGGAATGTTATATGTGTGCCTAAGTTCGTCTAATTTGGCAGAAGTAACATTGGATTGAATCTTAGCTGTCCCCCACCCCGCCTCGTAGTCTATGGGCTCCTCAGTCATGCTATACCATTCACCCGAAGCCCCAGACACTGACTCCTCACCACTCCTCGCTACAGTAATAGCTAAAGACGCCTCGGATGACATGATGGTTTGATGAAAATGACGAAGAGAGTGCAAAAGAAGATTATACGACAAGGAGGTACCTAAAATGAAGAATAAACTCAGAAGACTCGCCGGAAAATATTTGACAGCAAAAGGGTTTGAGAGAGTTTCAGAGATTTCAGTGTATTTCGCGAAAGTAACGTTTGAAAATGACAAAGTTTTGGCTTTTATACTAGTGAAGGATTCAGCCCCAGCCGTTGGATCAGATCTCAGTTAATCTGAGGCGTTCAAAAGGTACACAAATCTTGGCCATTGAAATCAAACGTTTTCTTTGCTTCAACGCTCCAGATTTGTACGTGCACGAACCAACATTGGCTCACGCGTGGACTTGCCCTCGAAACCATGCGTCCTAATAATTAGCCATCATTGTGCATTAAATTACGACAGCTGTACGGCCATTGAAATTCGTCTCGATGCAGCTTACCTTGGAAACATAAGAAACCGTCATATCACAGGCACTCATATCTATGGATGTCACCTCGCTTCGTCAAAAGGAATCAGCACCAGCCAGTTCGAATATGAACTCGCCTCGTCAAAAAGGAATCAGCCTCGATCAGTTCGAATATGAACTCGCCTCGTCAAAAGGAAATCAGCCTCGGCCAGTTCGAATATGAACTCGCCTCCTCAAAAGGAAATCAGCCTCGGCCAGTTCGAATATGAACTCGCCTCCTCAAAAGGAAATCAGCCTCGGCCAGTTCGAATATGAACTCGCCTCCTTAAAAGGAAATCAGCTTAGGCCAGTTCGAATATGAACTCGCCTCCTCAAAAAGAAATCAGTCTCGGCTAGTTCGAACGTGAGCTCGCCCGGCCCAAAGGGATCCAACACTGGCAGTTCCAATACGAACTCGCCTTAACTCAGCTCCAAAAGAATTTCAGTTTTACAGGGGACTGATGTGAGACAGAAAATTAAAATTTTTCCTGACTTACTGGAAGTCCACGCCTGACATAAATAACCACACATGGACTTGGGGGACTATTGTTACGAGTTAGTAGATGTAAGCGACACGTGGCGTCACATTTTGACGGTGGGACCAGTTTGATTAAATCAGGTTATGTTTTCCTGACATCAAACGTGGGTTCCGAGGCCCTCACTATTGTTCCGAGGTCATTGCTGCTAACAATAAGCCACGGTTCGGTGGGCATGCATCGTCCGAGGCTTCTCAGCAGCCATTGAAGACCCACTTGCAAGGATCCGCTTATGATGAAGATCTTTTATGAATGATTGAAGTGACTATTATGAAAAGTTTATCTGTGTCTTGTCTTGTCAATGTAAGGGCATTTAATGTTTTGCAAAGTTAGGAAGGTCAACTTGATTGTTAGGATTTGATGTCTTGGCCGAAGAGATGAGGCCACGTGTAAATTGATCCAAAGGTCACCATTCGAATTGTAACACTATAAATACCCCCACCATGTAACGAAAGAGGGACTAATGCAAAACCGGAGAGTAAACTGAATATTTTGGAGCAATTTTCTCGTTTCAACTACATTTTTTACAACATTTCATTGCTAGAGATCGTACTTTGTCGATTGGTTTCTTATACAATCGTATCATATTCATGCCGGCGGCCTGAACGGAAACGTCTCGTGCCTTTTTAGCCACTCCCACGCCTTTTACCTGGAGTCATCATGACCGTCGATCGGCATTAGCGTGTTGGATCAAGCTTGCGTGTGCACGAGTGGGCTCGGCATCTGTTGGCAACATTTTTTGGGGTCAACAAGTAGTATTTTATATTTATATTAAAAGTAATATAAAAGCGTGTAAACTATAAAAAGGAGCCAAAGTGAATTGTTCCACTTCCACACTAGCACTTTCGCGTAATAATTCTACGGAAGGAGATTTTATCACTACAATAACTTCAAGTAAAATTGTTACAATTTTCAGCGTCCAATAATCAACTCGAGTGTAAGTTAAGGAATAACTAGTTACACAAAAAGATGCTTATCAGTACCCCCATAGCCACTACAAAATGTTAATGTTAATAGAATATAATACCCTAAATATGAGAAATCAGAAATGACTGTAATACCTCCTAAAAGTGAGAAATGACCATTATAATAATCCCTAAATAACCAGTTATTTTTTGTTTGGATCGAATGGCCACTTCATTTGAGGCAGAAGCTTATTATAAACTGGTTGATATGATCGAAAAACGTTGTTGACAAAGAAAAACGCGCGATCTGCAGAACCTTGAATTTGGGGGTGATGGATGAAGTGCTACCTTTCAAATATGAGTGAACATTCGAAAGCGGTTTGAAATTTGAGGGGTAAACCGCGACCATAAAATAAATTGGGTGAGTAATGAAATATTATACAGACATAGTTTAGTTAAATTGTTATTTTTTAATGATTGTACATACCATGTGGATTTTCTGTTTGACAAATCGACAACTCGGGAAACAGAATCTAGCGGGTGATGGATAGAGTGCAATGTCTCAAAGATGAGTGACAATTGGAAAGTACTTTGAAGTTTAATAAGTAAACCATAACCATTAGTTGGGTAAGTAACGAAACATTTCTTTTAATTTTTAAGTACTAATTTTCAATTTAAAATTATAAACAATATATAAAATAGATAAAAAAAAAAAAAAAACTACCCAATTGATGTTCACCGCCATCCTTTTGTTCCGTATTTTCATCATTATGTTTTATATGATTTCATGATCAATAGGGGCAGATATTCCCAAAAAGTCGTGAGTTGTTGCTCCCACACGTGCTTCATGTTTTCGATGCTTTGGGAGCTCTTGCTCAATTATTTGAAGTTATGTGTTAACATCTATGAGGATGGATACGGATACAGGTGACCCAGATCTAGCATTTTCTTTCGTTCATTTTTACAATACAAGTTCATTTGCATTGGATTCAGGCGCATGAACATGCACACTGGAGCTGGGAATGTTGAAGTGTACTCTTTAGAATAGAATGTATTTTGTATCCTTACAGCGATTTGACACCTGAAAATTATGTGTTTTTACGGTAGAAAAATTTCAAGCCAAGTTAGGTTAAATGCTTTTGATACATACGGTAAAAACTCTATTGCTAGCCTACCCAACTTCAACTTCTCTACAATCTATAAGATCGCTTGGACTAGTCCTCGCTTGTGTGGAGTGAAATCAATCAAGACATCATAAGCAAGACGGAAGGGGCAATCACGTTTGGTTTTGAAATGTGAAAAGTTATCGATGTGACATGCTGTCTATACTATAGATCATTATTGAACAAAAATATAGAGAGCGAACTTGACTATCCATGTTTGCATTTGAAAATTAAAATCTATTGAATTTTGGGTTCAATCTTAGCAAATCTTTCTTATCTTTTGTTTGTGGCGTTGTTGCAAAACTGGTTGACGGTTAAATTGCATTTAGGGTAATTGGCGCAAAACGTCCCTACCTTTGAATACTGTTGTGGAAAACGTCCATACCTTTCGTTTTTTGGCGCAGAACGTCCATACCTTTCACATTCTTTGCGTTGAAGGTCATTTTCACCATTTTTAACATAAAATAACCAATATATCCTCCTATATAAATAAAACAAAAAAGAAAATAAAAGAAAAATAAAGAATAAATTACAATCTGCTCCTAAACTTTTTTAAAAATGCAAATCAGTCCAAAACTTATGAAAATATTAAAAATAACAAAAATACACACTTTCTCTTCTCCTCCTCCACCTGCCTCCACCACTTCCATCCCGTCTTCGTCGTCGTCGCCAAAATTTGGACTAGCCACCAAATTGGGGACTGATATTTGGCCCATCTGTCCTTCTCCACTCCTTATCTCCCTCTCCCCTCCCACCATGCTTCCAAAATTCCCCAAATTTCACTGTCAGATTGGTAACCAATAGTTAAGAATCACATAGGAGAAACAAACACATCGGCGTTGAAGAATCACAGCAAGATTTCTTAACAAATTGTTTAGCTCGAATGGTGGCCCGTTTAAGTACTCCTTAGAATTCTCAATCCCAGAAAAGAGTTTCGATTTTTTCAATAAATCTTTCGGTCTCTCACCACCAGGCCAACCAGCTGACACATCCAAGAACCTCCCTTAAGAGTCGACTAAAGCCTGAACTAACAATGACCCACTTCGATTTGGCCATCATAGAAGAGTTCCTCGGCCCAAATCCCTTGATTTTCTAGTCCAAAATTTGACGGTGATGGGGTGGAGGAGGCTGAGGGAAAGATAGAAATATTTCTGAAGATTTTCCCATCCGACGATCAAAACGACACACCAGCGATTAGATCCAATTTCAAACCCTTCAAAATTCTTGTGGAAGAAACCCCCCAAACTGATATTCCGCTTTCCTTTCTATATGAAATAAACAATTAAATCGGTAGAAATGCATAAATGGAAGTAGGAATTCAGAGCAGCAAGATTCGTATATGCGATCGTGCATAATTATGTATGTGAATAGATATATCATTAATTTTTTTGCTATTTTTAATATTTTCATAAGTTTTGGATTGATTTGTATTTTTAAAAAAGTTTAGGAGCAGATTGTAATTTATTCTTTATTTTTCTTTTCTTTTCTTTTTTGTTTTATTTATATAGGAGGGTATATTGGTCATTTTATGTTAAAAATTGGTGAAAAGGACATTCAGTGCAAAGAATGTGAAAGGTAGGGACGTTCTGCTCCAAAAAACGAAAGGTAGAGACGTTTTCGACAACAATATTCAAAGATATGGACGTTTTTCGCCAATTACCCTTGCATTTATCGCTGAATGACTTTGTACTTTGGAGGAATATTTATTTTTAAAAAATATTAAATAATACTCCAATATTTTCACATAAATTGATAATATTTTTCACCCCAATTTTTATTAGTGACAATCACTGACGAAACCTTAAAGCTTGTTTGAGATGGATTTTTGGGAGAAAAATTAATTTTGAATAGTGATATGATGGAAAATGTGTGGTTGAAAAAGAAGAAAAAATTATTGATGTGATAAAAATATTATTTTATTAAAAAATGTGTGGTTGAAAATAAGAATTGATTTATTGTAGAAAAATCTAAATCACTCCCAAACATGACCTTAATAAAACAAAACACTGCCAAAAGAATCTCAAGAAATGGCGACAGAACAGGCCCACCCACCCTCTACTCCCCTCCCCCGCCCCCCCACCCCACCCCACCCCACATGCACTTCTCCCTGTATATAAATAAAATCTATCTTTTCTTCGCGTAAAGTCATTTTCCAACAAGGAAAGGGAGTTTCGCCGGCCACCGGAATCTGCCGGAATCCTGACGTGCGATGGAGGATTATTTGCAGTTATTTGTGGAGGAGACGTCGTGGTTCAATGACATTGTTCTGGGCTCACTCTTGCCGGTAAAATGGTGGGTCTCACTCCCTCACTTCTTCAGGGGATGGCTCCGAAACTATATCGGAGGGACCTTGCTCTACTTGCTTTCTGGGGTTTTGTGGTGTTTTTATATCTACTACTTGAAGTATAATGTCTATGTTCCGAAAGGTATGTATTTTTCAGAGTTTTAACATTGGTTTTTATTTTAATCGTTTCTTACGTCAAGATCGATGATGTCTATTTTTGATCTTTTATGGGATTTCAATTTTTAGCTCAATGAAGCGGGTACCTTCCATTTTTCACTTAGGGTCTTTGACTCTGTGCACGATTTTTTCAAGTTATTTGTGCTCTTTTTTTTTATTGAAGTTTCTGCCATTGTCTAATGGGTGTAAACTAAGTGAATTCTAATTGTGTATTCCTGGGGCAAGCGAATTAGGTTTGTTGATTAGTTTTTCTATTTTTGTGTTTGAATCTGATGGATAAGGATTGGAAATCTTTCTTTAGCCAAATATGTTTGTTAAAAGTTATTTGAATTTCTTTCTTTAGCCGAATATGCTTGTTAAAAATTATTCTCTAACAGATATCTGATTGACATAGTTACTTGGTCTTTTTCATTTTTAGGGAATTCACATTTTTCACGAATTTTCTATCTATAGAATTTTTTTTAGGAAATTTGCTGGGAAGGACTGAATGGATATATAAATTGAAAAATGGTCACTCTTCGGTCTTTTTTCGAACGGACTATTATACTTTCTTTATCCCAAAAGGCTATTATCATTTTTAATCAAAATCTTCATTCAAAGAATGGTGAGATCTGTCTTTCTTCTTGCTGGAATGGAAAAAAGTCATCGGCCAATGATTCTTCCACTTGTATATTGGTTTTATACGAAAGTATTGTTTACTTGTAGAGTTACTGGATTGTTTTTGTGTTTTCAAATCGTTTCTGCCATATTTATTCATAAAATCTTGTCCAGCTCAACTGTTAAGTTGATCCGCTTGGGTACTAAGATCCCACAGCTCGACAACCAAGTTGAATAAAGATGCTTTTATAGCACAAAGTATAGCAGAGGTTAAATTGACCATTTGATCTATAAAGAAGGCCTTTTAAACAAAAAACTTAAAACGTGGCCATTAAAAGATTGCCTTAATTTATCTGTTTGTTTATTTGTGCTAATTATATGTTTATGTTTATAATTATATTCTTCCTAAACACGGTGATATTTTCATATAGGAGTCTTCCATTCTTGCTGTAAGTGGTTCCAAAACTTTCTGCTAAGTTGAGTTGTATACAATTTGTTGCTTCCTTATATGAATTTTTTAGTCCATAGAACTGAGATTGAATTTGTCAGTTAGCTGATCAAACAATGATATCATCACTAGATTTTATGAAATTGCTTATCCGGAGCAAAGCACTTGTTTTTCTGTAAACAATTTGGATTTTTTGAGGAAAATAAAATTGTGGTTAGCAATCCTGATATTTGTGTTTTAAGGAATTAAAAGTGGCTAATGTGAATCCAGATTCTGGTAGATGAAATTTCACCAAATTTATTATTCTGTCTCTAAATTTATGGATGCCTCTTGTCACATTCTTTTAGTGTGCTGCACCTTTCTGGATGTTGAACTTGGATATTACAATGCAAGAGAGAAAATTCTTACATCTGCTTGGTAATAAAGAAAAATTTAGTTCTGATAAACATAATGCGTACAGATGCCATTCCTACGAGGAAAGCAATGCTTTTGCAGATAGGGGTTGCCATGAAAGCTATGCCATGGTACTGTGCCCTTCCAACCATTTCAGAGTACATGATTGAACATGGATGGACAAAATGTTTTTCAAGGATAAGCGATGTTGGATGGGTCCCCTACTTCTTCTATTTGACTGTTTATCTCGTGTTCGTGGAGTGCGGGATATACTGGATGCATAGAGAGTTACATGACATAAAACCTCTCTACAAGTATCTGCATGCCACACATCACATCTACAACAAGCAAAATACACTTTCTCCGTTTGCTGGTGAGTTCTACTTCTTTCTCATCATTTTGCTTGTGTAATGTGTCCCTTGATGACTTGGTTAGAAGTTTTGACACTTTTTCTCAGGTGCAGAGAATTTTTCTCACTGTTGTTTGATGTTGACAAAAAAACCACGTACAAAATTATTGAGCTTAAATTCTCATTTTGTTTAAACTTTAAAGGCCATAAATACCATCAATATTGATGTTGGGAACCACTTTGGTAATGCTAATGAGAAAACTATGTGGAAGTATATTCATTAAAGAGGTTCTTGATTGCATCACTCCTTATATTCGAAGTAACTTTCTGTTGGTATCTCATAAATTTGGTTTGGTTTATGTTAAATTTACAGTTTCATTAGGTAAGTAAACTCAGTGAATGATAACATAACTTTATATAAGTTGTGTGATGATATAATGGATTGTCCTTTCCCATTAGGATCAGATAAAAAACTTGATATGTTGTGAGCTTGCTTTAATCAAGTAATTATTTTCTTAACTTTTGTTAGTTTTTTCTTGTTACTTTGAGGTGTCATAGCATGACATGAGTCCCTCCACTTATCTAAGAGGATACGTATAACAAAAGCAATGCAATGCAATGCAATGCAATGTAGAATTGTATATGAGAGACCTAATCCGTAGTAAATTCATGTAACATAATTCTGGGACAACTAAAATTTGCCCTCTTGTATAAGATGGAGTTGAAAGCACTCACTACAGGATTGTAGACTATGTGTTATGTGGGCAAATGAAATTTAAGATCAACTGAAATTTGATACAGGTAGATGAGATTTTGTTGCTCACTAACTTTTCATGTTCTGGTATATTCATTTTTGTTTTATTTGTTTTTATGGCCAATTATGACAGGTTTTCAAACCTGTATAATACTGATAAAAAACCTGTCGCCGGGCTGAGTACTTTCACTGCCAGTCAATTGCATTGATTTTGAGATCTTGAGTTCCTCGAATATATTACTTAAGCGACGTCTGCCGTTCTATATATAATCTTTACATAATATGACAAAATATTTTACTGCGTGCTATTGTGTTTATGTACATTTAAATTTTAAAAATTTTGTGAAAAATTTCTCATCTGGTATCATCTTAAACTTCTTGAACCCACATCTTCTATATATTAAAAGTGGCTATGTAATGAAATTTCTTATTTTTAATGGAAAAACTAACGGAATTTGTTGTTTTAACGGACTATGTATCGGAATTTCTTGTTTTAAACAGGCAGCTGCACCTTCTTTCAGTATTTTTATCATAACTTTGTATTCCAATGTCCGATTGAGGCGATTCAAAATGAGTTGAAAAGCTAACTCATCTGGCTACAACTTTGATTCAGACATCATTCTCAAATTCGATCACTTTCTATGCCAAAAATATGTCTCAATATGATACTAAAACATCATAGCATAACTTTTCGGTTGGAAATTGATTTGTGATCATCTTTTGACTAAATTTGATTCCATTAACGTCTTCCTTTATCCAATTGACTCCGAGCACTCTCAAATCTTCATCGTGAGGTTTGGCACAACTTTTAAGTATTTACATTTTAGTTCCCGAACTTTGGATCCCTTACAATTTAACCCTTTCTTCAAATTTGTCAACTTTTGCTTATTTTCTTCGATCTCACCAATTTACATCACAACATCAAAATCACACATCTAATTATTTAACAATTACATATACATTACATCATTAATTATTTAATTAACCAAAAAAATTACATCTTTATTAATAACAA
Source organism: Fraxinus americana (assembly GCA_035079005.1). Classification (NCBI taxonomy): domain Eukaryota; kingdom Viridiplantae; phylum Streptophyta; class Magnoliopsida; order Lamiales; family Oleaceae; genus Fraxinus; species Fraxinus americana. The sequence goes on from CM068712.1 coordinate 32,032,941, forward strand.
ATTAATTATTAAACAAAACTATTAAATATAAACTACGCAAACGTGCATTGCACGTTGCTTGCACCTAGTATTTGTTATAATCGGTCTTATTTAAATTTCTGTTCTTATGGCCTTTCTAGGCTCATCAAATTCACAACACATGATTTGGCGTGTTTTGCTTTCAACAGGTTTGGCCTTCCACCCACTGGACGGGATATTGCAGGCAGTACCACACGTTATGGCTCTCTTCCTAGTGCCAACGCATTTCACAACACACATAGCCCTTCTATTCATTGAGGCCATGTGGACTGCAAATATTCATGACTGCATACACGGCAAGTTATGGCCTGTAATGGGTGCTGGTTATCATACCATACACCACACCACTTATCGACACAACTATGGCCACTACACAATATGGATGGATTGGATGTTTGGAACTCTTCGCGACCCCCTTGATGACGAGGCCAAGAAGATATAATCAAAGTCGCTGCAATTTTCTTGTTTTAGCTTGTGCATCATTAGAATTCGTTCGTGTCCTACGTGTCTCTAATTTTTGCTGCTCTGTTGTTTTTTCATGTCAAAAACATTGTTGAGAGAGGCGGCAGGGGGGAATAAGAAAAGAAAGAGGCCGTCCGCTTCTTAAACGGTCTTTCTTTCCCCAGTTTTATTGTGTTGGTTATATGTTGACTGTACATTAATCATGTTGGAAGCAAATTATCGTAGTGTTTTTGGTGACATCAGATGGTGGTAATAATGTATAACTGCAATTTTCTAGTCATGGCATGATCATCTTTAGTTCTTTACCTTTGTTTGATCAATCAAAATGCAGTTGTTTTCCTTTTGGACATGATTGGTTTAGCTTATGTTGTTCTGTCAAGGAAACCAAGAAAGGTTGAAAGAATCAAAGTTTTTACTTCTTTCTTAGAAATAAGCTAAGCCAAACATACTCTTTATTTTGCCAGATATTTTTGGTAATGAGTGGATTTGTTTCTGAGAAATTGTTGTATGATTACTGTAATTGAGTAGAGTGATATGATATACAAATGCCATTCATTTGGCAAGAAGAAAATTTTATAATGAAGCAAAATCAAAAATTTTTATATTATGCTCGTCTATAATTTTCGAGAACGAGGATTGATATGACATGTTCAAAGCTGCTATGGTTATGTGAATGATGAATAATTATTTTGATATTAAAGAGATGGTTGATTGTTATTCACTCAAAGCTTAAGAAAATTAAAAACTGAAAAAGAAAGAACTCGTCTTTAAAAGGTTAATTGTTAAAAATTAAAAAACAAAATAGCAAAATTTTACTTTTTGAGACGCAGTAAAAAATGAATCAATAGAAAATCTTTGGAAAATTTTCATATTTAAGAGATTAAGTATGACATATTTCAAAATTAAGAAATAAGGTTTAAAAATTCAAAAATCAGATATTAATTAAATTTTATTTATGAAATAATTAATTAAAAATATGTTTTATTAATTAAATATATTAATGTCATAGTTCTATACATTTTGGTCATAAATTATTGCATTAATTAGTCACAAATGATTTCTTGTTCAAAAATCAAAAAAATTATAGGTTATAATTTATTCAACAGTCACAAATAACAAATTTTATAAGACTTGTTTGAGATCCATTATTTTGAAAAGAATGCATTTTTGAATAGTGATTTATGGATAATGTGTGGTTAAAAAGTAAGGTAAATTTTTGAATTTGTGTGTAATATTATTTTGTTGAAAAATGTGTGATTAAAAAGAAGAAAGATAAAAATGTATTTTAAAAATAATAGAAATCAAAGGGTTACGTCACATTTTATTTAATGATCACAAATTATCAAATTATTCATCATAAATTATTTCTCGATCACAAATTAATAAGGGTTGTGCTACTTGTACATTATGACATTCATAATTGATGACATAATGTACAAGTGGCAGTACATTATTGGAGGGTGTGCCGGCCCACCGGCACACCTTCCAATAGGATAATTCCACTTGTACATTATGTCATCCATTATGGATGCCATAATGTACAAGTAGAATTATCCAATTAATAAATTATAAGTCACACAATCACATTTTTTAGGCCATCCCAAACCATCGCCCCCCAACACCGCACCACCGCCACGACCACCACCAACATTACCACCACCTTCTTTCCATCCAATCATCACTAAGACATAAACGCTCCTTTCCAACCCAACCCAACCTAACCCAACAACCATTATCGCCACCATCGTCGTCATCGTCACCAACTGCAAACACAACCCATAACACTCACCCCAAAAAATAACGAGTACCGCCAACATCATCACCACCTCATGAGCACCTCCAACACGACCACCATCAACTGTAAACACCACCAACAAAATCAGTGCATAATCACCGCAAACTAGATCCCAAATCTGCACCACCACTTCCATCATCATTGCCACCACTGCTGCAACCACCACCATTTGCATAACACCAAGAATCACTTACAAAAAAAAAAACCCCTAAAACTTCGGTAAAATAGCAGATTAGAGGAAGAAAAACATAGCGACGATCACGATAGAAAACATCGCAGTGGCTGAGAGACGGGTCATAAGCCACAACAAACCTCGTAGCAGTTAACCGGAGGAAGAAAAACATCACGGAGGAAGAAAACAATTTCAAAATAATAAAAAGAACGCGTTTTCAACAATTTCAAAGTAAACACTCAAAACACAAAACCAAAAATGAATTCAAAACTCAAAACTAAAAATTGGAACATGAAGAGAGCAATCCCTTAGAGTTCGAAATTGAGTGGGGGCAGGGTTTTGGTGAGTGGTGGGATTGTATATTTATTTAATTTTATAACATTATTATTAATGTTTTAAAAATATATTATCATCTTTTTTGTATAAAAAAACTTTAGATTACATTTTGAAGTTGGATCATAGAAATTTGAGTAATGCTATTCATTCTCACTGGGGATAAAAATACAGTTTATGTGGTTTTAAACGTTAATGTGGTATTAAATAATAGGTGAAATTAAATGACTTATTTAATTTCACATTTCATTTAACCTATCATTTAAAGCCACCTAAATTGTGTTTTCATCCCCGGAGGATGAATTAGAAATTTGGGTGTAATTTCCAGAAAATCTTTCCCCATCTAGCTTTACATTAGCCAAACGGGATAATGGTTGCAAACTACTCCACAGTCCCTGAAAAATTCTCAACCCATAGAATAATTGCATAAGGGATGAAATACCTTGAACAATCTTCGTGTCATATACAATGTACGCCACTCCCTTTCTCTATGCTTCATCGAACACCATCCATCCCCTTCACTTATAATTCCTTTGGAATTCCAGCACAATTTCTCTCTTTACATGAATCTAAAGTTAGTTTCGCAATCTTTTCTAGCCCTTTTACCAACGATAATAACGCAAAAGTTGAAAGCAGCAGCATTGTGTATGAAAATCAAGATTATGCTGCAGATATCTACTGAACACGTTTCACAATCTGGTTCAGCCATTAAAGCACGATGAAAGGTCCTCTTCTTGTTGAACCCAATCGAATTATGAAATTTACCAAGTCAAGACCTAGAAAAGATTCCACCTTAGATAAAATTGAAGAACACCCTGATAAGGTCTTGGCTGGTCAAGTGAGTGGTGTAAGAGGGAAAAAAGCCATGAAGGAAATCTTTCGAGGTTTTGAAAAACTCCAAGAAACCGAAAATTTGGAGGAAACTCAGAAGGATCCGGAAAATGTTAAATTCAGATTTGCACTTGGTGAATTGTGGGAAAATGCAATCTTTGAAAATGTTGTAGGAGTTCAGGAAGATTCAGAGGCGGCCCAGAAAAGTTTGGAGAGTATTGAATTTGATATTCCATTTGGGGAGGTTGAAAATGAAGGGAAATTGAAGAAAATGCGATGGGAGAGAGATGAGAGAATGGTGATTAGGTGGGTAAAAAAGGAGAAGGAGGTTACCACTGCTGAGTTGGTTCTTGATGGAGTATTGCTAAAGAGGTTGCAGGGTAAGGCTGCAATGACGAGAAAATGGGTGAAGGTTAAGAAAGCTGGGGTGACTCGAGCTGTTGTTGATCAAATTCATCTTATTTGGAAGAATAATGAACTTGCCTTAATCAAATTTGATCTGCCCTTGTGCCGAAATACGGAGAGAGCGCAAGAGATCACTGAGGTTATGTTTGTTTACCTTTCCTTTTCTTTTCTTTATCTACATAAATCAGTCTATACTTCTGAAATAGTCAGTGTTTTAACATAAGTTGATTGTTACAGCAAAAATATAAAATTAGAATAAAATGATCACAGTTGTATGTTATTCTTTTTATCCAAGCTTTATCTACTAAGTCACCCCATAAGTCCCCAGTCCTGCTATTTCAGAAAGTTCAAGATGTACTCTGTGTTAGTGATCAATTTGAACATGATTCTAGTACTCAAATCTGATCCCATATCTTTTTTCTTCCCGCTATAACACCCCAATCCATTTGGAAAGAAGTCCTTTCTGTAAATGCATCAATTATTCAGTACTCCTACCTTCAGAACATTCAGTTAATGTTAAAAATAATTTTAATCATGTCCGCATACTTTTCCTTAGTTGCTGTTATCTTTGTTATTTCCCTTTCATCTTGTTTTTGCATCCTTGTTCTTTCCTTAAAAATTAAAATGTTGTTTTAGTTGCTTCCCCGATACCGTACTATATCCTCTAAGCAGATGAAGACTGGAGGCCTTGTTGTGTGGAATAAGGAAGATTTTCTTGCTGTTTATAGAGGTTGCAACTATCTTCCAGGTTCGAGAAATTATTTGAAGATTCATCAGAACTCAGTCAGTGATCAAGAAAATCTATCATTAAATATGAGTTACCAAATCACCAGTCCTATCTCTAGAGTAACATCAAGTGGAAGTAGTCCTTACAAGATAAATAATGGTATAGAAGGTGAATGGGAAAGCTTACAAATCAATGTATTTTCATTTTTCTAAGAGAGAGATTGACAAAATAATTTTGTGGGCTCCCTTTTCATGAATCTGTTTAAGAGAGTTTTTAGTTGATAATCTCTTCCATCTTTTGCATTGTATCATAAATGATGGACTTTAGTGGCTTGTGACCTTGCTTCAATGATTTTTTGACTGAAATTTGCAATTTTGCAGGCAGATTTGAACAAAAACAATGATTGATTGGATTTGTGGACAAGCTGATTGCCATCAGCCAACATAAACATTTTAATGGGAATTCTTTGAATACCTTGTCTTTACAATGCTAAATAAATCTACAGAGACCTATCACTTCTTGGCCTAAAATGAAAATAGAAGTACACGTGCAAAAGAAGAGCTGTCAATTTGTGGAAGACTCGAGCATACTGGGAGTGGGAGCACTGTCTAGTTTTCTGTTGGGAGAAGAAGGAAAAGGCTTTGGTGGAATCTGTAGAACTTCATGGCTTCCCTGTAACATATCCAGTATCCTATCGATGGATGGGCGATTTGCTGGGTCAGTCTGTACGCACCACAAACCTACTAAAATCATCTTTCTTGCAATTTCTTCTGCTGTTTTATCCTCTGTACATCTCAATTTTATGTGTGGATCTGTCAAAAGACAATTGTAGATCCAATGGGGGAAATACAATTCACTGCTATGGTCAAATTCCGTGTCAATATTTTTTCTCCCGCTAGCCATTTCTAAAATCATCATGCCATAGCTATATACATCTGACTTGCAGGACACAACACCAAAGTTTCTACAGAAAACTTCTGGTGCAATATATCCTACAGTTCCTCTTGTACCTAGCCTTGAAATTTTGTTCTCATTCCTAAGGCATAGTTTGGCAAGGCCAAAATCTGATATTTTCGGAGAGAAATCTTGATCTAGAAGGATGTTTTGAGGTTTTATATCAAGATGAAGAATTCTTGTGTTGCACCCATGATGCAAATATTGCAGACCTTGAGCAATACCGATTGCTATATGATATATTTTTTCCCTTCCTATAGGTGAAATTTTCTTTTCCGTTCCATATATGTAGTTGTCAAGAGATCCATTGGGCATGAATTCATATATGAGTGCTCGTTTAGACCCCTCAAAGCAAAAACCAAGAAGTGTGACAATATTTACATGTGAAGTCCTGCTAATGCTGGAAACTTCATTTACAAATTCTTCTCCATTTGCCCTGGACTCACTGAGAACCTTTACTGCAACCAGACTACCATCCTGCAGCTTCCCTTTATACACAACACCATAGCCTCCCTGTCCTAATTTGTCCTTAAAAGATGCAGTCATTTTCTTTATGTCTGAATAGCGATATCTCTTTGGTGCCATGGGTCCACATTTCTCTAGAATATCTTCTAAATTTTCAGATTTCTTTGCTATCTTCCTCCAGAAAGGCCCACATATGTGTGCAATATAGTTCCTTCTGAAGCAAACACATAGGATAGATATCACCAAAAGAATGCAAGCTCCAAACGTGGATGCAGCTGTTTGCAAGGAAGATAACAAGATATTGATATCACGTTGTTTTGCTGGAAAGTGGTATGAACATATACAATAATTAATGTGTTGGGAATACCTATAATACGAATTCTGGGTTCCACATGGTTTCCTGCAATACAAGCGATGTACAACAGAACACTTAGATATGAAGCAAGTAGTTTGATGGGCGTGTTTAAAACATAACATTGACCACTGGCACTTGAAGTGGTGGATACTCTTTGGTTTATATTTTTGTTTCAACTCTGAGATTCAAAATTATTTGTTATCAGATAGGTCGTGTTAACAAAGATTTTTGCTTGATCCATTTTACAGATGATGCGTGAATTATATGTACCTCGATTATTTTACCTGGTGGAAGTTGACATCTCATCAAGTAAGCTTTATCGGGACAGAAACATATAGGTTTAAAATAACTTGAGTTGTATCCACATCTCCCACCAGATCCTGCACACTCTGTACATGCTGCGTCGTCCGTGATCCAGTGTACTTCAAATCCATCATTTAGAACCCGATCAATCGATGTTAAGTTATTTCTAAGAGCATTTACTGCTGTTTGGAGCACAGGGACTGTAATACAAGTCGTGCAGTTTCCAAGTTCTCTATCAGTTGGAATGGATCCAATTGTGAAGTAGCCATTCTCAACCAAGGTACCATTCTCGTAACAAAGGAACTTATTGGAAGCTAATGCTGTACTGATAGAAGAACATCCAAAGAACATAGTCAGGTTCCCGAAATTGGGAGTGTAACTGAATAGGTAACTAATTGTGGTATTCATGAATGCAGAGGGGCAAGTATTGTTGTAGACGTCTAATCTGGTAAGCCTCAAAACTTGGTTGTCATGATCTATAATCAAGACTCGAAATGTTTGTGACAATATCTTTAATGTAGGGAATTGGCCTTGGCACCCGAGTTTGAATTCTGGGAGACCACAGTAGTACGGTTGAGGATCACCCCAGAAGGGATAGCTAATATTTTTCATACCCCCACACTGAAACTGGTGACCACACTGTAAGTATCGTGCATCATCTGCTGACAAAATTGCTGGAACCACTAAAAGAATTATTGCAATGATGCTGATGTTAAAGGGAACATACAAGGGAGGTTGGGGAAACATTTAGTAGATTTTTTTCATCATAGTTTGAATAGATGACTTTATAAGATATGTGAATGGTTTGGGTAAAATTCCGTTGAAGCAATAATCATATCATTGCTGGAATGATATTGATTTGTTGACATTTTCAATATTTAGAATTTTGAACAGTCAGAGAATGGCTAAATTTTCTATTTGAAGTGGAAAGATCACTGCAAATTTCATTATTTTCAATAATTTCCTTTTGGTTGACCTGGTGGAGTACTTGTGATCTTTTATTTGACTTACAATTTGGTTGAATTTGGCAACGCGGTGAACGCGAGTGTTTGACCCAGTCGTGCACTGCTTGCCCAATCCTATCGTGCCTTTAAGCTCCGGCAGCGACCTTCATGTTTTGCACCTCAATTATGGGGGAACGGAAGGATAAGATTCAAGCTTTCCTGGAAAATTTGACTAGTTGTCTATAGCGTTTTGTTTTAGATTATTAAACTTTTGAAAAGTTGCATATGTAAATAGATACACCAACCTTTTTGTTTGACTAATGCCTGTTTTCTTAGCCTTTTAGTGGAAGGGCTGAAGTCTACACTTAAGTTTTAAGGTTCATTTTAAATAAAAAAATTTAATATTTTTTAACTGAAATTTTTCTTATGGTTTTGGACAGTTTTTTTTTTTTAACAAGGGAACATTTATTTAGTTCTCGAAATATTTCTTATAATTTATTTATCAATTTTCAACGGTCATTCAATTACATTGAAAGTCTCCGTGCTACTTAATTCTCTTCTATACCACTTAGCCCCTGTTTGAAATTCATTCTTTACCGCACATTGTCCCGACAAAATACTTCCGCACATAAAATCCAAAAAAATTTCATACTTTTTAGTCACACATTCTCATAAAAAATCACTTTTGCAAAATATATTCTCAATAAAGGGGGCTCAACGTAACTTCCCATACATTGATGTCCTGTCGTCATATTTTTTCTGCCTTCAAATCTTCTGGGCTTTTCACCCTTGTGCTCGCAGTTCCTTCCTGAAATGTGTAGTCCCCTTCTTATGTGTAGGAGCTTCATCAATGTGTGTTATCCCTATTACTATTCGAATGATTTCCATTCATTCTCTAATCTTAGTTGTGGGTGTCAAGACTCTCCAAAGATAAATTAATTTGCCCTACTTTTTTTGTACTCGAACCATCTCATAACGTAGTTACTTACTATTATCCAAAAAAATAAAAAATAAGGGAAACTTTTAGAGAAAGACGTACAACTCAATTGTAGCTATCGAAAAATATACATACATAATATGCACTTACACACATTTATTACATACATTTAAAAATTTAATTTTTGGAATTTCGCTCCTAAATAAAATTCAGACTTAAGGCCACTGATTTAGCACGACTTTCATTCTACTCACTTGAGCTAGGTATTGATCTCATATTAATTTGTATTTGATTGTACTGAAATTAATTCAATTATAAAATATATTAGTTAATATGTCTAATTTAGAGAGGTAAACATGAACTTGTAATTAATGCATGGATTCAATCTTTTTGGAAAAATGAAAAATGCAAAGGATTTTGTTGTCTTCAAGCCTTGAAAATGGTGTACATATAATACTAGAATTAAGAAGAGAAGGGCATAGACTCGTGGTTGTAGAGAGGTTTGGAATAAGCCAAAGTTGATGTTGAAGGTGCAATGCCTAAATTCAATGTATTTGAATGTAATATTAATTAACGAAGTTTTTCTTTTCTTTACCTTGATATAATGTAAAGCAAGTGAGAATTGACAAATCTTGTCACTCTCTGCAGTTTTTCAAACAAATTTGAAGCATCTAATGGACTTGTTTAATGGTTTTATATAAAATTTCTAAATTGCCGTGAAAAATCTGTCATCATTAAGCCAAATTAACATAGACACCATTTTTAGCCTAAGCATCGATGCTAGACACCATTTTTAGTCTAAGCTAACTTTCACTATCTAGCTATGTTGACACTGACGAGGAAAAATCTTGAGCCGGCATCCTAGGAGAAAACAAGAATGGCTTTGGTGGAACTTCTATTGATTCAAGACTTCCCTTCAACATTTCAAGTACTTTTGTCATTGATGGACGGTCTGATGGAGCAGTTTGGATGCACCAAAAACCTACCAAAAACATCTTTCTTGTCGTTTCTTTGTCCTCGCTGCTCATGAATTCATCGAATTTCACCGTTTCACGAACTATTATGAGTTCATAAACTTGGTCGGGAAAATAATTTTCACTCGACTTGGTTGATCCAGCTTCTTCAATTTTCCTCGCTCCAGCCATTTCAAGAACCATCATCCCGTAGCTATAAATGTCGGATTTGTAAGACATTCCTCCAAAATTTCTACAGAAAACTTCTGGGGCAATGTAACCAATAGTGCCCCTTGTACCAACAGTTGACAAAATACTCTGCTTCTTTCCGCATAATTTAGCAAGGCCAAAATCTGAAATTTTTGGACAGAAGTCTTCATCTAAAAGAATGTTCTGAGGTTTAATGTCAAAATGTACAATTCTTGTGTTGCAACCTCCATGAAGATACTCTAAACCTTGGGCGACCCCGACAGCAATCTGGTACAATGTTTTCCACTCTAAATGGAATTCTGAATTGAGTGATCCACTCCTGTACATTAGTTTGTCTAATGATTTATTGGGCATAAATTCATAAACTAATGCTCTTCTATTTCTCTCATAACAAAATCCCAAGAGATTGACAATATTGACATGAGAAGTTCTACTGATGCTACCGACTTCATTCATGAAGTCTTCTCCACTTCCTTTTACCTCATTCAAAACCTTGACAGCAACGGGTTGGCCATTAGGTAGCATTCCTTTGTACACACTACCATATCCTCCTCGACCAAGCTTATCAGAGAAGGATTTGGTTATATTTTTCATTTCCGAGTACTTAATATCGTTTTGGAGCAAGAGATCCGTGGTTAAGTAAAAATGTTTCAACTTTTTGATTGTTTTCCTGTATCGATTCCGATGATGAACATTGTCGTTTAAGGTAACAGAATATGATGATGGACGATGTAATGATACTAAGTATGCCGAGTGACGCCCCTGCATGCAAAGAATGGAGATGAGACACAGAATTCCGTAATCGAGCAATGTAGAGGGCTTCATATATACAAATTATTTGGAGATAAATATAATATGTTTCTCATCAAGAAAGGAAGGGAACTTGAAATCTAACTTCTGCAAAGGTTTAATTTACCTATTACATACTTCCACTTATCATCAAGCCCTTTCTTTGATCCTGCAACCAAAAAACAGTAAGCTTATAAAAATTGACAAATCTCCTCACTACTTACATGCTAGCACCTTCACACGCAGGCATGAAAATGAAATCTTGCTTCAAAATTCTTTCATGAAAATCAACTTCAGTTCACCATAATCTACTGTTAGCTTAAGCATTTGTTAGGTCAATAAGAATCTGGAACTATGTACAATATAGAAGCTTTTATCCTTGCGTTGATATGAGATGGAGAGGCAGGAAACAGAATTGATCCTTGGTACAACGAAGGATAGGGGCATTAACCACTGGTATGACGTCGAAGAATTGAGAGAATGTTTTTGGTCCATATGTTAGAACAACTCAAACATCTTATACTGTTATAGGTGGGTTTTTTATAAAACTGGGGACATGAAGCTGCGATATTCCATGGATATATAATGTTAATGCTTTGGATGCAGCAGTTGATACTAACTCAATATTTTCCCCAAAAATAGAGAATTGGAATTTTTTCCATGGATAAAGAAAAAAGGATTCAGGCCGTCTGACAAATGGAATTTAAAACTAGAGGTGATAATAACAATCCAAGAATGTCATTAAAGAGAAGTATCAAGGCATAAACAGTGAACTCTGCTGATACAAAGAAATGTCCTACACCGTTAATGCGACAAAAGTGACAATGATGAACTAATAATCCTCAGCTAAGGCCTAATCCATTCTTACCAGAGCAGAGCGATCATAAACAGAGTGAAGATCGAAAAACAAACAAAGCAAACACACGTACTTTATAGTTGTTCACGAGATTGGACATTGCAAGTTTGCACTACATTTTATTGAAAATAAGTGTGCAATACAACTAAGTTCTATACACTCCAAGAATAGCATACTACACTAATTACATAAGAATATCTATGACAAGAAGACATTTTTCGTGCCCATTACCTTGTGAAGGTACAGTACCGTTTAAAAAGGCGAAACTAAGTATTGAGATGGTTTTTCTTTATGAGGCGAGGCGTAAGCCTCGAGGCGGATTAAGGCGTAAGCCTTATAAAAAAAAATCTAAATAAAAGAATTATAAAATAATACAAAAATACAAAAAAATAAAAGTTGGAGCATATAGTAAATAAGATATATAGCCATTAGCATATTGAGATATAGTCCACCTAAAGAAAGAAGATGTTTAGCAAAATTAAAAGTATTACAGAAGTTAGAAATCACTTAATTTGCAATGAAAAAAGAAGCAGCTTAAACTAAAAAAAAACTAATTACATGCAAGATTTACTGAACTCTAAAAAGAAAAAGAAAAGGGGAAAAACATACCTGATGAACTGATGAAGAAAACGATATTCTTCTTGAATTTTGACTTTTGAATTTCTGTTGAATCTGTTCTCTTTTTGGTCCTCTAATTTTTGGCTGCCGTTTAGTTTTCTAGGTATTTTATTGTTTTGTTTGGGGCCCAAAATGCCTTTTTAAATGAGTTTTTTTCTTTTTTAAGAAGGCTCTTTCTGATTTCTTTTCATACAATTGGAAGATCAAATTTTAATATTCAATCCAGTTAGCCTATCACCCGCAGCCCTCAAAATTGGAATAGAAATACTTGCATTACAGTCTATGATCCTCAATATCGGGTCATTTGGCACTGGGCCGATTAAATAATAGGCATTGCTAAAATTAACATCACTTAAATTGCAGCTGAAAAGATTGTGAGGTCTCAAGGACATGGCGGGTGAATTGCATCCATAGATGAAATTGAGAACTTCATTTTCCATCCCTTCATCGCGAAACAGTGTAGAAGTGAGAGTAGAATTGCAAAATCCAGAAGGGCAGGTTTTGATGTTAAGGCATGGACGGGATAGTATCATGGTTTTCTGAGTTTGGTCGAGTTGAAGGACTCGGTAGGCGACCGAGTTGCTGGTGAACTCTGAGTTGGAGTTTTCTCGGCATGTCAGCATGAACTCGGAGAGGCCACAGTGGGAGGGCTGGTCTCCGCCGGTGAATGGGTATGTAATGTTGCGGATAGTGCCGCATGAAAAGGTTCGGTTACAGTTAGCATAACTACTGATGGAATCATGGAGGAGGGTGGGGATGTGGAATAATAGTTCCTTAAAGTACTCGATAGAATCTAGGGGTGAACCAAGAATTCGATTTTAGAAGAATTATTACACGATGAAGAGTTGCTAAAAAGTATTTGTTGAAAACTCGGAAAAGTTTGACGAGACGCATACACTGTTTCGAATTAAAATGTGAAAAAGCATCACGTACCGTTCCCAGTTGGAGCATCGTTGCACGTTAATGCAGAAGTTCTAGTAGCACAATAACAAGCAAATGAGCCAGAATCCCGATTAGTCCCGCACAGCCCACCTGACCCGATGCAATTCTGGCAAATCCCATTATTCGCCTCCCACTGCAACGAGAACCCACTGACAAAAGCATCCTGAAGAAGACGAGTAACTGAGGCAGTTGAAAGTGCAAACAAACTCTGATTGATGGGAACATATATATTATTGTTACATCTGATAGTATTCCCAGGGGCAGGAACTTCCCCTATCACGTAGAAACTTTCGGTATTGGTGCCATTCACATCGCAACTGAACTGGTTAGGGAGCTGTGTAGGCTGTCCGTTAAGGGAGCAACCGTAGTATATAGTAACGTTCCCGTAACCAGGAGAAGGCGTAAAGAGGTTTAAATCTAGGGTTGTGTTATAAAGAAATCTGGGACAAGCGGTGGTCCATAAATCCTCTCTAGCAACCTTGAGAGTCCGTGTGGTGTTATTGATTTCCAGGACACGGTATTGGATTGACAAGATATTAAGTAACGCGACACCGCCTTGGCAATTCAACTGGAAGCCTGAAAAACCGCAATATTCCGGCCTACTCCCTCCCCAGAAAGGATAAGTTATGTTTTGGATGTCGCCACATCGATATGGAGCACCACAGGTTGCATATTCCCCTCCATTTTGACACAAGGAACCCGGGACGTAAAGGGTTAAAACGAGGCTTATGAGGAGGAGAAAATATCTCTGGTTGAGTTTTGGATGCATTTTTACAGAGAGAGAGAGAGAGTGAGATTCTACAAAACAAAATTTGGAATAAGCCAATTTCATGTTGAAGGGGATTGCTTAAAAAATCAATGTTTTGGACGTAATAATGGACTATTGAACTTTTCTTTTACGTGATGTAACGAGAAACTAGTGTGCATTGTCTAATTCATTTTGTGCAGTTTTTCAAACAAATAGAAGCTTCTGTTGCATTGAAATTGGTCTAATAAAATATAATGTGATTATGTATGAAAATATATCCTTGAAGTTTGGTGACAAATTTTGGCATTTCTTGGAAGAGTTTCGGGAATAGAATTAAAGCCAGAAAGTAAAGACTAGTAGTTTGGTGGGAAGCTTAACTAAAGAATAATGCTTAAAGTTCAGAAAGTTATGGAGTCGGATGAACCACAAGATGTCATCTTAGTTGATACAGCTCTGTTTGAGCACCATTTTTTGTAAAAATGAATTTTTTTATAGTGATTTTTTAGAGAATATGTAATTAAAAAGTATATGGAAAGTTTTTGAGTTTACGAGTACAATTATTTTATTTGGAGAATGTGTGATTAAAAATAAGTTTGAGGAAAAATGAGTTTTTTAAGATAATGAGGCTCAAATAAGGACCTAGATTTATTAGAGTCTTGACTATAAAGTTTCATGTTTCAAAGCAAATAATGTTTCTTGATCGTGAACCTTCGTAGCTCGTGAGCACACAAGAGAACAACAATATTGAACTCTTACTCCAATGAAATTAACATGTGTCTTGAATATCTACTAACTTGATTGTCAGAGTTAGTGGTGGCAATGGGCCGAGCCGAGCCGGCTCGGCCCATTGACGGACGAGCTCGGCTCGTGTTCGCACGAGCCGAGCTCGTGGCTCGTCGGCAACGAGCCGAGCGCGAGCTCGGCTCGTTGCCGTTTGGGCGAGCTCGGCTCGCGCCCGAGCTCGCCCAAGGCGAGCGGCTCGGCGAGCCGAGCTGAAGCTCGGCGCGCCGGCTCGCCTATTTATTTTTTTTTTTTTTTTTTGAAATAAATAACGCTACTACTCCACGTCTATTTTTTCTATTTTTTTAAATATATATTTTCCAAAACATTTATCGGGGATCGTCAAAACATTTATAATTTTTAAAATAGTAAATATACATTTATTTTAAAAAAAAAAAAAAAAAAGATAAACCCTCCTCCTTTATCCGGGCTTGGGACCGGCTACTTCAATTTCGTGTAGGCGGAGTTAAAATTGTACACGAAAAACTTTTTACGTGTACAATTTTTTTAAAAAAATTATAAATGTATGAAAATAAAATTTTGTAATGAATGTATTGAAATTAAATATCACTTACTTGATTACATGCAATTTCGGCATATTTATGTTGAATTCGATAATTAGCGTCTTCCCAATCCTTCACGCACATTAACGCTTCCAAAATATCTTCTTTTAGTCGACTTGAATTTCGGAGAGAACCCTCTTCCCCGCACTAAAGCGGACTCCGAAGCTACGAGTGCTAACCGGAGGTGTTAGTAGATCTTTTGCAATTGCGAAACAATTGGCCATCGACGTTCATTATTTCGCTGAATTCGATTACATCTTACGAACTTTTCTTAACCGATTTGTTACTAGGCATAGTATAACGAAAGTAATCAATTAATTCGTATGGCAACGCATTTTGACTACTACTCGAAGTTTGAGTACATGCGGTGGAAGACATACTACTACTACTAGAGGAACCATATGCATATGCGGTTGAATCATATCTAATTGAGTCTATGTTTTCTAATAAATTGATTACTTCAAATCGTCATCGTTTATATTAGTGGGAGTAGGAGTAGGTACACGAGTAACTTGTGTACCTATTCTTGAAGCATATAATTCATACATCTCGGCTTAACGTTTGTTCCAAGTTCCTATAAGTAATAGGCATATTAAAAGTTAAAACATTTGAAATTTGGTCAATTATAAATTTAGTGCCCGATAAATTATATCGGGGGTCCATGACGCATGCTAAAGGAAATAACATAGGTAATTCTTCCCAATATTTTCTAAATTTTAATTCAATAGCATATATAACCGCATGCAAATCGAGGTCATTTTGATATCTATTAAAAGCCCTAGCGAGTTATATAAAGACGTTCAAGAACCATGCAACTAGTTGGATAATAAACACCGAGACAATATATTCGTAGACGTATAAAAACTTTCCAAAAATTTCTTAATTTTAAAAACCGTATTCCAATCGGATTCATTTAAGATATCATCGTCGTCGTCTCTAATATGCCTATTGTTATAAAATTCGATGATAAACGGTTCAAAACCTTCACATGATTTTAATAATAAGTAAGTTGAATTCCACCTATGACATACGTCAGAAATAAAAGTTTTTGTATTAGAGAACCCAGCTTGTTCACAAAATTCTTCAAATGATTGTTTTCTACTAGGTGTAATCGTGATATACGTAAGTGCATTCCTAATTCGACTAATTTCGTCCTTCACATGTTTTAAACCGTCTTGTACAATTAAATTAAAAATATGGCACACACATCGAATATGGAATAAATAACCACCAAATTCGGGTTGAAGTACTCTATGCAATTTATCGATAACTACTTTATTTACAGATGTATTGTCAAAAGTAAAAGTAGGAATTTTACTCTCTCATTTATATTCTTTAATTATTAACATAATTGCATTATATATAGTGTTAGCATTATGAGGATACTCAATTATTTTAAAAGCAATAATTTTTATGCATAACCCAAAGTGGGTCTATATAGTGTGCGATTGCGGCTATATAACCTCTCTTATTAATCCCTTCCCATAAATCCGAAGTTAAAGATATGACACCCCGTATTTTTCTAAATCCCCAATCAATAATCGCTTTGCATTAAGAAAATATTCAATTGTATTAGAACGATGAGTATTTCGACTTACCCCAACGTACCTTGGGTGCAGAGTTGGTTTGACGGTGTGTACGAAATGTTCGTTGTCGACTATGGCAAGTGGCTGCTCCGCCGCGACAACGAACTTCACCATTCCCTTTCGTGCTTCCTCCTCCGAATACATCCACGTAGAAAGTGGCGAACTAGTAGCACCGTCTCTACTAGTACCAAACTGTAGTTGCGTTTGTCCACGTTCAAGAAGCCCATGTTTGGCCGCACATGCTTTGTAATGACGGTTGAGGTGAGTGGTTCCAATTTTTTTTTTTGCCATGCCAGTCGTTGTTGACAGTATTTACATAGTGCTTTATTTTACGGAACTCCATCGATCACACGACCGGTGTTCACCAATTTGAAATGGTCCCAACATTTTGCCTCGCTTCTTCCTTTCTCTTCCCTCTTGCATCGGGAATATTTAGTGATGGTTCTTCATCTTGTTCCAAATCAATAGGAACACTGGGATCAACATCAACGTCATCCAAATCAATCGGATCGGCATCGCCTTCACGAACGTCGAAATCGTCAATGTCTTCTGGAATTGGTAGTTGGTTGAGACCGGCAAATTCATTCCCAAATTGATTTTGGGCAGGTGTTTCACCTTCCATACCGAACAAGTTTTCAACAAATGCTCGTGGATCCATTTGTGAATTGTTGAAATAGAATGTAGAAATGTAGAATAAGTAGAAATGTGAATTTGTAAAATGAAGATAATAATGTAAAAAAATATAGAAGAGAATTATAGAATTGTTGATAATGATTTGTAAATTGTAAATTGTAGAGTAGAGAGTATAGAATGAAAGTTTGGTGGGAAAAAAATGTTGTAATGGGTTGGGTATTTATAGGAGAAGAATTGGAGAAAAGTAGAAAAAAAAAAAAAAAAAAAATTTTTTTTTGGCAAAAACAGTGACCAAACGGTCATTTGAACCGATGACCGTTTGGTCATTTGTGACAGAACGGTCAGTCCGGTTCGACCGTTCTGGTCACTTTTTAGTTTTAATTTTTTTTTTTTTTTTTTTTTTTTTTATTCTTGGGTGGGCTCGTTAGACGAGCCCACTAGCCGACCGGCGCGTGGGCTCGTCTTAGACAAGCCCAGGCAGGCTCGTCTAAGACGAGCCCACGAGCCTGGCTCGTGGGCTCGTCTCACGAGCGGCTCGGCGAGCAGCTCGCCGAGCCGCTCGTGAACAGTGACGAGCCGAGCGGGCTCGGCTCGTCTAGCCCATGAGCCCGCTCGGCTCGTGCTCGGGCTCGTTTTTTTACGAGCCCGAGCGGCTCGTGGGCGTGAACAGTACGAGCCGAGCGGGCGAGCCGACGAGCCGCTCGGCTCATTTGCCACCACTAGTCAGAGTTCAATCCCATGGCCCCATATTGAGGCAAACTCTGAATACTAGATATGACCTTAAAATATATATATACTCAAATATTCATCTTCTCAATTTATCAAAAATACAGATTATGTCTTTTCACTTAAATATTATTTATTGTAATTTCAATATGTTAGACTAATTTATACATTACTAGGATGAGATGAACCCCTTGTTATGATATGTTAGGGTAATGCTGTACTGATAGATGAACATCCAAAGAACATAGTCAGATTCCCAAAATTGGGTAGGTAACTAAATAGGTAACTAATTGAGAAAATATGCACGAATGGCCTAAAAATCATGCCATAAATCAAAAATGGCCTTTGACTTTTCCAAACAATTGAAACTACCTAAAATACCCCAAGTATAATAATTACATCTAAGCTAACAAAATATGAAAAGAATATAATCAAGTCCTATAGAATTAGATTATCATAAAATGACTTATAAAAAAACTCAGATCTATAAGAGGACCATATAAAATTAAGAAAATTATAAAAAAAACAAAAAGAAATTGATTATGAAAATGAATTTGATAAGATTGGGTATCAAGAACAATTAAATGCATCCCAAAGAATATCAAAATGTTTTAAGAAAAACATGATGGAAATCTTTGCCAAAGGTGTTGTAAGATCTATAATAATAAAAAAATATACAGGATATTATAGATAAATTAAAAAAAAAAAGGAAAAACAATATTTTAAAATATGAAATATCTTTTAACCCAAATATATATAATAACAGATTTAGATGTTATAAATTCTCAAACATTACTAGATTTTGAAGATTTACTTAAAACTCTATAAATGAGAAAACCAATTACAATTAAATTACCTCAAGCATATAAAGATTTAAAATTTAAAATAACATTGAGATTTTATATATCCATAATAAATAATAGATTAAGTTTAAAGAAATTAAAAGAATACTTAGAATATTAAAGAATTTCTAAACGAACCATTTCAAGATTTTAAAGATTACTAGTTTGACACACGTGCAATGCACGTGCCGTTGGTGAAGTTGGGTATTAAATAGTGTGTTGTTTAAGGGAAAAAAATGAAAGAAAATGAGGAGGGTTTTGACATAATTTGTAAGTGTATTGTAATTATACTGAAAAAATATAGAATATATGTAAGTGGTTAGAATATGAGAAATGCTATTCATCCCCAATCTATGTGGCGTTAATATGAGATTAAATGATAGGTGAAATCATTTAATTTCACATATCATTTAACCAATCATTTACATTCACATAGACTGGGGATGCATTTCCACTGAGGATGCATAACATTTTTCTTAGAATATATGGACAAACCAAAATTTCCATACCATATCATCATATTCATTAATCTGATAAGATGGAGTGTCTCAATTGAATAAAAAATTGAAGTCTAACGATGGTGACAAAAGTGAAACAATGAGTGGGTGAATTTCAATGAATTTAATGACAAAAAATATACTAACTACAAGAGTATATAAAATCAAATTTTTCTTCTCTTACAGAAGTAACGCTTTGATGCTATAATAAATTGATTTAGATCATTAAATTAACTGGGTATCATGAGATTAGGTTAAAATACACAATATCCATAGGTAGATATGTTATAAGAGCAAAACATCTCTACTATTTTCAGTTATGCACAACCAGATAACATCTAACTTTAAGTACCCTCTAACAGAGGAAAAAGAAAGGGTTAGATGCACACTCACAGATGAACTAAAGAGACATAATTCTAGAAATAAAAGGTATGGCCATTGCGTGAAAAAATAGAGAAAATAATGAGAGGAAAAAGAAAGTGTTAGATGCACACTCTTTTTTATTCAAAACATATGGACATTTTTTCTCTTATTTATAATTAAACATTTTCAATAAAATAATATTACACGTAAAATAAACAATCACGACTTTACGTTTTACAATTAATGTAAAATTATTTTTGACATCACCCATTAATTTTTAAATCGCTTAAAACGAATATTCGTAACTTAAAATATTGAATCAAACGTAAATAAAAGGAAGTTCGTGGATACTGTCTACATGAGTGTTGCTCAGCCAACTGAGTTTGTTCTTTTTTTTTCTTATCTTTCTTTTCATGTCAATTCTTCAATTGAATGATAAAATTTGATGACATCAGTCCAAAAAAATGATATGATCATGCGTAATAGATCTAAATAGGTTGAGGATAAATAAAATTTATTATAGTGATATGTTCAATAAAAATCCATTTTGACGTCACAAATGTACCCTTTTGAAATGCAGAAACTTAAGAAAAATGAAATTGGAAGAAATTGGTATAAGTATGGGGTTGATGGTGGGTTAGAAAAGAGAAATTAACTTAAAATTCTAAACCGGACGCAAAAAGAAGGGGTTTTCACAATTAATGTAAAATTATTTTTGACAAAAAAAATAAATTTTTAAATCGCATAAAACGAATATTCGTAAATTAAAATATTTAATGAAACTTAAAAAAAAAAAAAAAAAAAGCTTAACCGATCCGACCTATATAAAAAAGAAAGAAAAAAAAAGCCTTGGGCGAGTCGACCCATAAAGTCATTTGGAATCAAAATCAAACGTAATTAAAAAAAAAAAAAAGATTGGCCGAGTCGATCATATATTTAGGATGGCCGCACTTCAACATTTCAAAACAAAATTAAATCACTTAGAACACATATTTAGAATCTAAAATATTAAAGCAAACGTAAAAAAAAAAAAAAGAAATCGGTTTAGTGGCTTAGTCGAGCCGAGACTAAAAGTCTATCGGCTCGATTTGGAAACACAAAATAATAAAAAAAAAAGGCCAAGCCGAGCCGAGCTAAATTTTTAAATCGCTTAAAACGAATATTCGTAAATTAAAATACTTAATGAAACTTAAAAAAAAAAAAAAAAAAGCTTAACCGATCCGACCTATATAAAAAAGAAAGAAAAAAAAAGCCTTGGGCGAGTCGACCCATAAAGTCATTTTGGAATCAAAATCAAACGTAATTAAAAAAAAAAAAAAAAAAATTTGACCGAGTTGATCATATATTTAGGATGGCCACATTTCAACATTTCAAAACAAAATTAAATCGCTCAAAACGCATATTTAGAATCTAAAATATTAAAGCAAACGTAAAAAAGAAAAAAAAAATCGGTTCAGCGACTTAGCCGAGCCGAGACTCAAAGTTTATCGGCTCGGTTTGGAAACGGAAAAAAAAAAAAAAAAAAAAACCCAAGCCGAGCCAGGCCGAGCCGACGGCTTTTGAATAGTGCTTATGAATAGTGCCACCACTCTTCACTCTTTTATTTAAGTAGGATTAGATTTTAACGATTATTAGATTTTTACATTTTTGTTCGCTCATAATAGCCCCCCAAGACTATTGAATATAGAGCCTTATACACGTTTACTAATTCTAATTATGGAAATATTTATTTCAAGAAATCATATATAGAAGTTCATAAGAAATGTAAAGATATCATTAAAATAATAGAACTAAATAAACGAGTAAACATGATTCCAAAGGAATATGAATTTAAGATATTAACAAATAAACCTGAAATAATAGAACTAAGGGAAGAGGAATATCCTGACAATAATATAATATTTAAAAATGAAAAATTAATCAGAAGATCAAAAAGTCTTAGGATACCTAATAGAAAATCATTGGAAGAAACTAGTTATACAAGAGAAACAAAATTTCATAAAAATACAGGAAATATGAAAATATATGGAGAGTATTTTAATGGAAGAGAATACGTATCAGGACTAAATATACTAATAGATACAGGAGCTAGTGAATGCCATATAGTTTCAATAAGAAATAAATGATTAGCACCTCATAAAACTGAATCATATAAATATGTAAATTTTGATGGACAAATGCATACTACAGAATTAGAAGTAAATGTACCAATAAAAATAGGAGAAATTGATCTTATAGTACCATGTTATATAGATGAAAGCAAGAATATAAGCCCTCATTTATTACTAGGGATGAGTTTCTTAAATGTGTTTGAAAATTATAGTATAAAAAGAGAAGGATTATATATACAAGTTACTATTATAGAATCAGATATAACAACCTGTGCTTTAATAGATACATGAAGTGATATAACTATATTTAAGAATTTTTTAATAAAATCATGGGATAATAAAAGTAAAATAAAAATAACAGGAGTAGTAGGAGAAGATACTCAAATAATAAATAGTGTTGAAAAATTAGTATAATCCTTGGAAGTAAATAAATTGTAATAAACAAAATATATAGTTATGACATATTAAAATGTGATATATTATTAGGAAATGACTTTATACAATAGTTTCAATATTATAAATAAAATAATTATATGATAATGTTACAAACCTCTTGTGAATATTTATTAAAAATATTAAGAGAATTTAGACCCTATAGAGTTCAACCAGCCCAGTGTGGTGATAAATGGGAGAAAAAATCAATTATAAATAATGAAATAAAAAATAAAAGATCAATGTATAAAAAAGTCCAAAAAACAGAAGTAGAAATAAGTATAGAAAGAATTATAGAACAGTTAGAAAAAAATCTATGGAGAAAATCTATTGATATTTTGGAAACCAAATCATCCTAAAGCAAAAATAGAATTAACAGAGAATGTAATTATAAGAGTTAGATCAATGATGTATACCACACAATATACACAAGAATTTAAAATTTAGATAAAAAAAATTACTAGAACAAAAACTTATTACACCAAGTAATGGACCCCATAGTAGTCTAACATTTATGGTAATGAAATATTCTGAGCAAGTTAGAGGAAAAACTAGAATTGTTATAAGCTACAAAGAATTAAATAAATATACTAGAGTTGATGAATACTTTTTATCAAAAAAAGAAGTCCTAATAAACCTTACAAAATGAAAACAATACTACCCTAAATTTGATTGTAAATCAGGATTTTGGCAAATAAAGATGGAAAAAGATAGTAGACAATATACAACCTTCAGTACACCACAAGACAAATAAGAATTGTTAGTAATGTCTTTTGGATTGAAAAATGCACTCCAAATATATCAAAGAAAAATGGATAATATATTTAGAAAATTTAATAAATTTCTAATAGTATATGTTGATGATATATTAATATGTTCTGATAACAAGGAAGAACATAGAAATCATTTAAAACAATTCATAAATGAATGTAAAAAGATTGAATTGTTCTTTCCAAAAAGAAAGCTATTATAGAAAAACAAGAAATTGATTTTCTTGTATTAATAATAGATAAAAGATGAATAAAATTATAGACTCATATATCTAAAAAGATAGATAATTTTTCAAACAAATTAGAATTTAAAGAACAAATACAGAAGTTTTTAGGATGTCTAAACTATGCAGAAAGATTTATTGAAAATCTTTAAAAAAAGAGACATAAAATACAAATTTTACTTAGAAAAATAAACACTAAATTATGGAATAATGAACATATAGAAATTGTTAAATCATTAAAAGAAGAATGTAAGAATATACCAAAATTAAGACTTCCAGATGAAAAAGATAATTTAATTGTCAATACAGATGTCTCAGATAAATATTGGACAGCTATATTAAAAACAGATTTAAATGAAATTTGCACATATTCAAGTGGAACATTCAATCAAGCAGAGATAAACTATACCACATATGAAAAAGAATTACTTACAATAATTAGAGGAATAAAAAAGTTTTCATTATTCTTATTATCTAAAAAGTTCATTGTTGAAATTGACAATTCCTGGGTTGCAAGATTAATAAGGAATAAATTATCAATGGAACCTCAATATAGGAGATTACACAGATGGCAATCATACCTATCATTTTATAATTTTGAGTTTCTTAAGTAAAAATATTGAATTTGCAGATGGATAATACCAAAAGGATACTAGATGATCTCAAATCCATGGCTATTTATGCCAGGAAAGAAGCCGAAGATATCAAATTTGGGATGGAAAAGATGAACGAAATTTTATAACATAATGTAAATATTATGATGGAAATAAGTTCATCACATACGAAAATTACCAATGATATTATTGATTGAATTGAAGCTATTGAAGCTCAATTAAGATCACTGGATACCAAAGATACTATTGGATACCTATAGGTTGATACCATACAAGTACAAATTCGGAGTGATCCACCAAGCGAAAACAACAGTGAACCAAAAAAGGATGTTATTGTCCAAAGTCCTAATAAGATTACCATCAATGAAGGACATACCAAATATTTCAGGATACAACCAGATGAAGATGATGAAATCCCTTCGTAAAAAAAAAAAAAAAAAAGACGAGTATAAAATGTTTACTAAAATCATATATGAATTACAAACAAGTGATTCATATTTTATTTCACCAGGAGATCACGTTTACCTAAGAATAATAATGATGAAAGATTCTGAACCAACGATGGTAAAGATGACGCTGATTATGGATACTTAGATTTAATCTATCCAAATAAAAATCATTAAAAAATTGAAAAATTTGATGATATATTCAAATTCGAAGTCTTCAGATATGCTCAAGGAAGATCCATTTATCTAAAGTTTTATACTATAGGTCCAGAAGTCGATGGATGAATATTTTATCCAGCGGAACATATTATAACAATTGAATATGTTGGAAGAAACTTCACCATGGATATTGGAGAAATTGACAAACCATTACCAAAGTTTACCAGAGCATGGATTAAGAATCGTAGAGTTCTTGGATATAAAGTTCTCTATAACATGACTAAAAATCTTTATGAAAAGAGATTTAGATGTCTATGCCAATATCAGGGATGGACCCTACTTGTCAATGATAGAAAACAAAAATCTTAAGTTCTCAAAGACTTTATCAACAAATTTGATACCAATCAAATGTCGGGAAGTATCTCAACCTTACAACGTACATGTAAAGCAAGAGATTGCCCAATTTGCCAACAAAATAAAAAAGGAGATTCCAAAGAGATTAGGAGGATATGACAAAAGGAAGACAGTTGCATACAAGGACAAACACTTAAAGAAGATGTGATATAGTGGGGGGCCGATAGGCTCTTGATGTAAAATTATCTAGTGCTATATGCAATGATGTAAGAGGCAAATAATTTTGCCCCAAATTTGATGTATAAATAGAGGCTTTCGAGCTAGGAGGAAGATAGAACGGATTAGAGAGAAAGATTTGAGCACTCAACTTGTGAGAAAGCCAAAACTCTTCCATCATTCTTATATCAATTTTCAAACATATCAATACAACCAATTTGATAAAATCATTCACATTCCAATCATCTTAAACGGATATGAGTTTTTAAACTACTTTTCTCATAAATTCTTGAAAGGTTAAAGAAGGGATTTCTTTCTTACTTTAACAAAAATAGAGTTTTCTTTATTTAGGATCTGTAGTTTTTATTCTAAAAAACGATATAGTGAGGGCAAGAAGCTAAAATAGCAAAGATCTCGTTGAGGCAAAAGGCCGTTAGAGGGAACGGTTTGCATATTCAGAGCCTGAAGGTCACTTGATTCTAACGATAAAGGCTTAAGAGCAAAACTAAGGTAAAACTATTGTTTTTGTTAAATTTAGAAAGAATTCTTTTAAGATCTTAAAGAATCATAAGGATTATTCATTCTAATGTTTATGCTTGAATATTTATGTTTACAGATTATTCATGATGTTTTAATTATTATTGTTATTATTATTTAAAAAATGTCAGGATATATAATTAAAGGATTAGATAATTTATTAGAAAAAGTGTTAGAAAAAATAAAAAAATATTAGATCTCAACTAAAAAATAGAGATAGACCATCTGAAGAATATAATAAACTTATAAAAGAATATGAACAAAAGAACACATATTATGCTAATCTATTGGATGAAATGATGGATTTGTTTGTTAAAATCCGAGATACAGGGAACATAAGTTACTAATCTCTAAAATTATTCATAAAAGAAGGATATATCTTGCAATATAGAAGTCCATTCCATTAAGGATAATATGGACTTTTCAATAAAGTCCATTGCTGGAATGATATTGATTTGTTGACATTTTCAATATTTAGAATTTTGAATAGTCAGAGAATGGCTAAATTTTCTATTTGACTTAACGATATTGCAAAATTATAGTCATTGCCCATGTTGGATTTGTCCTAATATGAAAATTGAAGTGGAAAGATCAATGCAAATTTCATTATTTTCAATAATTTCCTTTTGGTTGAACTGGGGGAGTACTTGTGATCATTTATTTGACTTACAGTTTGGTTGAAAACAAGTGTTTGAAAAGGTTGGTTGTGCCTATCTTGGGTCTCCCGAGCCATTTTTTATTCTCTCTCAGTATAGTAACGGAAAGAACGGCAGGGCCTGTGAGATTTGACCCAGTTGTGCACTGCTTCTCCAGCCTCTATCGTGCCTTTAAGCAACCGTAGCGACCTTCATGTTTTGCACCTCAATTCTGGGGGAACGGAAGGATAAGATATCAAGCTTGCCTGGAAAATTTGACTTGTTGTCTATAGTGTTCTGTCTTCTTAGCCTTTTAGTGGAAGAGCTAAGTCTGCAATTAAGTTTTAATGTTCATTTTAAATAAAAAAAATTTAATATTTTTTAACTGAAATTTTTCTTATGGTTTTGGACATTTTTTCTTTTTTAACTAGGGAACATTTATTTAGTTCTTGAAATATTTCTTATAATTTATTTATCAATTTTCAAAGGATATTCAATTACTTTGAAAGTCTCCATGCTACTTAATTTTCTTCTATACCACTTAGCCCCTGTTTGAAATTCATTCTTTACCGCACATTGTCCCAACAAAATACTTCCGCACATAAAATCCAAAAAAAAATTCATACTTTTTAGTCACACATTCTCATAAAAAATCACTTTTACAAAATATATTCTCAAAAGATGGGGCTCAACGTAGCTTCCCATACATTGATGTCCCGTCATCTCTGCCTTCAAATCTTCTGTCCCTGCTTTTAACCCATATGCTTACAGTTCCTTGATTTGAAGTTGTATTATTCAGCAGGAGCAGAAAAAGGCCTTGGTGGAACTTCTATCGATTCAAGACTTCCCGTAGCTATAAATGACGAGGAAAAATCTTGAGCTGGCATCCTAGGAGAAAACAAGAATGGCTTTGGTGGAACTTCTATCGATTCAAGACTTCCCTTCAGCATTTCAAGTACCTTTGTCATTGATGGACGGTCCGCTGGAGCAGTTTGGATGCACCAAAAACCTACCAAAAACATCTTTCTTGCCGTTTCTTTGTCCTCGCTGCTCATGAATTCATCGAATTTCACCGTTTCACGAACTATTATGAGTTCATAAACTTGGTCGGGAAAATAATTTTCACTCGACTTGGTTGATCCAGCTTCAACAATTTTCCTCGCTCCAGCCATTTCAAGAACCATCATCCCGTAGCTATAAGTGTCGGATTTGTAAGACATTCCTCCAAAATTTCTACAGAAAACTTCTGGGGCAATGTAACCAATAGTTCCCCTTGTACCAACTGTTGACAAAATACTCTGCTTCTTTCCGCATAATTTAGCAAGGCCAAAATCTGAAATTTTTGGACAGAAGTCTTCATCTAAAAGAATGTTCTGAGGTTTAATGTCAAAATGTACAATTCTTGTGTTGCAACCTCCATGAAGATACTCTAAACCTTGGGCGACCCCGACAGCAATCTGGTACAATGTTTTCCACTCTAAATGGCATTCTGAATTGAGTGATCCACTCCTGTACATTAGTTTGTCTAATGATTTATTGGGCATAAATTCATAAACTAATGCTCTTCTATATCTCTCGTAACAAAATCCCAAGAGATTGACAATATTGACATGAGAAGTTCTACTGATGCTACCGACTTCATTCATGAAGTCTTCTCCACTTCCTTTTACCTCATTCAAAACCTTGACAGCAACAGGTTGGCCATTAGGTAGCATTCCTTTGTACACACTACCATATCCTCCTCGACCAAGCTTATCAGAGAAGGATTTGGTTATATTTTTAATTTCCAAGTAGTTATATTGTTTTGGAGCAAGAGATCCGTGGCTAAGTAAAAATGTTTCAACTTTTTGATTGTTTTCCTGTATCGACTCCGATGATGAACATTGTCGTTTAAGGAAGCAGAATATGATGATGGACGATGTAATGATACTAGGTATGCCGAGTAACACCCCTGCATGCAAAGATTGGAGATCAGACACAGAATTCTGTTATCGAGCAAATGTAGAGGGCTTCATCCCAAAAGGTAGTTACATATATACAAATTATTTGGAGATAAATATAGTATGTTTCTCATCAAGAAAGGAAGAGAACTTGAAATCTGACTTATGCCAAGGTTTGATTTACCTATTACATACTTCCACTTATCATCAAGCCCTTTCTTTGATCCTGCAACCAAAAACAGCAAGCCTATAAAAATTGACAAATCTCCTCACTACTCACATGCTAGCACCTTCACACGCAGGCATGAAAATGAAATCTAGCTTCAAAATTCTTTCATGAAAATCAACTTCAGTTCACCATAATCTACTGTTAGCTTAAGCATTTGTTAGGTCAATAAGAATCTGGAACTGTGTACAATATAGAAGCCGTTATCCTTGCATTGATTTGAGATGGAGAGGCAGGAAACATAATTGATCCTTGGTACAACGAAGGATAGGGGCATTAACCACTGGTATGACGTCGAAGAATTGAAAGAATGTTTTTGGTCCATATGTTAGAACAACTCAGACATCTTATACTGTTATAGGTGGGTTTTTTATAAAGCTGGGGACATGAAGCTGCGATATTCCATGGATATATAATGTTAATGCTTTGGATGCAGCAGTTAACACTAACTCAATTTTTCCCCAAAAACAGAGAATTGGAATTTTTTCCATGGATAAAGAAAACAGGATTCAGGCCGTCTGACAAATGGAATATAAAACTCGGGGTGATAATAACAATCCAAGAATGTCTTAAAGAGAAGTATCAAGGCACTGTGTTATTAGAATTTTCGGCTATCAAAGTCTTAAACAAAGCACTCTGCTGATACAAAGACATGTCCTCCACCGTTAATGAGACAAAAGTGACAATGATGAACGAATAATCCTCAGTTACAGCCTAATCCATTCTTACCAGAGCAGAGCGATAATAAACAGAGTGAAGATCGAAAAACAAAGAAAGCAAACACACGTACTTTATAGTCGTTCACAAGATTGGACATTGCAAGTTTGCTCTACATTTTATTAAAAATAAGTGTGCAATACAATTAAGTTCTATACACTCCAAGAATAGCATACTACACTAATTACATAAGAATATCTATGACGAAGAAGTTTTTCGTGCCCATTACCTTGTGAAGGTACTGAATCATTTCGAGGAGGTGTCAAAGCAAAGGGACAAGGCCTATAACCACAAATACAAACGGGTTGACCTAAACCCGAATCAAAACCCGCATTGACCACCAAATCTATTACACTCAGAACAGTTACTCTCATATGGATCGCTATAATTTTTTTGAAGGTATTAAAATCAAGATAGTGCGAGCAGCAATATACTATAAAAGATGTAGACAAAGTTGAGTAGGATCATCAAACTTAACGATGAAGATGTTATAACTTATGCAAAGCTGCATTTCCCATTATACTAATATAGGACTTATTTGTTTCCTGTTCGGAATGTGACTTCTTGCTCTTTTCGACTTAGTTCCAAACTTCCTTAACAATAGATTACATTCAACAAAACTTATCTATAAAATCGGTAAATGTAATTTCGATCGGGTAACATATGATTGCTCATATTATCAATGAAAATCGAATTCATGATTAAAGCATTACCATAACTGGTATAATCTATAAGTGTTCCCATAACAATTTTAGCTCACCATCCATCTTTAGAATAGGATGTTCAGACAAGATGACAAGAGGGAAAATCACATAATGGATTAATTCTCGAGGAATATTGAAGGGATGGATGAAGTCTCGCATCAAATTGCAGTTGTGAGAAAGATGAAATACAAATGCTTTGACTTAGTGAAGGGAAAACGAAATCAAATGAATAAATAAAACAGGATTCAGGCCGTCTGCAAAAGAGAATTTAAAACTCAAGATGATAATAACAATCCAAGAATGTCATTAAAGAGAAGTATCAAGGCATTGAGTTATTAAAATTTCCTACTATCAGTCTAATTAAAATTTATTGTGCCCATTACCTTTTGAAGGTACTGAATCATTTCGAGGAGGTGTCAAAGCAAAGGGACAAGGCCTATCGCCACAAATACAGACGGGTTGACTTAAACCCGAATCAAACCCGCATTGACCGCCAAATCTACTACACTCAGAACAGTTACTCTCATATGGATCGCTATAATTCACACTGAAACCCTGCATTAAGGCCTCCTCAAGGCTGATATTCAATCCATTTAGCCTATCACCCGCAGCCCTCAAAATTGGAACAGAAATACTCACATTACAGTATATGATCCTCAATATAGGGTCATTTGGCACCGGCCCGATTAAATAGAAAGCATTGTTAAAATTATCACCACTCGAATTGCAGCTGAAAAGATTGTAAGGTCTCAAGGGCATGACCGATGTATTGCAGCCGTAGATTAAGTTGAGAACTTCGTTTTCCATCCCTTCATCGTCAAAAAGTGTAGAATTGAGAGTAGAATTGTGAAATTCAGAAGGGCAGGTGTTGTTGTAAAGGTCTGAACGGGACAGATTCATGGTATTCCGAGTTTTGTCGAGTTGGAGGACTCTGTAGGTGACCGAGTTGCTGGTGAACTCTGGGAAGGCGTTGTCTCGGCACGTGAGTGTGAACTCGGGGAGGCCACAGTGGGAGGGCCGGTCCCCGCCAGTGAATGGGTATGTGATGTTGCGGATAATGCCACATGAAAAGGTTCGGTTACAGTTAGCATAACTACTGATGGAGGAGGGTGGGACGGTGGCGCCTTGGGAATACGCCGCCGCTAGAATGGTGGTTACGAGTAGGATGACGAGATGGGGAGAGAGAGGCATAGTTAGAACAACATTGAAGAAATGTTTTTCTTTTTGCCATTTTTGAACGTTAAGAGTTGCATTTTTTTGACCAAGGTACTGTCTTAACTGAAGAGGCTAGTAAGCCCCCGTTTGACACCCATTTTTTTATCTCATTCTCATTCTCATTTTTCTACAGTAATCATTTCTAACCACACATCCTCCAAATAAAATAATATTATACATAAATTCAAAAATTCTTCTTATTTTTTAACCACACATTCTTTACATCAATCACTATTCAAAAACTCATTCTTCAAAAGAATGAGTGCCAAACAAGCAATGAATTATGAAACAACACCAGTCTTATCTTGTCGTAAATTATGATACGTCAGCTTCGGTTAAAAAATTATTTAAAAGTAACTTTTGACGTTTTAAAAGTTTTCCAAACGAGCCGTAAGAGTAATTATAAATTAAAATAGAGAAATTAAGAAAATAAAAAGTAGATATTTTGTTAATTAAGCTTGTGGTGGGGCAGGTCTATTTGAAATGTCTTCGTTTTGACTTGGCTGACCACAATTAATATATCGAAAATTACTTTTCATGAACAGTGATTGATATTATTGTTGGGTGCCTACATTATTTAGGGCCTGTTTGGTACAGATTTTCATTTTCTACAGTAAATCAATTCTCATTTTCAACCACACATTTTTCGATAAAATAATATTTTCCATCACATCAATACTTTATTCTTCTTTTTCAACCACACATTTCCCATCATATCACTATTCAAAAATCAATTCTTCCCTCAAAAATTCCTACCAAACACACTCTTATAGTGACCGCAATATTTGGTAGAGACTTGATGAAAATAAACAAATGTATAGTGTGATTTTAGAGAGAGAGAGAGAGAGAGAGTGGAAACTAAGAAGAGAAAATTACCATAAACAAGGTGTTTCGTTTTAACTTTTTAATAATCAGGTTTTGACTTTTTTTAATCAAAAATCAGGTTTTATTATTTTTAATTAATAATAATATTATAAAATAAAAATAATATATTATACCCACCCCACTATCTACCCCCACCCACTTTATTTTAAATATAACATCTATCCAAACCCTAATTCATTTCACACCTCCTCCCTCTCTCGCCCCCCGCCGCCGCCGCCGCCGCCCGCCTCTCCCCCTTTCTTCTCCCCCTTCCCCTTCCCCTCCCCCTCCATTTCCTCCCCCCCACAGATCGCCGCCCCTCCCCCTCCGTTTCTCCCCCTTCCCCCACTGTTTGGCCCTCGTGCGATTTGCGGCAGATCGCCGCTCAGCAAAGCAATGGCGACACAGCTGCTGCGACCAGCGATCTGTGCTGAAGTGTGGCGCACGAAGACGCGCTTCTTGCCTCGCACAACACGCGTGTGCGAGACAATGATGTCTCGCACAAGCGTCATTCTGTGAGCCAAGCTGCCGTGTCGCGCTGCTTCCAGCCAAGCCGCCGTGTCACGCTGTGGGTCATTAGATTTCTTATTGCCAAGTATTGGAGGTGGTTGTGAGCAAGTGTTGATTGGATTTGGTTTTGGAAAATGTGGCAGATCTGGGTTGTGTGGTTGTGTAGATGGTGGATCTGTAGTGGTATGTTTTGTGCGGTGGTGGTGGTGGATGTGGGTCGTGTTGTGATGATGGTGATCTGTGTGGTGGTGGTAGACAATTTGATTTTTTTCAATTTGTGACCTGTGTGGGTGTCCGTGACCTAGAAATTGGAAATGTGACTCGTTGAAATAGAGCTGTGACCCGTATAAGTTTTGAATTCTTTTTAATCTGTGACCTATAAAAAATTACATGTGACCTGTGACAAAGTGTGGTGATGTACTGGGATGGGGGAAGGGTGTTTGGGTGACTGTGATCTAGCTATTGTGGTTCTTTTTGGTGTCTGTGACCCTACTATTGAGCTGTGACTTTGAAATTCATAATTTGTAACTTTAAAAAAGAATTCATGACCTTAATTTTTTGATCTGTGACCTCGAAATAATAAGTGACCTATAAAATTTTAAATCTGTGACCTCGAAATAATCTGCGATCTACAAATTTTTTTATCTGTGACCTCGAAATAATCCGTGACCTACAAATTTCTTGATCTGTGACCTCGAAAAAGTTGTCGGATCGGAGCAGTCACCGGTCGTCGGAGTAGTAGCCGGAGCAATGGTGGTGGGGTGGGGTGGGGTGGGGTGGGGTGGGGTGATTTTATTATATTATAGTTAAATATTTAATTTAATATAATAATTATGAAATATAATTAATTAATTCAAAAAAAAAAAACCTGATTTTTACAATTTTAAACTTGAGGACCTGATTTTTAAATTTGCTTAAGTAAATGCCTGATGCATAAATTTTTCCCAACTAAGAAGCACCAAAGAATTTAAAAAAGAATTGAAAAGTGGTCTCTTTCTTTGCAATCACCACATTTTTTAATCAAAATTCCATAATTCAAGAAAACGTCCATTTAATTTAAAATTAGAGAAGTTTTACCTTTCATTTTCAATCTTTCTCAGAGTGTGTTTGAGCCCCATTTTTTTTTGGAAAGAATGTACTTTGTAACAGTGATTTTTTGAAAAATGTGTGATTAAAAAGTAAAAATAAGTTTTGAGTTTACGTGTAAAATTATGGAAAGAATGTGTGGTTTAAAATGAGTTTGGAGAATAATGCATTTTCATATAATGGGGCTCATACTATTTGAAATCATGTCCCTTTTTTATTTGGCTAAAAACAAAATTTTAAGTAGATTTTAATAAAATTTGGTGGGATTTATGGTTGAAAAGTTTTGAATCTCATAAAATGTGTGATTGAAAAAGAATTTAGGAAAAAAAATAAGTTTTAAAAAATTGAGACCAAACATGTGCCTTGTCTATTTTTTTTAAATAATAAAATTAAAGAATTCCTTCGTACTGTTTGATATATAAGCATAGATGTAGCAGAAGTAATTAAACTTGGAAGGTATTCCAATTAAGAAATGAATTACGATTTTAAATGAATTACGATTTTAAATAGTTGAAACGTATCTTGTCTCTAAAGAAGTTTAGGATGCTAACAAGCTACAAGTTATAAGAATAGTAGAATTTTATTGAAACGATATGGTTG
Organism: Fraxinus americana; assembly: GCA_035079005.1. NCBI lineage: Eukaryota > Viridiplantae > Streptophyta > Magnoliopsida > Lamiales > Oleaceae > Fraxinus > Fraxinus americana. The sequence goes on from CM068712.1 coordinate 32,067,108, forward strand.
ACCAAAATTCATACGATCTAGTTGTGGTGTATATTTGAATGAAAGCTGCTACACCTGCAGTCATTAGAGGGCTGTAATTTTTACAGCTCTCTAATGACTGTACAAGAAGTATTTTTGAATTTGAATATATTTAGAAGGAACCAAAGGAATAGAAAAATATTATTTATATGTAGAAAATTTAAAATTTGTGTGAAATACTAGGTGTTGGATTTTTGCAGTGGTGGCAATATTAGTCAAGACAGCGACAATATATAAGAACATATATATTGGTTGGTTAATTTCCACCACAGCGTTTTCCTAATCCAACTTGGAGAATGTGAACAAAAAAGTCAAATTCTTACATTAACAGATAATACTTTGAAAACTAAGGTGCGCGAACGAAGAAGCTCAACAACTAAACACTGGACTTGTAAGATGCGTTAAGCCCATTATAGCATCGGAATCTAGGAAAGTACAAGAGAGGACAGTTCTTATTCAGGGCCCGTTCGGTAGGGATTAAAATCAGATTAAAATTGAAAAAATAGTCGTTATTATTGACTTTTATGAAACGAGTGGGACCCAATAACGGCCATATTTTCAATTTTAATTGGATTTTAATCCCTACCGAACGGGGCCTCAACCTAAATGGTTAACCTTTGAAGTGCAATCCCAATTCTCTACACGAAAGGGATTAAAAATATAGTTCCTTAAAGTACTCGATATGGGGTACTAAAGTGAACTAGAAAAGATAAAAACCCGGAAATATGGATGAAACAGAGGAGAGGTGGGAAAACAGGATTGTTATTAATCCTTGGTACAACGAAGGATGAATTTGAACAACCTATATTTTTTGTCCAAATATCAGGAAAAAGAAAATCCTCAAAACCTACATATAAAACATGCCTTGCCTTTTCTGTATAATCAGGGACATGTAGGGGCAGATGTAGGGGGACTGGATCGACTGTAGTCCCTAGTCCATTTCATTTTGATGTGTGTAAATTTTTTGTATTACATATTAACAGTTCGGTCTTAGATCCGCCCCGATGACACGAACCGGTGATTCCATTGATATATAATGCTTTGGATGAACGAATTGATACTAACTCAAACTTTTCTGAAATTCCAGATTTTGTTGGAAAATCAGAGAGTTGGAAAAGTCATGGGATCGTGCGTTTACAGATAATTTTGTTCCTAAACAAGCAAAAAAGTTAGTTTCACGTACCGTTTTCAGTTTCAATAGAGTTGCAAGTTGACGCAGAAGTTCCATTAACACAATAACAAGCAAATGATTGAGAACCCCGATTAGTTCCGCATAGACCACCTGACCGATTGCAATTTTCGCAGGCGATATTATTCGCGGACCACTGCAATGAAAAGCCACTAGCAAGAGCGTCTTGAAGTGAAACGATTGAAGCTGTAGAACCTGCCAAGAACCCTGCCGCAGCTTGATTGACTGGAACGGAGATATTAGTCTCACATCTGATACCAGTTCCAAATCCAGGGATAGATGGAAAATTTCCTCCTACTGTGAAGAAACTTGCGCTGCTGGTATCGTTCACAACGCAAGGGAACATCGATGGGAGCTGTGGTATAGGCTGACCATTAAATGTGGAGCAACCGTAGTATAGAGTAATGATTGGATAATTGGGAGAAAGCAGAAAGATGTTTTGTTCCAAGGTTGTGTTGTAAAGGAATCTGGGACAAGTGATGTTCCATAAATCCTCTCTTGCAACTCTAACTGTCTTTCTGGAGTTATCGATTTCCAGGACACGATATCGTATTGATGAAATAGTAAGAATTGGGACATCGCCTTGGCAATTATTGAGCTGGAAACCTGGATATCCGCAATAGTCCGGCCTATTCCCACCAAAGAATGGATAACTTATTCCCTGGATTCCGGCACACTGAAATGAAGCACCACAGGCTGCATATTCTCTACCGTTCTGACACAAGGAACCCGGGATATACCGGATTAACAGCAGGCTTATGAGGAGATGAAAATATCTCCGGGTGAGTTTGGGATGCATATTTTTTGGAGAAAAAAGTGAGAGGTTACAGAAAAATGGGATAAGCCAAGTTCATGTTGAAGATGGATGGCTTAAATTCATTTTTTCTGACGTAATATTGATTACTAAAGCTTTAAAAATGTGAACCCAGAGGGAATTGATAAAGCTTGTCACTTTGTGCAGTTTTTTCAAACAACTTAGAAGCTTCCGTTGGAAACTTAGAAAGGACTTGGTCTCCCCCGTCCCAATAATATAGGTTGGGTTTCCTTTTTCTTTTGTCTCAAATATATAGATTTGTTTTCTAATGTAAAATATTTTATTGTGTTCTTTTATTAATATACTCTTATTAAATTTTCCTCACTTAATATGCAAACTTCTTGAAAATTCAAATTCTTTGTTAATTACAACAATAATTTAGTTTTACACACTGAAAATTAAATATGGGTAAATAATCTTTCTTAATCAGTGTGAAAAATTAAACAAGTCTACATAATTGGGATGGATGGAGTATTATGTAATTACAAAGTGATTGCACATAATTTTAATAGTTCCTAGATTTACAAGCACAGACCACAGTGAAGAATTTGATAGGGATGTGTGGCAAAAAAGTAAAAACTTGCACATCAACTGGGGATGAAGACCGTTTTGTCTAAATTTCTGCCGGACCCAGTGTAAATAACCATTTATATCATCTCAGGAAACACCAGCGAGCATGTCTCCACGACGAGTGCCTGTTAAACCAGGCTACATCAGTTGAAGCGCCTTGATTGACCATAATTTAATTGCATTAAACAAAATTTAATTATTAGATTTATACCCTTTTTTCATTCTAGCAAGTGATAAAAAACCAATAAAAACGAAATTTCGAGATCAGTTCTGATGGATAGTGTGGACAGTTAAATCTCTGGGAAAACAGTAAATGTGCAACACTTTCGAACAGCAAATGTAGGAGGAAAAATATGAGACTAATATACATATTAGGAGATATGAAACAGCTGAAACTATGTGCTGCTCAAATCAAAGTAATCCATGAGATTTTCAAGGGGGAAAACAAATGAAGGTGGTCTTCTTTTCTATTTGGTTATCCTTCATTCACCCTCCGCTCGGATGATCAAGATGACTGATACCATAAGCAAGATCAACACTACAGACTCGCAACTCGGAGACCGCGCATCCACACAGAAACCAGAATACTACTCTCAGGTGAGGATAATTATTTAAATTAATGTGCTTTAAAGAAATCACCAGATCAAGCCTTTTTTCCTCCTCAACCTGTCAACGTGGTCAGTACTCATCAAGACTTTTCAGGCTTGCTCAACTTCTTGGAATTGTCAATTCGACTATCCAAACTGTTCCTAGATAAATCTGGTAGATCTGATTGCAATGTGTCTGAGGTATTGCTTGCTGTTGATTTATTCAGATTGTCAGAGTCTAATGATGCTGTTCTAGAATCATCCATAGGTGGCTTTGATTTCCCAAGAGACAGAACAAACTTCTTCAGATGTTTAATGAACTCGGGATAACGTTCCAGATTGCAATGCCCACATCCATTTATCCATAAAGGTTCATACTTCACCTTGCAAAGCTCCCCAAAGCTGCTTCCCGTGGGAGCAATCAACAACTTCATCTGCCGGTCCCTAGATATGAAAATGATAATTATTAATCATTTATCTCATAAAAGATTAAAGTACAATTTAAAAATGACTTTTACCTTTTGATTGCAGACGTATGAATTATTCGTGAAGTTTATGAATGTGAAATCATTTTCTGCTAAAATCCTTCGCGAATTAATATTTTCTTCAGCCTAAAAATTGACCAAGAAAAGCAATACAAAATTAAAGGGTATCGATGCCGCTTCTGTCTTGTAATTATTAATTACCAAAGCTCCACTGTATTTAATCACAGTGATATGATTGTCTGGAGACATTTTCTCATTTAACATTTGAATGAGTCCACGTACCAAAAATTACTTCCCTGATATGTAGAGTTAAACGTGAGCATGTTTAATTTAAAATCTTACTGTACATTTCCTTAGTTAATGGATGTCTTTTTTAAGGGATAAATCGTAACCAATATGCAAGAGCTTGGATTACACCTCTTAACAACTTTTTAAGATGGAGTCCCAAGTCTTTATATGATATGAAAATCCAATAAGCTCAAACGAGCAATTGACCCTGTTTGAAGCTCAATCGAGCATTTATGTTACAAGATTGATGTGTTCAAAGAAGCCAATAAACTCAAACGAGCAATGGGCCTTGTTTAAAGCTCAATCGAGCATTTGTATTACAAGATTGGTGTGTTCAAAGAAGGCACCGTCTTGCAAGAGCATATTAAGGAATAAAACCCACATTAATTATAAACGATTATTTTAAGAATTTATTCTACTTTTCTTCAAAATGTTGACTATTTAATATGGAAACCAAAGTCTTCATAGTCTTACTTGGAAAACATACAAATGAAGCGTCTAGGCAAAAACATTACTCGCACAAAATGGACAATCAACTCCTAATTAAAAAGCAACAATTTGCATGCCAATCCACAAAATTCATTTCTCCAAATATCTTTGAAATTAACAATATGAGAAACTGGGATTCGGGGATGGGAAAAAATATCTAGAGCAACGCAAGAGTTAGAAACTTACATGAATGACAAGAACTGGACAGTTTATGCAAGCCGATCCTGTGATTTTCGGGGCCCCGAGGCGAACTCCAAAATCCCCCCCAAGATCCAACAGTGCATTATGCAACGTATTGCTAACTTAGCACTGAAAAGTAGAACAACAAACAAATAATGAACAAAAGATTTATATATATTATAAAGTAACAAAACCGACAATAGTTCAAATAATCAGTTAAATATTATTCGTCTTGCTGTTTTAGAGGCAAAAACATTAATCAAATCTGAATAATTTAACTGTTCAACCATATCTTTCTTTATTGATAACATAGCCAATCCATTCAATATTTTTTGTGACATAGTTGATCGGAGGTAAGTTTTGATCGACTTCAATTAGGAGAAACTTCTTTCTGCAAATGCAACTGTAACTGGTATGGTTAACAAGATTTTATAAGCAATGTAAGTATTTGGGAAACAAACGTTCAATGTCTTCAAATATCATAGCACTTCAATTGCTCTCGTTGCTTTACTTGGTATATAGTACCGCAAGACTAGTATCTCCGAAAATAAATTAGCTCCACTAATGTTCGAACGCCCGTAATGTTCTAATTGTTTCTCAAGATTCATACAAGATTTCATCAAAATTGAATGAGTTTCACCCCTTAACCTCTTCAAATTGAACAAAAACCCAAAAGTGTCGTCATATTGTTTGAATTGTTCAAATCGAGTTCTCATAGAAGATATAGCTTGATCCATTATAAAAACAAAGTATTTAACTCTAAAAGATTTTTCTGCCAATTGCTTTATTTCATTACTTATGCTTTCATCAAAATATTTTTTTCTTCGAATTATACGTTTTTCTCTAAATACAGCTTCAATTCCCATTTCGTTTGCCTTCTTTGTTGCTTCATCCATGGCGATAGCAAATTCAATTTCTCTATATTCTTCAAGAAATGAAACAAGCCCTTACAAGAGGTCGATAGCATGTTCAATATTCATATTTTAGGTTTGAAGAAAATTACTCACAATATCGACTGCACGCAACAATCTGTACCAGATAATCAATGCAAGCACTCAAAACTAGACAGGTCATTTGTTGCTAACGACTCGGCTTCACTCCTTACTTTAACCTCGTCATTACTTTCTGTCAAATTAAGTAACGCATCTCTTATTTGTGCAGTTTGCTCCATTATAGGCTTCACACTGTCAACATGACTTTCCCAACGTGTTTGTGACATTGACTTCACTGTCAAGCCTTGTACATTATCTTTGAAAATTTTCCATCGTTTGGTAGAAGCGGAGAACAATGTGTAGATGCATTGTATCACTCCAAAAAAGGATACAACTTAGAACAACAATACACCATATCGCACAATGTTAGATTCAGACAATGAGTGCCACATGAAGTATAGAAAGCTCAGGAATTCACCTCAAGGACTCTTCTTTGCACATTTTTGTGCTTCCCGCTCATGTTCCGTTGTCATACCCTTACCCTCTAATATCATCAACATCAAGATTAAGTTTGGTCAAAACCTGTTGAAGCTCAGTTGCAAGTCCAAGTCTTGTTGTGTCATCTACTTTCAAAAATTCAAGCCAATATTCTTCGACTGCAGGTAAGTTTATCGTATGGTCAACACATCGTATTACTAAAAACATTTGCTCATCGTTACTAGCATCTAGAGTACAATCAGGTATAACATAGAAACCATGGAGAAACCATAGAGAAACGATACGTGTCAATATGCAAAAATGGGTAACAAAATGACATACGACAATTAAGTGCAAAATTACCTTGTATATATCAAACCAATATGTCCATTTTACAGGGTACAACACCTTTAACCCAGAAAAAATTGGGCTATGTAAAACAACCCCTCTCATATTTGGTACCCGTGATGCAAGAACTAAAGTGGGACCGCTACCAACAGACTGACCATACAGAATTATTTGTTCGTCTTTAATCCCATATTGCTCCTTGAGGCATTTGTATACAGCATCAAGGTTTGCATAGGTATTACATTTCGTTGGCTGTTTCCAAAAACAAGAGATGGCTGTGTCATAATAAAGCGTCACTCAATGACAAAATGTTAAGAGAAATATGTCAACCAGGTCAAAACTTAGGTAAATCACAACACAGAAACAAGCAAGTAATTCCTTGGGACCCTTACCTAGAGCATGTAGGCTAAGCATAAAAGTTAAAATATACTTTTATTAAGGGTCTGTCTGATGGAAATTTTTGCCTCATTTTTAGACAATTTCCCACCGTTATACAGTAAAGTGTCAGAAGGAGCCGCAATTTTTGGAAAATAAAATTCAATTAAATTACTAAGTTGCCTTTTCAAATAATTTTCTTTCTTAAGGAAGTTAGGGCAATTCTGTAAACAAATTGCTGCCATTTCAGAAGCTGTAGCACCTTGGGCCCCACTGACACAGGTAACGATAAAAAAAAGCGTTCTCATTTTTGCAAAAAATGGTTATCAAACAGGTTCTAAATTCTGTTTCCAAAAATCTACTTACTTTAATAGTAAGGCAGTGGTTACTTTCAAAATAAGTAACTTATTTCTAACTTTGACCAACCTAAAAATTATTTATATTTAAAACTTACTTGTTTACTCATAAGTAATTATTTTAAGCGTAACCAACACATACCTTCAGAATATTTGGTCTAAGATATCAAGTTTTACTAAGATACAACATGACTTATATCCGCTTTTACATGTATACATCTCATGTAAGTAAATCTTATGCCCAGGGACGGACACACACATTTTAGGTTATGGGGGCACAATCAAACCTTGTACGAATCGAATACTTTGTTCTTAATTTTTGACTGATTCATACTTAATATGAGACAATGTAGATTTAAATTTTAAAAAAAATTCTTCATTAATATTTTGCTAATTATTTTCATTCATTTGATTTCGAAGAGTCGTTTTATTAATGTTTTGTTATCACCTGAAAATGCATATTTACGTTTAAAAATCTTATAATGTATTTGAAACAAACAATCAATTCAATTAATCGAAAGGAAAAATATATAACTAATATTTAATACTAATAATCAATCAAATAGACACAATTCGTTAAATATAAGTCAAATTGAATATAATGAATTCAGACACATTCTATATACATAGTTTGATAGGAGAAAATGTAAATTTAGGTTTTAATTATTTGAAAATTTGATTGGAAAGTGAAGATTTGTAGTAAATATAATAATTTGTAGAGAAATTATATATAAATTTTTAAAAATTAAAAGGGTTAAGATTTTGTTAAAAGGTGTGAGGCAAAGAGTAAAAGAGAGTAATAGAAAAGAGAAAAATTCAAATTTATTATGATTTTGCTTCTGTTTGGTGGAGATTAAAATCAAATTTTTAGTAAATTTTGATAAAAGTTAAGCAGCTATGGATTTCATGAAATATGTTATTAAAGTAATTGTTAACTTTGATTTAGATTAAAATTTAGATTTCAATGAATACCAAACATGATTTTATATATAAAAAAAAATCTCAAAAGTTGGGGGGTCACGTGACCCCCTCCCCCCAGGGTCCATCCTTGCTTATGCCTATCATAGTAATAATTATGGTTTCCACTTAGTTCAAAAGACAGCTTAAGTATATTAGTATAGATCATTTCTCTCGTTTCCCCATACTGTTAGAGTGAAGTTTCAGTATTATTTTTGTTTCTATGTAAATATTGTTTTCCAAACTCATACTACGTTTATTAACTATGACCCAAGGAAATTAATTAAACTTGTAAGCCTGAGTGCATACTTAATTCTTAAAAGTGTCTGATACAGCAACCCAATTTATGTGGTTCAACACAATTAGAGGAGCGTCAAACACTGGTTCATGAACATCGAAGAGTGGCTTACTGAGTTACTAGGGAGTGAAACCCCAAAAAACAAGACTACAAGCACACACAACGCATTCTTAACATTGTTATTGTTTCCTAATTTCAAGGCATCAAAAATCATCGAAGTGAAATCTCGATTGCAACGCCTTCCATTTTGCAAGAGGTGGAATCCCAAACTGCTTTAAAACTATTTAGAGTATCCAAGTATTGAAATAACATCAATAGCTAAAAACTAAGTTTTTTTCCCAATAAATTTGGGTCAACTACATGAATCCTTCTTCACCGTTGAGCTCTGTTCATTGTTAAATCTACTCGGAGATCTATGTTCCTTATCAATTACATAACGCCTGAGTATTGCTTAAAAATACTGTTACTAAACTATCAATACTAAAATACTCCAGCAAAAACTTGAAAATCTTTAATTCATTTTGGGCTGTTCCAATAACGTGCATTTTCCTAAAGTAAAAAATACCTTCTATTTTTTTCTCGAGAAACTACTACTGAAATAATCCTACGGTACTTCTTCTCACTTTTCAATGTTAAAACCACATGGTCAAAAATATCAATTATGTCACATCAAAAAATTCTGCAAGCACTAAATCAAAACACGTCACATCCAAATCATGTCCAATCAAACAAAGACATTCAATTCGGGATTAAGGAACAAATCTCGTAGAAAAGAAACATAGGCAATGTAATACATCATTCTGTGGAATGATAGAGTTATTACAATCACGCTATATGTACACTCTCATTTACACCTTTCTTTACACTCTTCCACGTGACAATATCCAAACTCTTGATTTTGAATTCATCCATCACATCATTGCACATATTTCATTTACATAGAATGGAGTGTCATCCAAGTGGTAAGGAAGGATGTACATATAGCATTATTCAAGTTATTGTGCTTGTGTTGTTAGCACAAGTCCTTCCTACTTCTAGAAGAAACAAACCAAAAGGAAAATAACACGTGTACAATATAGTTCCTTCCGAAGCAAACACATAGCATATATATCACCAAAAGAATGCAAGCTCCAAACATGGATGCAGCCGTTTGCACGGAAAATAACAAGGTATTGATATCACGTTGTTTTGCAGGAAAGTAGTATGATCATATACAATAATTAGCGTGTTGGGAATACCTCTAAAAATTCGAAGTGTGGGATTTGCATGGTTTCCTGCAATACAAGCGATGTACAACAGAACACTTAGATATGAAGCAAGTAGTTTCATGGGCATGTTTAAAATCATAACATTGACTACCAGCACTTGAAGTGGTAGATACTCTTTAGTTTTTATTTGTGTTATGACTCTGAGATTCATAATTATTTGTTATCATATAGGTTGTGTTAACAAAGATTTTTGCTTGATCCATTTGTCAGATAAGGCGTGAATTATATGTACCTCGATTATTTTACTTGGTGGAAGTTGACATCTCATCAAGTAAATTTTATCGGCACAAAAGCATATATGTTTAAAATAACTTGAGTTGTATCCACATCTCCTGCCATATCCTGCACACTATGTACATGCTACATTGTCCGTGATCCAGTGTACTTCAAATTCGTCATTTAGAACCCAATCAATCGATGTTAAGTTATTTCTAAGAGCATTTACTGTTGTTTGGAGCATAGGGACTGTAACACTGGTCGTGCAGTTTCCAAGTTCTCCATCAGTTAGAATGGATCCAATTGAGCAATATCCATTCTCAACCAAGGTACCATTCTCATAACAAAGGAACTTATTGGAGGCTAATGATGTACTGATATATGTGTTAAAGGGTAGAATTGTAGTTTTATTTACTTGATTAGGGTAGTTTGGTCTTTTGCCTTTTTTATTTATTCTCTCTTGTAATCTCATTTTCATTAACGATTTGTTCAGCCCCTTTTAGTTTGGAACCCTTATTTCCATTGTTTTCTTCTTCATCTTGCTATCATGATTTCCACATGGTATCAGAGTTGAGAGGGAGTTGGGTGAACAGGACGATGTCGTCGTTACTTGAGCTCGGCAGATTTCATCACGATTTCATGGCAAGTTGGGCAGTGTTGCATTTCCAGTGATTTGGCCGGCAGTTAGAGTTAGTCTCCTCTTCCATTTCTCTTCCATTTTGAGCTCCTAATTGTGAGGAGTTTTGTCTGTAGTTGGTGATTGTAATTTGTTCTGGTGCTTTGTGAAGAGGGTGGAGCGACGTGCTTTGTGAAATGGGTAGAGTGACATCGCTATGTGAAACGGCGATTTTGGGAGGGGAGAGGTGTTATTGTCCGTACAGAAGTTGTAAGAATTGGTTTTGCTTCAAGTGTGAAGAGAGTGGAGAATTGAGGAACAAAAATGATATTGCTTTTGGGAAACCTATGAGGAGGTGATTATTCTATGTCTTTTTTTTTCTATGGTAACCTTGTTCTGTTGTCTGATTAAACTTTTTGGTATCATTGTGTTGTTTATTGGTTGAATCCTTTGTGATGGTGGGTGTAAGTGATGATTCGCTTCAGTCGATTACTATGAGACTAGATGGAAAAAATATTCATATTGGAGCGTTGTGATGAAATTTTTTTTGAAAGGAAAATCTTTGTGGGATTATGTAATCGGTATTGAGACCAAATCTCAGCTTGATGAAAATGAAAATGATAAGTTTGTTGAAATGCTTCGCACTTGGGACAGGAACAATGCTAAAATTACGACTTGAATATTTAATTCTGTTGAACACTCTATTGGCATACAATTAGCAAAATAAGAGACAGCTAAGGAAATTTGGGATCATTTAGCAAGGTTGTTCACAAAGTCTAATTTTGCAATGGAATACCAATTGGAGGCAGATATTCGAGCAATAGAGCAGAAAAATATGAGTGTTCAGGAATTCTATTTTGCAATGACCAACCTTTGGGATCAGTTGACTCTTACAGAGGATGATGAACTTCGAATTATAAACCATATATTAAGAGCAGAGAGGGACGGCGTTTGGTTCAGTTTTTGATAGCTCTTCGTGATGATTTCGAAGGACTCCGTGAGTCTATTTTGCATCGTAATCCACTTCCTTTCGTTGATTATGTTGTTAGTGAACTTTTAGTAGAGGAAATACGTTTGAAGTCTCATAAAAAAAAAATATCTCTATCTACATCCATTACTTCAGTTTTGGCAGTCCCTTCTCGACCACTCACTCAGAATCAAACGAGGTCTTATTTAAGAATTGCTAGTGATGAGTGCAGCTTTTGCAAGCAGAAGGGACATTGGAAGGCTCAGTGTCCTAAGTTATTGAATAAACAACAACCTCCAAAGAGTCAACAACTGTCATCACAACAGTGGCAATATCGGTCTTCTGAAAATTTGGGAGGTCAATCGCCATCCTTACTGCTATCTATTTAATCAATAGAATTCCATCGTCTCACACTTTCGGTTTGTCACCCTTTGAAACATTATATAGACATGTTCCTGATTATTCTTTTTCGAAAGTTTTTGGTTGTGCATGTTTTGTTCTTCATCCTAAAGTAGAGCGTACCAAGTTAACTTCACGCTCTGCTATTTGTGTGTTTTTAGGTTATGGCGAGGGACAAAAAGGTTATCGTTGTTTTGATCCTATTAGTCAAAAATTGTATGTCTCTCGTCATGTTGTGTTCCTTGAGCATATTCCATTCTTTTCTATTCCTGATCACTCTCATAACATGACTAAGTCTGAACTCATTTGCATTGATCCATTCTTTGATAGTACAGATAATCCACCCTCTCATACCCCATGCATTATAGATACTCAATGTACTACAGGTACAAATGCAATGGATCAAGAAGTCCTTGATGTTCCCACTCCATCTATGGCCTCCCAAGCACCTTCTGAGATTGTAGATCCTTCTCCACCCCCTCGATATCCTCAGCGTTCTCGTAAGTCTACCAAGTTCTTGCTATTCAGACCCCTTTAATTGTTTTTTAACCTCTATTTACAAACTATCTGAGCCTTTTTCCTATAAAGAGGCTATTCTTGATCCTATTTGGCAGGAGGCTATGGCTGAGGAACTCTCTGCACTGCATAAGACTGATACTTGGGATTTGGTTCCATTGCCACCTGGTAAACGTGCTGTTGGTTCTCGTTGGGTCTATAAGATCAAAAAAAAGTTGATGGCTCAGTTGAGCGATATAAAGTTAGATTGGTTGCTAAGGGATTCAATCAACAATATGGTATGGATTATGAGGAGACTTTTGCTCCTGTTGCAAAGATGACTACTGTTCATTCACTGATTGCCATTGCGTCTATTTGTCGATCGAGTATATTTCATATGGGTGTTAAAAATACCTTCTTAAATGGAACTCTTCACGATGATGTTTATATGGTGCCCCCTCCTGGTGTTTCTCATAACCCTGGGGACGTTTGTAAACTCAAGAAGACACTTTATGGTCAACAACAAGCACCCCATGCTTGGTTTGAAAAATTTTCTACTGTTATAGCCTCTCTTGGTTTTTCATCTAGTCACCATGATTCTGCTCTCTTTGTTCGGTGCATATCAGCAGGTCGTATTATCCTTTCTTTATATGTTGATGACATGATTATTATTGGTGATGATATTGATGGCATTGTTATCTTGAAGTCAGAATTAGCTCGTCAATTTGAAATGAAGGACTTGGGTCCTCTACGCTACTTCTTGGGTATTGAGGTTGATTATTCTCCTAAGGGTTATCTTTTATCTCAGTCTAAGTATACATCTGACATCATTGAATGTGCTCGTCTTACTGATACTCGAACTATTGATACTCCTCTTGAGACTAACGTTCGGTATTCCCCTCTGATGGTAGACCTTTGACAGATCCTACTTTATATCGTACGATTGTTGTTTGCTTGGTATATCTTACTATTACTCGTCCAGATATTGCATATATTGTTCATATTGTTAGTTAATTTGTTGCATCTCCTACTACAGTTCATTGGGCTGTTGTTGTTTGTATTTTGCGTTATCTTCGTAGCACTTGTTTTCAGAGTCTCTTATTTCCGTTAACATCGTCTTTAGAGCTACGTGCGTACTCTGATGCTGATTGGGCTAGTAATCCGACTGATCGTAAGTCCACCACTGGTTTTTGTGTATTTTTGGGTGATTCTCTTATCTCTTGGAAAAGTAAGAAGCAAACTATTGTTTCTCGATCTTCTACCGAGGCTGAGTATCGTGCTATGGCATCCACTACTACTGAAATTATTTGGCTGCGTTGGTTACTTGCAGATATGGGTGTTCTTCTTTCCACTCCGACTCCTATGTACTGTGATAATAAGAACGCTATTCAGATATCCCACAACTCCGTATTTCATAAGCGGACAAAGCATATTGACATTGATTGCCATCTCATTCATCACCATCTTCTGCATGGCACTCTTACTCTACCTTTTGTTTCTTCTTCAATGCAACTAGCTGTTTTTTTCACGAAATCACATCCTGTTCAACGATTTCGTTTTTTGATTAACAAACTCTCCATGCTTCTTGCTGTCACATCGTGAGTTTGAAGGGGGATGTTAAAGGGTAGAATTGTAGTTTTATTTACTTGATTAGGGTAGTTTGGTCTTTTGCCTTTTTTTATTTATTCTCTCTTGTAATCTCATTTTCATTAACGATTTGTTCAGCCCCTTTTAGTTTGGAACCCTTATTTCCATTGTTGTCTTCTTCATCTTGCTATCATGATTTCCATAAGATAAACATCTAAAGAACATAGTCAGGTTCCCAAAATTGGTTGTGTAACTTGATAAGTGTATTTTATACACTTATTCGGGGTCTAAAATAGCGATATTTGATAGTTCTTTTGACAAAATATATCATTTTTTATGTTATATAGATAAAACTCAATGGTTGGACGAGAAATTGAAAGATAGAAAGAAAATTGGTGAAAATGGCAAAATTCAAAGTTTGGGAATCAAATTGCAAATATTCAATAGTTGATTCGGACCAAAAGATGAGTTTGAAGATTTTTAGAAGACAATTTGATGGAATTTGAATTCAAAAAAGAACAGAATATGATCAAAATATTATCACAATCAATGTCCAATCGTGCAAATTATATTCCAAATTTTTAGTCGAATATTGAGATCCATTTTTGGCATAGCAAACGTTCGAATTTGGAAAATTCTATTTCTATCAAAGTTGTAGCCCTTCGAGTTATCTTTCCAACATACTTGGAATCGTTTCAATCAGATATCAGAGGAAAAATTATGGTCAAACTACTGAATGTTATGTAGAGACAAAAAATTCGCACGCGAAGAGAACTTTCCTTATTTGATTGAAACTCTTTTGGAAGTCCATTTGGACGTGATTTTCAACCAATTTTTGATACCTGCAAATACTTAATAGCAGAATACATATTGGAAGAACTCTCATATACATATTATACTCCAATATTCATCCATTATTATTATCAAATGAGGAAAATTCATAATTTTTGTGAGATGATTAAATGGGACTTGCAAGAATTCAATTAAATGAATATTCAAACCTAATTTTTGAGCAAAGAAGAGAAAGCACAAGTGGAGATTCATCAAGAAACCATTGAAAAGATTCAAGATTTCAAGATTCATCTTCATTTTCTCAATTTATTAAAAAAATGGGTTATGTCTTTTCACTTAAATATTAAGTCTTGTAATTTCAATATGTTAGGCTAATTTTATACATTGTTAGGATGAGATGAACCCTTGTTATGATATGGTCGGCTAATGCTGTACTAATAGATGAACATCCAAAGAACATAGTTAGGTTCCCAAAATTGGGTGTGTAACTGAATAGGTAACTAATTGTGGTATTCATGAATGCAGAAGGGCAAGTATTGTTGTACACGTCTAATCTGATAAGCCACAAAACTTGGTTTTCATGATCTATAATCAAGACTCGAAATGTTTGTGATGGGATCTTTATGTAGGGAATCGGCCTGGGCGCCCGAGTTTGAATTCCGGGAGACCACAGTAGTATGGTTGAGGATCACCCCAGAAGGGATAGCTAATATTTTTCATGCCCCCACACTGAAACTGGTGACTACACTGTAGGTATCGTGCATCATCTGCTGACAAAATTGCGGGAACCACTGAAAGAATTATTGCAATGATGCTAATGTTAAAGGGAACATACAAGGGAGGTTGGGGAAACATTTAGCCGGTTTTTTTCATCATAGTTTGAATAGATAACTTTATAAGATATGTGAATGGTTTTGGTAAAATTTCGTTGAAGCAATAATCATATAATCACTGGAATGATTTGTTGACATTTTCAATATTTAGAATTTTGAACAATCAGACAATGGCTAAATTTTCTATTTGACTTAATGATATTGCAAAATTATAGTCATTGCCCATCTTGGATTTGTCCTAATATGGAAATTGAAGTGGAAAGATCACTGCAAATTTCATTACTTTCAGTAATTTCCTTTTGGTTGACCTGGTGGAGTACTTGTTGTCATTTATATGACTTACAATTTGGTTGAATTTGGCAACACGGCGAAAACGAGTGTTTGAAAAGGTAGGTTGTGCCTACCTTGGGTCTCCCAAGCCATTTTTTATTCACTCAGAGTATAGTAAGGAAAAGAACAGCATGGCCTGTGAGATTTGACCCAGTTGTGCCCTGCTTGCCCAGCCTCTATCGTGCCTTTAAGCACCGATAGCGACCTTCATGTTTTGCACCTCAATTCTGGGGGAACGGAAGGATAAGATATCAAGCGTGCCTAGAAAATTTGACTAGTTGTCTATAGCGTTCTGTTTTAGATTATTAAACGTTTGAAAAGTTGCATATGTAAATAGATACACCAACCTTTTTGTTTGAATAATGCCTGTCTTCTTAGCGTTTTAGTGGAAGGGCTAAAGTCTACAATTAAGTTTTAAGGTTCATTTTAAATAAAAAACAATTTAATATTTTTTAACTGAAAATTTTCTTACGATTTCGGACAGTTTTTTTTTTTCTTTTTAACAAGGGAACATTTATTTAGTTCTCGAAATATTTCTTATAATTTATTTATCAATTTTCAAAGGGCATTCAATTACATTGAATGTCTCCGTGCTGCTTAGAACTTAGCCCCTGTTTGAAATTCATTCTTTACCGCACATTGGCCAGACAAAATACTTCCGCACATAAAATCCAAAAAAAATTCATACTTTTTAGTCACACATTCTCATAAAAAATCACTTTTACAAATATATTCTCAAAAAATGGGGCTCAACGAAGCTTCCCATACATTGGTGTCCCGTCGTCTCTGCTTTCAAAATTTCAAATCTTCTGTATATCCTTGCTTTTCACCCAAATGCTTGCAGTTCCTTGATTTGAACTTGTATTATTCAGCATTTATATTGACCTATCAGGAATCACACTAGTCAAGTGGATTACAAAGCTTTACGAATTAAAATTGCGAGTCCTTCGTTATTATTCGTCCATCCTTCAACATAGTTAATCCGTCAAACACTAGTAGAGAACACATCTATATTTACGAATTATTATTTCCAATGGAAAAACATTAATGATTTTTCCTTGATTTTAGGGAATTATAAATATCACTCAAAATGTTCACTTTTCCTATGCTGCTATTACTAAGAGTAAGCAAATAATTTTTGGGATTTTTACTGGAAGATGGGGTTTGGAATCCGTCAAGGGAAATTGGGCTCTCTTAGCCCAAAATGTGGCCCATATTAATCTATATAGAAAATGGGTCGAACCAAATTCTCATCATAAACAAGTTGACTTGACCCACCAACCCATATATCCGCCCCAAAGTCAGTAAAGAAAATTAAACTTTTGTTCATTGAAAATATGCTTCTAGTGATCTTGCTTTTCAATCAAGAGGACTTTATGTGTAGGAGCTTCATCAATGTGTGTTATCCCTATAACTATTCGAATGATTTCCATTCATTCTCTAATTCTTAGTTGTAGGTGTCAAAACTCTCCAAAGATGAAATAATTTGCCCTACTTTTTTTCTACTCGAACCATCTCATAACGTAGTTACTTACTATCATCCAAGAAAACAAAAAATAAGAGAAAATTTTAGAGAAAGACGTACAACTCAATTGTAGCCATTGAAAAATATACATTCAAAGACGTACAACTCAATTGTAGCAATCGAAAAATATACATACATAATATGTGCTTACACACATTTATTACATACATTTAAAATTTTAATTTTTGGAATTTCACTCCTAAATAAAATTCAAACTTAGGTCACTGATTTAGCAAGACTTTCATTATGCTTTTTTGAGCTAGGTATTGATCTCATATTAATTTGTATTTGATTGTACTGAAATTAATTCAATTATAAAATATATTAGTTAATATGTCTAATTTTCAAGGATTTTGTTATCTTCAAGCCTTGAAAATGGTGTACATATAATACTAGAATTAAGAAGAGAAGGGCATAGATTCGTGGTTGTAGAGAGGTTTGGAATAAGTCAAGTTGATGTTGAAGGTGCAATGCCTAAATTCAATGTCTTTGAACGTAATATTAATTAACGAAGTTTTTTTTTTCTTTACCTTGATATAACGTAAAGCAGGTGAGAATTGACAAATCTTGTCACTCTGTGCAGTTTTTCAAACAAATTAGAAGCTTCAAATGGACTTGTTTAGCCCCTTTTTGTTTCCCATTATCTACACAAAAGAATGATTTTTATGACCGTTAAAGTCAAAGAAGTGGGTCCCACCGTCTCACAAAAAAGTTCAAAATTGCGGCTCTTTTACTGTTCCAACAGTAGAAAATTTCATTTTCATGAGAAACAAACAAGGCCTTAATGGTTTTATATAAATCTGTCATCATTAAGAGTCCGTTTGGTGCACATTAAAATGAGAGAATGCATTTTTTTTAAGTGATGTGATGGAGAATATGTGGTTGAAAAAGAAGGAAAAGTTATTGATGTGATGAAAAATATTATTTTATTGAAGAATGTGTGGTTAAAAATGAATAGAAGAATGAGAATGAAAAAAATAATGTGGATCAAACAGGGGCTAAGCCAAATTAACATAGACAAAGAGCGTGACAATTATGAGAAATGATCTCCTAAGCATCAATGTTAGACACCATTTTTAGCCTAAGCTAACTTTCACTATCTAGCTATGTTGACATTGACGAGGAAAAATCTGGAGCCGGCATCCTAGGAGAAAACAAGAATGGCTTTGGTGGAACTTCTATCGATTCAAGACTTCCCTTCAGCATTTCAAGTACCTTTGTCATTGATGGACGGACTGATGGAGCAGTTTGGATGCACCAAAAACCTACCAAAAACATCTTTCTTGCCGTTTCTTTGTCCTCGCTGCTCATGAATTCATCGAATTTCACCGTTTCACGAACTATTATGAGTTCATAAACTTGGTCGGGAAAATAATTTTCACTCGACTTGGTTGATCCAGCTTCTTCAACTTTCCTTGCTCCAGCCATTTCAAGAACCATCATCCCGTAGCTATAAATGTCGGATTTGTAAGACATTCCTCCAAAATTTCTACAGAAAACTTCTGGGGCAATGTAACCAATAGTGCCCCTTGTACCAATTGTTGACAAAATGCTCTGCTTCTTTCCGCATAATTTAGCAAGGCCAAAATCTGAAATTTTTGGACAGAAGTCTTCATCTAAAAGAATGTTCTGAGGTTTAATGTCAAAATGTACAATTCTTGTGTTGCAACCTCCATGAAGGTACTCTAAACCTTGGGCGACCCCGACAGCAATCTGGTACAATGTTTTCCACTCTAAATGGCATTCTGAATTGAGTGATCCACTCCTGTACATTAGTTTGTCTAATGATTTATTGGGCATAAATTCATAAACTAATGCTCTTCTATTTCTCTCATAACAAAATCCCAAGAGATTGACAATATTGACATGAGAAGTTCTACTGATGCTACCGACTTCATTCATGAAGTCTTCTCCACTTCCTTTTACCTCATTCAAAACCTTGACAGCAACGGGTTGGCCATTAGGTAGCATTCCTTTGTACACACTACCATATCCTCCTCGACCAAGCTTATCAGAGAAGGATTTGGTTATATTTTTAATTTCCGAGTAATTATATCGTTTTGGAGCAAGAGATCCGTGGTTAAGTAAAAATGCTTCAACTTTTTGATTGTTTTCCTGTATCGACTCCGATGATGAACATTGTCGTTTAAAGTAGCAGAATATAATGATGGACGATGCAATGATACTAGGTATGCCGAGTGACACCCCTGCATTGCATGCAAAGATTGGAGATCAGACACAGAATTCTGTTATCGAGCAATTGTAGAGGGCTTCATCCCAAAAGGTAGTTACATGTATACAAATTATTTGGAGATAAATATAGTATGTTTCTCATCAAGAAAGGAAGAGAACTTGAAATCTAACTTCTGCAAAGATTTGATTTACCTATTACGTCCTTCCACTCATCATCAAGCCCTTTCTTTGATCCTGCGACCAAAACGTAAGCCTATAAAAATTGACAAATCTCCTCACTACTCACATGCTAGCACCTTCACACGCAGGCATGAAAATGAAATCTTCCTTCAAATTTTTTTCATGAAAATCAACTTCAATTCACCACAATCTACTGTTAGCTTAAGCATTTCTTAGGTCAATAACAATAAGAATCTGGAACTGTGTAAAATATAGAAGCTGTTATACTTGCGTTGATTTGAGATGAAGGAGAGGCAGGAAACAGAAAGTGTTCCCTTGTACAATGAAGGATGGGGTGTTAACAACTGGTATACTGTCGAAGAATTGAGAGAATATTTTGGGTCCATATGTTAGAACAAACAACTCAGACGTCTTATACTGTCATACGCGTATTTTTTATAAAGGTGGGGACATGAAGCAGTGATATTCCATAAATATGTAATGTTAATTCTTTGGATGCAGCCGTTAACACTAACTCAATTTTTTCCCCCAAAAACAGAGAATCATATAAATTTTTCTTCCAATAAAACAATAAAAATGAATAAATAACGTTCTCCAAATGTAAAAACGAGAGAAGATGAAACTAATTGAGTGGAGGAAAAGCTGGCGAACGTACCATTTCGGGTTCCAGTTTGAGTATTGTTTCCCGTTAGAGTTATGTTTCCAGTTTGAGTAGTGTTTCCAGTTTGAGTATTGTTTCCAGTTTGATTAGTGTTGCAAATTGACGCATGAGTTCCATCAGCACAATAACAAGCAAGTGCTTGAGAATCCTGATTAGTTCCGCATAGCCCACCTGACCGAATGCAATTTCTGCAGACCCTATTATTCGCTGACCACTGCAATGAGAAGCCACTAGCAAGCGCGTCCTGAAGAAGAACGATTGAAGCTGTAGAACCTGCCAAATTTCCTGCCGCAGTTTCATTGACTGGAACAGAGATATTAGTATCACATCTGATATCAGTTCCAGTTCCAGGGATAGATGGTGAATCTTCTCCTATTGTGAACAAACTTTCGCTGTTGGTTCCATTCACAGTGCAATCGAACATATGTGGGGGCCGTGGTGAAGGCTGACCACTAGATGTGGAGCAACCATAGTGTAGAGTAACGTTTTGATCATTGGGTGAAAACTCAAAAAGGTTCCGATTCAAGGTTGTGTTGTAAAGAAATCTGGGACAAGTGTTGTTCCATAAATCCTCTCTTGCAACCTTGAGAGTGTGTGCGGTGCTATTGATTTCCAGGACACGATATTGTATTGATGAAATAGTAAGTATTGGGACATCTCCTTGGCAATTATTGAGCTGGAAACCTGGATATCCGCAATAATCCGGCCTATTCCCACCCCAGAATGGATAACTTATTTCCTGGATTCCGGCACATCGAAACGGAGCACCACAGGCTGCATATTCCCCACCTTTTTGACAGAAGGAACCCGGGAAGTAGAGCAATACGATGGTCGTGATGATAAATAATGAGAAGATATGAAGGAAGTTTGTGTACATCGCTGAGGAGCAAGTCACCTTTCTTGTAAGTGGTTAGTATCTACAATCTCAGCAACCAACGGCTGTGAATGGCAGACCAATTAAAGTCAAGACATTGTAACACTGCTAAGTTTGCCTTTGTCCAGAGAAAATTGAAAAGAGAGGTTTCGCCTGCATTTCGATGGACCCACACAGTGTACATATTCAAACATTTATTTACTGTATAATTGACTTTTTGAGTTCTCCTGGTCGTTTGATTGTAACCAATTTATATCATCTCAGGAAACCAGTCTACATCAGTGGAGTCTTAAGCTTAAGCGCCTTGATTGACGATAATTTAATTACATTAAACAAAATTTTTATTATAAGATTTAGAGTGTGTTTGGTAGGGATTTTTGGAGGAAGAATTGATTTTTGAATAGTGATATGATGGGAAATGTGTGGTTGAAAAAGAAGAAAAAAGTATTGATGTGATGGAAAATATTATTTTATTGAAGAATGTGTGGTTGAAAATGAGAATTGATTTACTGTAGAAAATGAGAATCTGTACCAAACAGGCTCTTATACCCTTCTTTCATTCTAGGCAACTGATTTAAGAAAAATAAAAAAACCAATAAAAATGAAATTTCTAGATCAGTTCAGATGGATAGTGTGGACAGTTCAATTTCTGGGAAAACATTAAATGTACAACACTTTGGAACAGCAAATGTCGAGGAAAAATATGAGACTAATATACATATTTGGAGATGAAACAGCTGAAACTACGTGCTGCCCAATTCAAAGTAATCCGTGAAATTTTCAAATGAAGGTCTTATTTTCTATCAGGATATCCTTCATTCGCTCTCAGCTCTATGATCAAGATAACTTATACCTTAAGCACTATCAAGATGATACATGCTCGGAACTCAGAGACCACACATCCACGAAGAAACCTGAATACTACTCTCAGGTGAGGATAATTATGTAAATTAATGTGCTTTAAAAGAAATCACCAGATCAAGCCTTTTTTCCTCCTCAACCTGTCAACACGGTCAGTGCTCATTCGAGACTTTTCAGGCTTGCTTAACTTCTTGGACTTGTCAAGTCGACTATCCAAACTGTTCCTAGATAAATCTGGTATATCTGATTGCGATGTGTCTGAGGTATTGCTCACAGCTGATTTATTCTGATTGTCAGAGTCTAATGATGCTGTTTTAGAATCACCCATAGGTGGCTTTGATTTCCCAAGAGACAGCACAAACTTCTTCAGATGTTTAATGAACTCGGGATAAAGTTCCAAATTGCAATGCCCACCTCCATTTATCCATAAAGGTTCATAGTTAACCTTGCAAAGCTCCCAAAGCTGCTTCCCGTGGGAGCAATCAACAACTTCATCTGCTGTTCCCTAGTTATGAAAACGATAATTATTAATCATTTATCTCATAAAAGTTTTAAAGTACAACTTAAAAACGACAGTTACCTTTTGATTGCATATGTTACTAACATGTTTTAGATATTTCATGTGCAACAGATGGTAAAATCTCCAGTAGAAGAGAAGAATCAAGTACCTGAATTATTCGTGAAGTTTATGAATGTGAATCATTTTCTTCTAAAATCCTTCCTGAATTAATATGTTCTTCAGCCTAAAAATTAACCAGGAAAAGCACTACAAAATTAAAGGGTATTGATGCCGCTCCTGTCTGGTAATTATTAATTATCAAAGCTCCACTGTACAATAGAACAAGAGCCCACAAACCAAAAATTACTTCCCTGTTATGTAGGCTTATATGTGAGCGTGTCTAATTTAAAGTCTTACTGCCCATTCCCTTGGATGTTAATGGATGTCTTTGTTAAGGGATAAATCCTAACCAATAATATACAAGGGCTTGGACTACACCTCTTAACAAGGTTAATCTTTTAAAATGGAACCCCATGTGTTATATGGTATCAAACGAGCAATTCGATCTGTCTAAAGCTCAAATGTGCACTTGCATTACAAGATTGGTGTGCTAAAATAAGCCACCATCTTGCGGGAGCATATTAAGGGGATATATTCCACATTAGTTATAAATGATTATTTTAAAGATTTAGACTACTTCTCTTAACAAGATTGACTATTTAAGATGGAAGCCCAAGTCTTAATAGTCTTAGGTGGAAAATATACAGATGAAGCGTCAAGGCAAAAATATTAATTGCAGAAAATGGACAATGAACTACTAATTAACAAGCAACAATATGCATGCCAGTCCACAAAATTCATTTCTCCAGATATCTTTGAAATTAACAATACAAGAAACTGGGATTCAGGGAGGGGAAAAATATCTAGAGCTCAGGGATGGGGGAAAAATATCTAGAGCAAGCAAGAGTGAGAAACTTACATGAATGATAAGAACTGGACAGTTTATGGCCCCAATTTTGTCAATATTCTGTAATTAACATAGAAACCATGGAGAAACGATACGTGTCAATATGGAAAAATTGGGAACAAAATGACACATGACAATTAAGTGCAAACTTACCTTGTATATATCAAACCAATATGTCCGTTTTACAGGGTACAACACCCTTAACCCAGACAAAATTGGGCTATGTAAAACAACCCCTCTCATATTTGGTACCCGTGATGCAAGATCTACGGTGGGACCACTACCAACAGACTGACCATACAGAATTATTTGTTCGTCTTTAATCCCATACTGCTCCTTAAGGCATTTATATACAGCATCAAGGTCTGCGTAGGTATTACATTCAGTTGGCTGTTTCCAAAAACAAGGGATGGCTGTGTCATAATAAAGCATGACTCAACGACAAAATGTTAAGAGAAATATGCGAACCAGGTCAAAACCTAGGTAAAGCACAACACAGAAACAAGCAAGTAATTCCTTAGGACCCTTACCGAGAGCATGTAGGATAAGCATAAAAGTTAACTTAAAATATACCTTCATTAAGCCCCTGTTTGGTGCACATTTTGAAGGTAAGAATGCATTGTTACTGTTGATGTGATGGGGAATATGTAATTGAAAAAAAAGGAAAAATTATTGATGTGATGAAAATATTATTTTATTGAAGAATGTGTGGTTGAAAATGAGTAGAAGAATGTGTGGTTGAAAAAAATAATGTGGACCAAACAGGGCCTAAATTATGTTACTTACTTTAATAGTAAGGCAGTGGTTACTTTCAAAATAAGTAACTTATTTCTAACTTTGACCAATCTAAAAATTATTTATATTTAAAACTTACCTGTTTACTCAAAGTAATTATTTTAAGCTTAGACAACACAGGCCTTCAGAATATTTGATCAAAGAAATTTTACTGAGCCCCTATTTGATAGCCATTATAAAGAGAGATTGGGGGGAAATGATATTTAAATATTAATTTTTTTTGGAGAATGTGTGGTTAAAAAGTAGGGAAAATTTTGGATTTACATGTAGAATAATATTTTATGATGATAATGTGTAGTTGAAAATAAGTATAAAAAATGAAGAGTTTTGTTTAAATGAGAGTCCAACCAGGGCTAAGATACAACATGACTTATATCTGCTTTTACATATATACATCTCATGTAAGTAAATCTTATGCCACACTTAGTGCTCAAGCATGTTAGTATAGATCATCTCTTGTTTCCCCATACCGTTAGAATGAAGTTTCAGTATTATTTTTGCTCCTATGTAAATATTGTTTTCCAAACTCATACTATGTTTCTCAACTATGACCCGAGGAAATTAATAAAACCTATAAGCGATAGTGTATACTTAATTCTTAAAAGTGTCTGATACGACAACCCAATATATGTGGTTCAACACAATTAGAGGAGCGTCAAACACTGGTCCATGACCATCGAAGAGTGGCTTACTGAGTTACCGGGGAGAAAACCCCAAAAACCAAGACTATCCAAATTTCTTGCCGTTTAAGGCAGACACAACGCATTCTTAACATTGTTATTGTTTCTTAGCTCTCGTTTGGCCCCCATTATTTGAAATTTTAATGGTTGGAATAGAGTTTTTTTTTTTTTTTTGAAAAATGTGTGGTTAAAAAAGAAAAAAAAGTTTTCGGATTACGTATAATATTATTTTATTGAAGAATGTGTGGTTGATGAGAAAAGAGAAAAATGAATTATAATTTTGATGAAGGCCAAACAGGGGGTTAATTTCAAGGCATCACAGTCACCAAAGTGAAATCTCGATTGCAGGGCCTTTCATTTTGCAAGAGGTGGAATCCCAAATTGCTTCAAAAACTATTTAGAGTATCTAAGTATTGAAACAGCAACATCAATAGCAAAAAACTAAGTTTTATTCCCAATAAATTTGGGATCAACTACATAAATCCTTCTTGGCCATTGTGCACTATTAATTGCTAAATCTACTTGGAGATCTAGGTTCCTTATCAACTATATAAGGCTTGAATATTGCTTAAAAAATACTGTTACAAAAATCCCAATACTAAAATACATACTTGATCTCTTTCTCACAATGGACATGAGTTATGATGCCCACTGTGGGCAAGAGATCAAACCCGTACTAAAATACTCCATCAAAAATCAAATATCTTTACTTCATGAGCTGTTCCAGTCGTGCATTTTCCTAAAGTAAAAAATACCTTCTGTTTTTTCCCTGAAACACTACTACTGAAATAATCCCATGCTACTTCTTCTCTCATTGTTCAATGTTAAAAACACATGGTCAAAAATATCACTTATGTCACATCACAAAATTCTGCTAACAATAAATCAAAACATGACACATCCAAATCATGTCAAATCAAACAAAGACATTTAATTTGGGGTTAAGGAACAAATCTTGTAGAAAAGAAAAACACAGACAATGTAATACAGAATTCTATGAAATGATAAAGTTGTTATACCTGTGTTATTAGCATAAGTCCTTCCTACTTCTAGAAGAAACAAACCAAAAGGAATGAGCTATTTAATAGTACAGATAATCTGTTAACATCTAAAACCTATGTTGCTCGGACTCGGGTACGGGTATTGAATACGGGTACGTATCTAAGTGTCGGATCCTTTATTTTGTAAAATGTGGGATACGGGGACATGGTTAATAAGAGTCCAAATTTCGGACACGGGTACGTGGGTACGTCTTTCAAACTTCAATTTTATTTTTACTTTGGTATTACAGTATTTTTCAAATTAAAAATGATGAATTAAAAAAAAAATAAAAAAAATGATTAAATGTATTATTTGAATATTTTATTAAACTAAAAAATGTGTGGTGTAAAAACAATTTTATTATTAGTCCATTCATATTCAAATAAAAAATAGCCCAAAGTCCAATTGAATTCATCCATATTCATCTAATTAAGCCCAACCATATCAAGCCCAATAAAAATGGCTCAGCCTCCAATTAAACCCAAATCAGACCTCTCCTTCCCGGTCATCTTCTTCTTCTTCTTCTGTTCTTCGCGATTTTGGGACAGCCGGCGCCGATCTGCTATTTCTTCACCAAGGACCGCCGGCGAGAGACCTTCCATCTACAGCTAGACCGTCACTAAGGTAAATCTACAAATTTTCCAAAAATTTCTTGCCGAGTCCGATTGAAAGTTGAAGAATCGGACCCGTATTCCGTACCGGTACCCGTGTCGTGTCGTGTCGACACGGGTACTCCAGCCAAAATGGAGAGTCCGAGCAACATAGTCTAAAACTGCTGAAAGCATTTGCAATTTAATTCACTGCTAGGGACTCTAATCACGAGGACAGGAAATTTCGAAGGAGAATGTAATAGATAGAAATGCGTGCCTTGCAGGATCTTCACAGGTGGAAAAATAACAAAGAAGAACAATATTTACAGAACATGCATATATTGCAGTTCAAAGGGAGGAGAGCTCTAACCTTTCCAGTGGACCGTCCGTAGCCTGAATAATCATACCTGGAGAGGATACAAGAATGAAGAAGTCGGGAAGGTACACAACAATCAAGACAAATAGGATAGTTATCTTTTTATTCTTCAATAATTCGCATAAAAATGTGAGCATTATCTGGACAGAAATTGATTTAATCAGATCGCGATCAAGTCCGATTGTGCTTACTGCTCAGGACAGAATTGTATAGATCTCTAATTCCAAATAAACCATTTCTCCTTCCTTTTTATGCTATCAATGGAACAAGCATACTAAAATGTAATAGAAAAAAAAAACTTAGTTTTTATAACAATTACCAAATTTATTGTAGTTATTAGCTAGATGATGAATAGGAATCCAAGAATGTACAAAAATCTTTATTCTAGAAATCTCTGGTGAAGAGATAAATTGCTTTATTGATCAGTAATAAGATGCAACCCTCCAATAGTCCAATATAAATCATCCACAAGAAAAGTACCTTAAGAGAATAATAAAGGGCAAATTTGCAGTTCAAGCGAAACAAAAGACTATTATTTCATCGCCGGCATCCCATCAAATTAAGCAACCAAATCCTACCAAGAGATAGTTTTTATTTAACCAAATCAAATCATAAAAACTCAAAACATAGAAAAAAAACCGTCTTAAATGACCAATCTTTATTACACCCATGTAGCTAAAAAAGATTGTACGTCCACCAATTAGCAAAATTAGCAGCTGAAAATTCAAAATTACCCCATGAGATTTACTCGAAGGCGAAGGCTAAGCTCGACGAATAACTCATACATCTGCCCCAAATCGGCGGCGTTTCCGTGGGAGTATAGCAGTGTAGTGGTGGCCTTGGGGTGGGTGACGTGAACCGCCACGATATCGTTGCCCCGTCGGGTCCTCAGCTTCAAAAATTCAACGTCATCCCTCCGTGGAACTTCCGGTATGCTAGGAGCTCCACCACACGATTCGTCTGCCACCACAGTGTACGAAGGCGGGGTCGGCGGGAAGAACGCGAACTTAGCTGCGATCGATGACGTCACCCCGCCCATTATTTCCGTTTATTTAAAATATCCTCAGACTCAGTAAATAAATATATCTCATAGCTGTTGATAAACGAAATAGCAACTTTTATGTTTTTTTCTTGTATTTAGATCTTCTTTTTGGCTTTTTGCAGAGAAAATAATCAAAGGGATAAAAAGTGAAACTGGGTGGTGGAGTAGGGGTGGGGGAGGGTGGCGCGTGGAAAGAAGGCGTAGAAATCAACAAGTAGGGAAAGTAAAGTGACCATTTTTCAAAGGAAACTTGAATATCTAACTGGAAATTTGGGGTTTTTCTTGAACTATCAGATATATCCGTTTATAGTAAAATTGGGCATTCCTACAAATAATGTATACTGGATTACCAGTAACGGCGAATGGGGTATGTGTACAGTGTACGTATATCCAACGTGTTTCTGAATCTTGAATCATTCGAACGACGGCTTTCGTACAGTCGGCAACATGGTTAAAAAATGATTTTAAAAATATAACTTCAAACAGGAAGCTGAGTTTGATGCAACTAAAATTATTTATGTGCAACAAAAATGATAAAGAAGGTTAAGAATCTAGGTTTTCCAGATTCTTTGATGTTCAAAATTATATTATGGAGTTGACAGTACAAACGATTTATCTTTTGAATGAAAAAAATAAGAAATTCTATTTACATTAATTTGCCATAATAAAATTTACGTATTGCTATCCATTATAAACTTTTTATTGAATTCTTAGAGTATCTCCAAGAGATTCTGTATTTTAAAAAAACATATTCTATTATTTGGAGAGCATCTATAAAATTTACGTATTGCTATCCATTATAGGCCCTGTTCGGGAGGGATTAAAAGCCAATTAAAATTGAAAATATGGTCGTTATTGGGTCCCACTCGTCTAATAAAAGTCAACAATAACGGCTATATTTTCAATTTTAATCTGATTTTAATCTCTCCCATACAAGGCTATAAACTTTTTATTGAATTCTTAGAGTATCTCCAAGAGATTCTGTATTTTAAAAAAACATATTCTATTATTTGGAGAGCATCTATAAATTTAGAGAGTTAACAGTCGGATGATGCTTGACATGGCCTGCACACGGTCCCTGAAAATGCTTGAGAAAAACGTTGAGATGTCTGATATGGTCTGCATACAACCCTGACGTGGCCTGCAGACGGTGCTGTCTTCGTGTGTTTGCATCCCTGCCATGACTTGCACATCGTGGCTGAAAAATCTGATGATGTTTGACATAGCTGGCACACGGTCCCTGAAAAATGCTGGAGAAAAACATAAACATGTCTGATATGGCCTGCACACGATCCTGCCTTTGCCTACTTGAAGGTGCCTTCGTGTGCCTGCGTTTACTCCAACAAACTCTTTATATTTAACACTTGATTTTACTACTCACAAAAAATATTTATTATTTTTCTTTATCTTTTATTTTAATTAATTTTTTTAAATTATTTTATTATTTTCCTACATTGAAAATTGAAACACTTTAAATGTATTTAATTATAGAGAGTGGGTTTGGCTCTCCTCTCTAAATTAAAATATTAATTTAAAGAGTTTCTTGAAGTATGATTTTAAATGTTGACTCTTTAAAATAGAGAGTATCTCATGTTTAAAGAGTTTTTTGAAAATGCTCTTATTTGACCTAGGCCTTGTTTGGGAGAAATTAAATTTTTCTACAGTAAATCAATTCTCATTTTTAACCACACATTCTTCAATAAAATAATATTTTTCATCACATCAATAATTTTTTCTTCTTTTTCAACCACACATTTCACATCATATCACTATTCAAAATCAATTCTTCCCCCAAAAATCTCTCCCAAACAAGCTCCTAATCTTGTGTACCTAATGGAGCCTTGGAGTATAACAATATCGACAAAAAAATTTTTGTTTAATGGGTTGTGTGAAATAGGAATGCACAAAAACTAGAAGGATGACTTTGCAATTTTCAGTGTTGATTATTTTTTTTTTCATTTTTTGGATTTGTTAAGGATAAACACAAATTCCAACTCAATTAGTTGAAGGAAAGAATGAAAACAAATGTTCTGTTCAAGAATAGTATCACTTTAACAATTATATTTTGTCAACTAACAAAAGGAAAAATGGAATTTATCACTTGACAATTATATTTTGTCAACTAAATATCCTCTTCAACTAAATTTAGCCCCTGTTTGGTGTACATTTTGGGAGTAAGAATGCATTTTTACTGTTGATGTGATGGGAAATATGTGGTTGAAAAAGAAGGAAGAGTTATTGATGTGATAAAAAAATATTATTTTATTTAAGAATGTATGATTGAAAATAAGTAGAAAAATAAAAATGAGAAAAATAATATGGTGAGAACAGGGGATTAAAGTATCGTTGAGTTCATAATGTTTTCTTTATTTTATTTTTTCTGGTCTCTTTAAAAACGTGAGGTGACACGAACTATGTATCTTAGCCCTTGTTTGCCCCCCATTAATTTAAATTTTTGGGGGGTAGATAATTTTTAGAATAGTGATTGATGAGAGATGTGTGGTTGAAAAATTTTTGATTTGTGTGTATTATTATTTTATTTGATAAATGGATGGTTGAGATGAGGAGAGAGAAAAAATTAATGTAATAGAATGAAATATAATGGGGGGCAAACAAGGGCTTAACCATGTATATCTGACCTATTATGTTTAGTACAAAAGTAACTTTTTTTATAAGTTGAGAATCAAAAAATATATGAATTTCCTTCGTGATTTAGAGTGTGTTTGTTGAATATTATTGATGAAAGAATATATTTTAAATAGTGATATGATGGAAAATATGTGGTTAAAAAATAAGGAAAAATTATTGATGTGATGAAAAATATTATTTTATTAAAAATGTATGGTTGAAAATGAATTTTGAAATAATGTATTTTAAAAGAACGTGTGTCGAATAGGGGCTGCATAGAAGAGGATATAATATGTGTTCACGTGTGTGGTATAAAAAATATTGAAGGGATATAAAAAGTGAATAAACCCCTGTTTGAATCGCATTATTTTTTTCATTATCATTTTTCTACTCATTTTGAACTACACATTCTTTAATAAAATAATATTTTCCATTAAATCAATAATTTTTCCTTTTTTTTAAACCACATATTCCCTATCACAAAAAAAATTTATTCTTGACTAAAAAATGTGCACCAAACATGGGCTAAACCTGAATCCTACTACAACCAAAAGCTTTACATTTGCACCAAGATCCAACAATCGCAGAGTTATAATACTAAGCTGAAGTTATACAATATAAAGCACACCTCTTTAATTTTGATAGAAACGTTGATAAAAATTGTGGAACTTATGAAATGAATAGTTAAAATTAATTATCGACTTTAATATAGATTTTTATTAATTTTTTAGCTAAATCAAACAGTGACTAAAAATGAACAAAAATCCATTTTTTTTTATTTCATCTATTCAATGGTTTTCGATATCATATCCATAGTTAGCGCATTCATCATAATTAGCAGTTCCAACTCCGCTCATGATCAATATCTTTTGGAGCTCTTCTCGAATGAATATAATTATATTCCGGTTCCTTTTAATTTTAATTTTTCCTCTCTGTTTTCTTTTTATCAATCAGATAAGTTGCAGTATCATTCCTCATGTTTCAAAGTCATTGGTGTGCAACAAGTAAAGAATAAAAAGAAAATAAGAGAATAACAAGTAAAGAACTTAAAATTAAAATAGTAAATTGACATTTTCGTGCAAACTTTGACAATATTACTCGGGTATGGTCACGAGCACAGGTCGCCAAGCCCTCCTGAGCAACCGACGCCGAAACAGAGCCGATCCCGGCCTCCGCCACCGAGCACCGTCTCTCCTCCTCACACCACCACCGAACGGCGGTAAAATTTCTTCTTTTACATTCTCCGAAACCCTCTCATCAAGTGCCGGCGGAGAGGATGCAAATAGGTCCTTAAGCTTATGGCTGAAAAAATTCTTCTTCCTCTTTTCCAGTGATATCCCGTCGTTTCTGTTCCCCCGTTGATCAGAAGACCAATCGTCATGTTGCACAGGCAGCCTCCTCCCACCACCCCCGCCGTGGCTGAGAAGCATCCGCAGTGTTTTTCTCCGGCGAATGTGCATAACTGGGCTCATCGTTGGGCTTCCGGCCACCACACACTCACTAGCCATCAGCTTGAATTTCTGTAAACGGGTTTGCAAGATCGTTGTGGGCATGTTTTGATGAGGAATGGGTACACCTAAGTTAATACTTGTATATAAAGCTATAAACTGTGTATGTACATGTGGAAAATGAGGCATTGGAGTGAGAATGTCATACGGCCGGCAGACGGCTAAGTAGAATGTTTAATTGCTTATAAGTACCGTTAAAGCAAGGTTTTCATTTTGCATACGTGTTGTAATTTTATAAATAAAGTAAGAATGATTAAATAAATAGGTTTAATCTATATGAGAGAATACAAATGGAGTGCAAAAGTTCAGAAGATAAAACAAAATTACCGGCGTTTGTAAGGGTATTTTTTACAAATTTTCGGACGGTCAAAAATGGATACATGAAAGTCAATTTGATGAAGTTACTACTTAATTTGGTTAAATATCGTTTGTTCTATGATCAACTCTAATTTAAATGACTTTTGATGAAAAGAGGGTGAAAAAGGGAATTGCTTCTTTTGAAATCCAGCTGCGAATTGTAATCCAAGTATTGGCTCTATAAATACCTCTGTTCTAAAAAGTTCGCCTAGGCGGCGTCTAGGCGACGCCTAGGCTCTAAGCTTGATGAAAACGCCTCGCTTTGAGGCTAAGCGGTAATTAAGCGGTCAACGGCAATGTTGACCGCTTAAAGTTCACCTAGGCAAATCCTAGGAGCGCCTAGGGGCCCTATGCGGCTAGCGCGCTTTCACCTTGAAGACCCAATTTTTCCCCCCTTTTTAAATATAACCCACAGCAATTAAAATTATTATCAAGTAGTGAAGTTATACGACTCAGTATAGAAGTGTTTTGCACTTATCAATGATTCAATAGTGAAAAAGGGTAAACGTAATCTGGGCTTCTGTAATTAAGAAGTCGTCTGAAACTATAATCTGAGCTTCTGTAATTAATCAAAAATCATTTGTTGTGAATTTTATTTTGTATATACATATGACATATCAGTTTCAGACTTCGAGAGAATCAATTGTAATTTGTAGCCCTCATAAATCTGATGCATGGCAATGATTCCAAACTGATTGTGGAATAACTCCTGTAGAAAAATCTGGAAATTTAATCAAGAATACCTTTTAGCCCTTGACGTGAGGCCCAATTAGTGTTTAACTGTTTATGTAACTAAATTTTCATTTGTTTTCACGTTCATATGCTTTTTGGGTCTGGATTTTGTAAATAATAAACATTTGCATTGTTTTTCTTTTTTTTTTCTAGAAACCAATGGAAAAAGATGATTCCTCAACAACATCTAAATTTCAAGCTACTTTATGAATGAATTATTAAATAAATGCAGTATTTTGTAATTTTAGATGTTTGGTATGTATTATTTGAATTGTTGAATTTTTTTACAATGATTAAAAATTTAAAATAAAAAAACGTTTTTTTACGTCTAAGCTTCGCCTAGGCCCGCCTAAGCTCGTAAAGCTTGAAGTTTGGCCTCCACGCCTAGCCACGCTTTACGCTTTTTAGAACATTGATAAATACACACATTCATCCAACAATTAGAGAGATCTCGTACCATTGAATACACAATTTTCTTGTGAACCAAAATTGATTCTTTCGAGGGAAATTAGGTGGCAAGGTATAATTCATGGCTTCTCATTTTCTTCATATTTTTCAATTTCGGGTGATGTTTCATTATTTCTACATGGTTTCTTGTAACTTCGTAATGCTATGCAAAACTTTTAGTCGGCAAGACATAAATGAACATTTTATTATGATGTTTCAACATTAATTTCAAGGCTTTGACATTATATGTTTGTCTTGGATATTGTCATAGAATTTAACATTTTTCAATTAATTAGTTACTAAATAAATTATTTTGTGATCTTTATTGTATTCGAGAGAAATAATAAGAATATAACACGTTATAACAATTGTGGTGGAGGCCAATAAGAATATATATACACCGCTATGCCTTACATGATTTAAATAAATATTCTCATGATATTAATACAGTATTTTGTGTTCGTATTTTCTACGGAGATATAGAAAGATCACATATAATATGTTTAATTCTACTCGAAAGAGACTGTTAAATAAAAAGTGAGCATTAATTAACAAAAATAAATAAACATTTTCACGGTCGTGATTTGTGTTAAAATAAATTAATAAAAGGAGATTCGAAATTTTAGCGCGTACTTTTAACCGACTTTACAAACTATTTCTTAGTTGTTTATTAGATTAGTTTATATAACTAGCAATAAAATCAACAATCATAAATTGACAAATTAATTAGAGTTAGTATTAATCGAAATTAGATTAAATACGTAGTCATTGTAGCGTTACTTTATTACTTGACTATGATAAGTGTACTTGCCGAATTTAGTCATTCATTGTGTAATGTGTTAATTGATCTAACATAATACAATGGTTGATAATAACTAATAAATAATACCATACATATTGTTGACCCCGAAAAATGACCAAAACACGTGGCCAACCACATAAGCTCCTTCATGCATGTAGTAACACACCGTTAGTCGCTCGTGGCCTTTTTCAGTGGGGTGGAAGCTGCCGCGAGCACTCCAACGTTCAAGTTAGTAAGTTGATAAATCGGAGTTGGGAGGTCCGGTGGTGGTGATGTGTGTATGGACGGATAATGTAAAAAGATTGTGCTCCTTTTTCTTTCCAGGGACCAACTCCTTCTATAGTGCAAGTGTGAGTATTTATAATGACAGTGGATAAGAGAATAATCGTTGGATGTGGAGCACGTGGCTTTAAAGACCGTCCCGTCAATCCATAGGTAGACTGTTCATTTAATACTCTCTGACACAATTATGCGTGCCTTGACCTTTTAGAGTTTGCGTATGTCCCATCAATCAGTCCTAATGATTTGGTTTTTGCGATCTTTCCATAAAGATCTCTAGTACACAGGGTTGAAGTTGATCAGTTGTGCTAGGAGTGATAATTGCGTTTTTGGTGTCATCACTTCGGACTTGTTTCATTGAGTAATATTGATCAGTCCGTTTGAATTGTAACGAAGTGATTGGAGTGTGTGCCTTAGCATCCACCAGACTGGAGGATGAAATCCAGTTCATGTTTGACGTGGTGGATGACATGGGAGATGACATGAAAAACCCGTAACACATATTAACAAATAAAATAAGACAATAAGACACTACAAAATAAATAAAACAACACAAAGTAATCAAAGACACTAACATATAAACAATACAACAGAACGCTACGAAAATAAAGACAAATATTAATAATGCGATACAATAATATTGCGTATTTTTATGTACTTGTGCTACATGTACATCACAACTTATAGATTAGCGTGCGTACACATGATGTGGTTATATAAAAATTTCTTCAATCAAATAAAAAAAGTTTCTTCACTCTCTTTTTTTGACACCTCGTCCATCTGTAGAACTTTTTGCAACTGTTTATGTAGAAGTAAAATTATTCATTTTTATGTGAACGGCACGTTAAAAGAATTCTCTTTAAATCACTTTATGTTCTCAAATTCTTAAATGTTAAACTTGATAAATTGTTCAACGTCGAGGCAGGCAGTCGACAGTTATAAAGGGATGGATGTGAACGCCTTCGGCAAAATTACGGAAAATTGTGTTAAAGATACAAATTCTACGTCACGTCGTCATCTAAGTATAAAAATATTAACTTAATATAAAAAAAATTATAATATTCCTCTAAATAAAATTGAGTTTTAAGATAGAATCAATAATGAAACAAATTTTTTTTATCGACATTGTTTTATGCGGTCTTGCTACTTGTACATCACATTGTATATCGGGGTGTACACCCCTCTCACATGAGGATAGGACCCACTTAGATTAAAAAATAATTCATGCAATGGGTCCCACACCCCATATGAGAGGGGTGTAGACCCTTATGTACAATTTGTGATGTACAAGTAGCATTTTTGTTGTTTTATGTGACGACATAATGACATTTGGAGATGTCAAACTTGATGTACAAAAACAATGTACAAATAAATTAAGGAAAAATCTACATCTACATAATATATGTACGTCATAGTATCAATAATATGATGTGGACAAAATCCTGTTGTTGATGTGAAAGTGTGAGATTTGAATTAATGGTTGAATCATATTTGCCGATTTATTCCCTTAGATCAGAGGAAATCCAAAATGTTTTTGATAAATAATATTAGACACTATAATGAATAAAATTTTAAATTATTTTTCTTCCTTAATATGGATAATACTACTAGAAACTCTACTGAACATGCCGAAACATCCATAGAAACCAAGTTCTGTTAAAAAAAAATAATTTGCAGGCTAGCAAAGCAGTCAGTTCTTTTCATGCTGGTACACTGAAGTAAAATAGTTATTCCATTAGTATTCATATAGTAACACTGGAAAAACACATATTAGATACAAAATTGATAGAAGGATAATTTAAGAAAACAGCTCCACTTACTATGTACATCCCTTTGAAGCTTAAAATCAGCATTAGGTGACTATCAAAACCATATACTCAGAATAAAAATGGAACATGCAAAGAGATGAAACATAACGAAATTCTACCCCATAATCCATCAAGTGATATCTGATGACAATCACCAACAAGAGTCAGAGCATCTGTATCTATAGCATAGCTTCAATTTCTCATCCACTAGAATTAGGTGTAGAGGTGCTAACCGATTTATCAGTGATGACTGAATCCGGTGATGAAGGAGCAACACTACCCTTCAATGGTCCAACCTCGCCGTCTATCAAAATATCGACAACCTCTACCTTGTGAGCGTTCAAATCTCCGTTCTGAATTCCTCTCAAAACCTCCAGTACTTCTTCCATTGAAGGCCTCATATCTCTTTCCTGTTGCAAGCACCGAAAAGCTAACTCTGCGACTAATGTAGCCATCCTTCTCACTACACTGTTCGTCTCAAATCCAAGACTCAAATCGACTAACTCGTGCAATGTGCGATTTTGAATCTTGTTGACCGCCATGTTAGCCAAGTTAATATCGAGGCGATGCCTGTTGGTATCCACAGCTTGTAACGATGATATAAGCTCGATCAAAACCACTCCAAAGCTATAAACATCGCTCTTTTCTGTGAGTTGGTAGCACTGGTAGTATTCCGGATCGACATAGCCAGGGGTCCCTTGTGGAGCCGTTGACACGTGAGTGACGTCGTTGGGGAACAATCTGGAAAGCCCAAAATCGGCGACTTTTACATGGAAGTCATTGTCAAGGAGAATGTTGTTGGTCTTGACATCACGATGTATTATATCTGATTTGTGGAGATAAGCCAGGGCATTGGCTGTTTCAATGGCGATATTCAACCGCACAGTCCAGGATAGCAAGCCAGAATTGGAACGTTTCCCATGAAGATGATCAGCCACTGTTCCATTTGGTATATATTCGTAGACAAGCAGCAGTTCTCGGCTTCGTTTTGAAGTGCATCCATACAATGTCACAAGGTTTTGGTGCCTCAACCGAGTAAGGATCTCAACTTCATTCATGAACTGCTCTACACGCTTGAAATTGTTCTCGTATAAGCGCTTGACAGCAACTACACGACCATCAGCTAGCACCCCTGTTAACAAATCAAAATATCAATAGCTGCATAAAAAATGCTGCACATATCCAACTAACAAGGGGTCGTACTCATACCATAGTATACAGTCCCAAAGCCACCATCTCCTAGTTCTCTAGAAGGATCAAAATTATTGGTAGCTTCTTCAAGTTCATTATAGCTGAAGACCTGCACACCGAAGTAGGAACTGGTCCTACCAAAGTCGGATTTTGAAGAGGGATAAGAGGGGATGCTTCTGGTAAACGTAGACGAAGGGGGAGTCGAGATGCTTTTGCTTGGAGGATGTAGAAGGTCCTTGCTCATAGTTTCCGTAGATTGTGCGGCAAGACGTTGTTTTTTCTTCTGCCTATAGTGGAAAATTAACCAACCTAAGCCAACACCAGCAAGAACTGCACCTGCTATGGAAAGGCCTGGAAATCAGGGAGAGAGGACAAAGATTAGTTTTTCAAGCCTATCGTATTGGAGATATAAGTCAAACTTTTTTTTGTACATAGAACAAGATCATACCGACATTCATTCCCGTTTTACTTTTACCACTCCCTGGAGCTGTAATTAGATTGTAGAATGTTAGTAGTAAACAAAGCAGTTCAAGAATAGCTAGACATGGGAGAATTAGTTCCCTTAATCCATCCTACATAATAAAAGAGCATAAAATTTTTTGAAGGTATTAAAATCAAGATAGTGCGAGCAGCAATATACTATAAAAAATGTAGACAAAGTTGAGTAGGATCATCAAACTTAACGACGAGGATGTTATAACTTATGCAAAGCTGCATTTCCCATTATACTAATATAGGACTTATTTGTTTCCTGTTCGGAATGTGACTTCTTATTCTTTTTGACTTAGTTCCAAACTTCCTTAACAACAGATTACATTCAACAAAACTTATCTACACAAACGCTAAATGTAATTTAGATCGGGTAACATATGATTGCTCATATTATCAATGAAAATCGAATTCATGATTAAAGCATTACCATAACTGGTATAATCTATAAGTGTTCGCATAACAATTTTAGCTCACTAGCCATCTTTAGAATAGGATGTTCAGACAAGATGACAAGAGGGAAAAGCACATAATGGATTAATTCTCGAGGAATATTGAAGGGATGGATGAAGTCTCGCATCAAATTGCAGTTGTGAGAAAGATGTAATACAAATGCTTTGACTTAGCGAAGGGAAAACGTAATCAAATGAATAAATAAAACAGGATTCAGGCCGTCTGCAAAAGAGAATTTAAAACTCAAGATGATAATAACAATCCAAGAATGTCATTAAAGAGAAGTATCAAGGCATTGAGTTATTAAAATTTCCTACTATCAGTCTTATTAAATTTTATTGTGCCCATTACCTTGTGAAGGTACTGAATCATTTCGAGGAGGTATCAAAGCAAAGGGACAAGGCCTATCGCCACAAATACAGACGGGTTGACTTAAACCCGAATCAAACCCGCATTGACCGCCAAATCTACTACACTCAGAACAGTTACTCTCATATGGATCGCTATAATTCACACTGAAACCCTGCATTAAGGCTTCCTCAAGGCTGATATTCAATCCAGTTAGCCTATCACCCGCAGCCCTCAAAATTGGAACAGAAATACTCACATTACAGTATATGATCCTCAATATAGGGTCATTTGGCACCGGCCCGATTAAATAGAAAGCATTGTTAAAATTATCACCACTCGAATTGCAGCTGAAAAGATTGTAAGGTCTCAAGGGCATGACCGATGTATTGCAGCCGTAGATTAAGTTGAGAACTTCGTTTTCCATCCCTTCATCGTCAAAAAGTGTAGAATTGAGAGTAGAATTGTGAAATTCAGAAGGGCAGGTGTTGTTGTAAAGGTCTGAACGGGACAGATTCATGGTATTCCGAGTTTGGTCGAGTTGGAGGACTCTGTAGGTGACCGAGTTGCTGGTGAACTCTGGGAAGGCGTTGTCTCGGCACGTGAGTGTGAACTCGGGGAGGCCACAGTGGGAGGGCCGGTCCCCGCCAGTGAATGGGTATGTGATGTTGCGGATAATGCCACATGAAAAGGTTCGGTTACAGTTAGCATAACTACTGATGGAGGAGGGTGGGACGGTGGCGCCTTGGGAATACGCCGCCGCTAGAATGGTGGTTATGAGTAGGATGACGAGATGGGGAGAGAGAGGCATAGTTAGAACAACATTGAAGAAATGTTTTTCTTTTTGCCATTTTTGAACGTTCAGAGTTGCATTTTTTTGACCAAGGTACTGTCTGAACTGAAGAGGCTAGTAAATGAATTATGAAACAACACCAGTCTTATCTTGTCATAAATTATGATACGTCAGCGTCGGTTAAAAAATTATTTAAAAGTAACTTTTGACATTTTAAAAGTTTTCCAAACGAGTCCTGAGAGTAATTATAAATTAAAATAGAGAAATTAAGAAAATAAAAAGTAGATATTTTGTTAATTAAGCTTGTGGTGGGGTCAGTTACGTAAGAAGGTCATTTTTGAAATGTATTCGTTTTGACTTGGTTGCCCACAATTTTTGACATTAGGTATTTTTAATATATTTAAATTTAAAATTACTTTTCATGAACAGTGATTGATATTATTGTTGGGTGCCCACATTATTTATAGTGACCGAAATATTTGGTAGAGACTTGATGAAAATAAAGAAATGTATCGTGTGATTTTAAAAAGAGAAAGAAAGAGAGTGGAAACTTCCATAATTCAAGAAAACGTCCATTTAATTTAAAATTAGAGAAGGTTCACCTTTCATTTTCAATCTTTCTCATACTATTTGAAATCTTGTCCCTTTATTTATTCGACTAAAAATCAAATTTTAAGTAAATTTTAATAAAAATTGGTGGGATTTACGGTTGAAAAGTTCTGAATCCCATAAAATATGTGGTTGAAAATGAATTTAGGAAAAAAATAATAAGTTTTAATAAAAATTGAGGCCAAACATATGCTTTGTCTTTTTTTTTTTTAAAAAAAAAAAACAAAATTAAAGAATTCATTCGTACCGTTTGATATATAAGCATAGATGTAGAAGAAGTAATAAAACTTGAAGGTATACTATAATTAAGAAATGAATTACGATTTTAAATAGTTGAAACGGGGTATCTTGTCTCGACTCAAAGAAGTTTAGGATGTTTACAAGCTACAAGTTATAAGAATAGTAGAATTTTATTGAAACGATATGGTTGACTAAAATTCATACGATCTTGTTATGGTGTATATTTAAATATATTTAGAAGGAACCAAAGGAATAGAAAAATGTTATTTATGTAGTAAATTGAAAATTTGTGTGAAATACTAGGTGTTGGATTTTTGCAGTGGTGGATTTTTCCACCACAGCGTTTTCCTAATCCAACTTGGAGAATGTGAAAAAAAGAAAAAAAAAAAAAAAAAAAAAAGTCAAATTTTAACATTAAAAGAAGACTGCCAACCTATACCAAACACCTAATAAAATACTTTGAAAACTAAGGTGCAAAAGGTTGAAAAAGTGCGGACGAAGACACTCAACAACAAAACACGAAATATGTGATGGACTTGTAAGATACGTTAAGCCCGTGATAGCAACGAAATCGAGGAATGTATAAGAAAAGACAGTTCCTATTCATCCTAAATGGTTAACCTTTGAAGTACAATCCCAATTCTCAAAACGAAAGGGATTAAAAATATAGTTCCTTGAAGTACTCGATATGGGTACTAAAGTGAACTAGAAAAGATAAAAACCCGGAAATCTGGACGAAACGGAGGAGAGGCGGGGAAACAGGACTGTTCTTAATCCTTGGTACAACGAAGGATGAATTTGAACAACCTATATTTTTGGTCCAAATATCAGGAAAATCCTCAAAACCTACATATAAAACATGCCTTGCCTTTTCTGTATAATTAGGGACATGTAGGGGCGGATGTAGGGGGACTGGATCGACTGTAGTCCCTAGTCCATTTCATTTTGATGTGTGTAAATTTTTTGTATTACATATTAACAGTTCGGTCTTAGATCCGCCCCGATGACACGAACTGGTGATTCCATTGATATATAATGCTTTGGATGAACGAATTGATACTAACTCAAAACTTTTCTGAAATTCCAGATTTTGTTGGAAAATCAGAGAGTTGGAAAGGTCGTGGGATCGTGCGTTTACGGATAATTTTGTTCCTAAACAAGCAAAAAAAATTAGTTTCACGTACCGTTTTCAGTTTCAATAGAGTTGCAAGTTGACGCAGAAGTTCCATTAACACAATAACAAGCAAATGATTGAGAATCCCGATTAGTTCCGCATAGACCACCTGACCGAGTGCAATTTTCACAGACGTTATTATTCGCAGACCACTGCAATGAGAAGCCACTAGCAAGAGCGTCCCGAAGAAGAACGATTGAAGCTGTAGAACCTGCCAATACCTCTGCCGCAGTTTGATTGACTGGAACGGAGATACTAGTCTCACATCTGATACCAGTTTCAAGTCCAGGGATAGGTGGAAAAACTCTTCCTACTGTGAAGAA
Source organism: Fraxinus americana (assembly GCA_035079005.1). Classification (NCBI taxonomy): domain Eukaryota; kingdom Viridiplantae; phylum Streptophyta; class Magnoliopsida; order Lamiales; family Oleaceae; genus Fraxinus; species Fraxinus americana. Next base: position 32,109,439 of record CM068712.1, read on the forward strand.
ACTTGCGCTTCTGGTTTGGTTCACATCGCAGGTGAACATCGATGGGAGCTGTGGTGTTATAGGCTGACCATTAAATGTGGAGCAACCGTAGTATAGAGTAATGATTGGATAATTGGGAGAAAACAGAAAGATGTTTTGTTCCAAGGTTGTGTTGTAAAGGAATCTGGGACAAGTGATGTTCCATAAATCCTCTCTTGCAACTCTAACTGTCTTTCCGGAGTTATCGATTTCCAGGACACGATATCGTACTGATGAAATAGTAAGAATTGGGACATCGCCTTGGCAATTATTGAGCTGGAAACCTGGATATCCGCAATACTCCGGCCTATCCCCACCAAAGAATGGATAACTTATTCCCCGGATTCCGGCACACTGAAATGGAGCACCACAGGTTGCATATTCTCCACCGTTTTGACACAAGGAACCCGGGATGTACCGGATTAACAGCAGGCTTATGAGGGGAAGAAAATATCTCCGCGTGAGTTTGGGATGCATCTTTGGAGAAAAAAGAGAGAGGTTACAGAAAAATGGGATAAGCCAAGTTCATGTTGAAGATGGATGGCTTAAATTCCTTTTTTTGGACGTAATATTGATTACTATGCTTTAAAATGTGAACCCAGTGGGAATTGACAAAGCATGTCACTTTGTGCAGTTTTTTCAAACAAATTAGAAGCTTCTGTTGGAAACTTGGAATGGACTAGGTCAAAGAAATATTAAGTAATTACAAAGTGATTGCACATAATTTTAATAGTTCCTAGATTTACAAGCACAGAACAAAGTGAATGATTTGTTAGGGATGTGTGAAAAAAAGTTAAAAACTTGCACATCAACTGGAGATAGAGACAATATTAAGTTCATAAGGACTCAACAAGTGATATCAAAGTTGTGTTCCGAACTAAACCACGTGGATGAGAATCACGGATTCAAAAAGTGTATAAAAGATCTGAACGAAGGTATGGACCTCAATTGGTCGCGATAGCAGGAGATTAATGAACTCGTGAGTTGCGGAGTATCTATGGTAATGCATGCCTAATGCGATGGAAATAATATAGACCTATGTGTGATCTTTCTATTTCTAATCGATAGAAAATGGACGAAAGATGTTACTGGTTAAAGGAAACCCATTGTGATCTTGTGCGAGTCACGAAGGAACAGTTAATTGTTGAAGATGTATGAACAAAAGTCTCCTATAGGGGATGGTCAAGAGTTCGTAAGAGAATTGAGTAATTACTCTACCTGATAACTTTTTAGAATGGAATCTCAAGTTTCTAACTGTTAGTCCAGTCTTTTCATTGATAAGAATCAATACAATCTTTATAAGGCTCTTCCTTCGAATGCAATCCAATGGGATCCTTCGCTCTTCTAGAACCGATACAGAAATGGTGCGTGCTAAGTGCTTATATGTCGTTGGATATTCGGTTTGGTATAGGTAATTTGCTTTCTTCAGCAGCATTAAAGAATTTGTATTGGCTAACTTGCATTTCATAAGTTGATGATGTTTATATTCGAAGTTAGGCAAGGAAAGTTGTAAGCAACATTTTAAAACCGATGAATGAAAGGCTCGTTAGGGTGTCATCCTTGAAGGGTGGTGATGACAAATTTCGGCATATTTTGGAAAAGTTTTGGATATGAGCCGAAATAAGGGCCATGGATAGGTAAAGACTAGTAGTTTGGTGAGAAGCTTAACTAATGATAAGGCTATGCCTTCTGTGCTATTCAAAAAACTTGTTCACCTAACTAAAGAAACAATGAGAGACGAGTTCAGAAAGTTGTGGAGTCGGATCAACCAGAAGACAAGACATGTCATCTTACTAAGATCTCGATGGTTATCTTCCTAAGCAAATCACGTGTGATCAATCGTGAACCTTCATACGAGTAGAAGCGGGAGGTCATAACTCAATACTTCTTAGTCAAGAGTCTTATTAATATGGCCAAAAATACAACTATTATGAATAGGAAAGAAGTGACCTATCTTTTTGTATGCAGTTTCTAATTCCAATTCATAGTATTGTATTGTTAACCACACAAACACGAACTTAAGCAAGTAGCACTCCACCGGTGTCAAGTTCACTTCAAGAAGTCCAAGTTGGCCTATTGACCGTAGTTCAATAGCTCCGATATTTTCTTCCTACTCACTTTTTCTAAGAGAGAATTTCTCCATTCCACATTTACTAGCAGACAAGTAAATCGAGTTGTCAACATCTTACCAGATTCAAGCGATTGCTCACCAATTCATAATGGAGAAAATAATTAACCACTGATCCATTCAAGTCAAAATCTAATTGGACTGGTTGGAAAAGTGTATCAAGCCTAACAATCCCCAAAGAATGATTCCTAGAGAATTGTAACTAGTGTCAATTCCCAATTTATTCGTTATGATTTCTACACCTTAGGGATGATCCTCCTAACAGTAATACTCACTTGACCATACTGTCATTTTACCACGTTATTATGTCATATTAGTCTCATACTTGATCTTTTCATAATGCTCGTTAGTAGTCGAACCTTGGAAGCCTCTAACCAATGGTGAAAAATACAATCTATGAATAAGCCCTGATTCCCAATGTTAAAGAGTATTAATAAACGAAGAAGGAATCAGAAAAGAAAGAAATGCGCACCCGAAGAAGATCTATCTCCATTAGTCCTCGAGCAGGTTGCCGATATGTATGGCTGATCAGGGCAAAAGCAAGATGTTTGATTTGTAGCAAAGTTAAATCCACACCGTCCCTTCGATTCAATGCAGTCATTGCAATCTTTGTCGTCCATCTTCCATCTGATCTCAAAACCCTTCTGGAGGACCTGATCCAACGTTGTAGAATTCACTGATCCTCCAGCTCCGTGTCCATCTCCAGTACTCACAAGTACCGGAACCACAACACTTGTATTACATTTTCCAGGGCCTTGAGTTCCAGGCAATACATAAACACTATTATATCCACTAGAGCAAACAAGGCTTAAACCCGGAATATTCAATGTAGGACAACCGTATAGAAACGTGAAGTTCGTGTTGGTCGCTGAATAATCAAACAACGAGTAGTCTAGAGTGGTGTTAACCATGTCTAGTGGACAAGTTCCCATCATCACATCTTCCCTAACAATCCTCATAGTTTGGGTGCTTTCGTTAATTCCCAACACGTGATACGTTGCGTTCACTATATCGATGGTTGTTACATCATTCTGTTGACAGTGAAGGACTAAACCAGGATATCCACAATATAGAGGATCATCTATTCCCCGGAAAGGGTACCCGATATTGGTGATTGTCCCGCAGCTGAACTTGTTGCCACATGTTTGGTAAAACTCTTCAGGATTGCTTGATCCACTGGGGAGAACTTGGACTAGAATCAAGAATCTTATGGCCAATAGGATAAAGAATGAAGAAAGGGTTTGGGAATTCATATGAATTTATGAATGATAGATGAATCGCAAAGGTATTTTGGGTGATTATCTACAATAGAAAAGATGATAGAATGGTATTACTTTCCCTCAAACATTTCTTTATAAAAGAGTTGGCACTGAAATTCAATGAAAATGATAGAAGAAAATAGTTAAAAGAGATAAATTTGGTGGCCAACTTCGCAGAAGGAACACTAGCTAGAACAAGAAAATTGCAGTAGATGAATAAATTAGTTGAGAGTTTGTTGACCATTAATTTCGGTTAGATGGGCTCGGTTACAAGTAATTTGAATTTTGAAGGTTGAAATATCATTTTCATTTCGATTTCGTTACCAAAATGAAATCGTTGAGCACATCATACCTAATATTCGTGACCAATGTGCATAATTTCAAGAAAGAATATAATTTATGGTTGTTGGCTGACACTACTTGAGAACTAACTGAAAACAGATGTTTGATTTCAGTGAGAAGATAGCCATACGTGCATGCACGTTCAAAATTTCGATGGAGCAACCACGGCTTCTATTCTAGACTAGAAGAAATGGATGCCACCATGCCAAGGCAGGGATGACGCGTAAACATTGATATTTTATTTTTCTTTCTTTGTATTGTTAAGTTCTGGAGTCTAATTATTGTCGTTGTTTAGAGTACTTATGTGGATCGACATTGTAATGATCATAAAGAAAAAGAGATCAGAGAAAATAAAGTATGAAAGTTTTGTACTGTCAACTTCTTTTCATCATAGCGAATTACTTTAGTGGCAGACGAGGATTTAATCTTACACTGAGGCGAACCTCAATTAATCTTGTGCGTTCTTGTGTATCTATTTTCTTACGGTCATTTTATTGCTCTTGGTGGTATAAAAATAGGATTTTTAATTCTCAACTTTTAACTAAAATAAAGCTATATTTGTCTTTCCAATCAAATTTTATATTTTTAATAGAAAAAATCATCCAATCAAAACACAACTTCAAGAACCAAAATGTCAACTTAAGATGCTACATTATTGTACATTAAAGGTGACCGATGCTATAACTAAACACTATATTCAATTCATATTATGTATGGGTTGATGGTAGGTCCATTTACTTTCAAAATAAATAATTTATTTTTACTTCTAAGGAAAATAAAATAATTAATCACAAATCCACAAGCTAACATCCTATTATAAATATTACCCATAAGTTTGACTACTTGTTAAAAAATAAATCTCTCTCTAATTAAATTGGACATCAATACAATCTAAGTGCAAAAATAAAGAGGTTTCAGAATTTAGTGCTCTTAAATACAATAATCAATTTATACCTTACTTCGGTTCAAGTCCAAGCACTAGTAGGGTTAAAAAATCAACCCCGTACATATAAGGTCATTCACTAAAATACAGGGATAGTAATGAGATTTGACATAGGGTCCATTAATTACGTACTTTTCAACGACTTATCGGCACAATTCCTTGTCATCGTTGAATTAAGAGGGTGTTTGTTGGGAATTAAAATTAAAATTTTAGTGGACTGTGGTAGAAAATTTTGAAATGTGTGATTGAACAGATGTGAGACCTGTGAAAGCTGTAGTTAATATTGATCGTTTGACTTTTATTTTAGTCTGGTCTGGCCAAACAGGCCCTAAATATTACAATAACAAATACCAAATCTTCGCCCTTGTTTGAACCTAATCTTGAGAGAAAAAATGCATTTTTAATAACGATTTTTGGAGAATGTGTGGTTTAAAATTAAGATTTTTTTTTTAAATTTATTTGTAATATTATTTTATTGAAAATTGTGTGATAAATTTTAAAAAAAAGGGCTTAAACAAACTTGTACCCAATAAATTAGACTGTCCTATTGTACATCTAATCAAACATTATAGGTGGAATTGTAATCCTTAACGTGTCCATCTAATCAAACATTATTGGCACAATTCCTTGTCACCATTGAATTAAATATTACGCTAACAAATACCAAAATTTCGTCCTTGTTTGAGCCTCATCTTGAGAGAAAAAATGATAACGATTTTCGGAGTATGTATGGTTTAAAATTAAGAAAAAAAAATTCAATTTACGTGTAATATTATTTTATTGAAAAATGTGTGATTAAAAATAAATTAAAAAAAAAAGAGCTCAAACTTGTACCCAATAAAATTAGACTGTCCTATTGTACATCTAATCAAACATTATAGGTGGAATTGTAATCCTTAAGAATAATTCTGTGTGTACAGAAATATTCATCACAGAAAATAGTCAGAACACTCACATGGGGGCGGGTCCCATTTGAGTATAATATTGAAAAAAGAAAAAACCACCCCTTGCCGTCTGTGTGTGTTCTGTGGGCTGTTTTTCTGTACACAGCCCGGTTGAATCCTTAACATGTCTGTCAACCCAAGTCTCCTTTATCTCTATAACCTTGACGCAACCGACAAGCCCCGCCTCCTGCTCCCTCTCCCAACGCCCAACCATAAATAGGTTTTGTCTGTTCTACTAGGTCGCTGTTGGTAGCACAAAATTGAGGTCATTTATGTTTTATCATAATATTTTATTATTTTTATATTTGAGTTATATAAAATATTTTTAATTAATGTTTTAAACTTTTATCCAGACATTAACTCGAAAAAATAGTTAAGAATTAAAACGGCTGACCTAGGTCAAACTGATGGTAAAAATAAATAAATAAAATTGACCTAAGTTTATTGATTTTGAGATGAATTAGATACTTCTAATTTATAAATTGTAAAATTTTAGATTGAATTGGACGGTATCATACTTGAACTATCCATTTCTTTATTTTTAGGTCATTTTAATGGCTTTTAAATTATTAATTTTTGGCACACATCGAACCGATGTCTACACAAGGTCGTGATTTTGAAGATGAGCCCATGTTTGGTGGGAGGTTGGACTTAGATTTTTAGTAAATTTCGATGAAATTTGATGAATTATGCGATTTAAAAGTTATGGATCGCACGATATGTATAGTTAAAATTATTTGTTTATTCATTTCAAGATGCCGATTTGTATGAAAAATCGACTACTTATTCTAACTTCTACTTGAGCTTTAAAAGATTGAATTGCTTGTTTAGATTTGCTAAAATCCAGTATCATATTGAGTGTTCGAGTCCTAACTTAAATCTAGTCTTTGAAAGGATGATCAGTTAGTACGAACATTGTTCAATCCTACATAAAATTGAGATGAAATTCTATGCAATTGGAGTACAAACGTACCTGATCTTGATGATTCCGATGATCCCATTCCCGCCGGTGACGGTTGCGTTGTATTTCCGGTAAGAAATGGGCTGCCCTTGCAGACGGCGGACCCCGGAGGCTGATTCTGGCACAAACAAATGAACTGATTCGAAGCAAGATCATACCCACACCTCCCACCCGAATTCTCGCACGAACGGCACGCACTAATGTCCACCTTACACCGAACCTCAAATCCCTCTCGCACAAGATCTAACAGATTGGGCAATCCCTTCAAATTACCAAAAGAGTTGTAGCTAGTTGGAACCACGAGACTGGCATGGCACATGGACTCGGAAAGCAGAGTTCCCACCTCAACGTAGCCATTTCTGTTCGTTATACCCTTTACAGGGCAATCAAATTGATTCGGGAAAGGAAAAATTGGAGGCGGGCAACCGTAATGAAACGTGAGATTCATATAGGCAGAAGCATGCTCAAATAGTTCTGAATCCAGGGCTGTGTTGACGAATTTCGCTCCACAGATGTCTGTGGAAATGTCCATTCGAGTGATCCTTAGAACCTGCGTGACCTGGTTGATATCCAGGACGCGGTATTTCAGCGTTGCTGTCTCAATTATCGTAGTGTCGTTTTCACATTCGAGTTTGAGCCCGGGATAACCGCATTCCCGAGGCCTGTTATTTCCCCAGAAAGGGTAATGAATGCCAGTGATTTTCCCGCACGTGAACTGATTTCCACAACTCTTATACTGTTCATTTTCATCACCTGACAGTGGAGTAATTAGATGGAACAAAAACAGAACTGTGCAGAAGCAAATAGGGAGAGGTTTGGTAGAGAGGAATTGTGATTTCATTTTGGTGTCGTGGCTATTGGGGAACATTGGAGGATGTAATAATTCTTATTGAAAAAGGAGGCAACTGCATTGAAGAGTGGCGGGTGAAAGTTGGGAAGATAGTCAGTTTCTTTGACTAGTTTTAAAGCTGAGAAATTAAAAGAAGACATTGAAATTCAGTAGTTGCTTTTGAACCCGGTTGACATAAAAGTACCTCTTTTAGTTAGAAAAACTTTTAGTGCAAATTGACTCAATAGGGCTTTCTATGAAAGCTCATTCGGATGATGAACCAATTAAGGTAGCTTACTCAAGAAATTACAGAAATCTACCAAACGGGCTATTACAATCTCATAAATGAGTAGAGAGAAAATTCGACTTCTAAATTCACGTCAGTTCATTTACAATCAGTCTTGATTTAAATAAAGAGAGAGTTACAATAACTTATCAACTAGCATAAAACTTAATTGCATTTTGTGACATCAATGCATACGTTAATGTAGTGTTGGAACATGCTAAAGAGAGTTACAATAACTTATTAATTGTCAGTCAGCATAAAACTAAATTGCATTTTGTGACATCAATGCATACGTTAGTGTAGTATTGGAACACCACAGGTGCGGGCAACCCTTCCAGCATGGGGAGAGTTAACATAGTGACTCAAGCATGGATATTTTATTTACCCACCCGATCCTTTCATCTTGCTCGAGCAAGCATTTGAGGGAGGCTGGGACATCAAAATTGTCCCCGTGCATGGACTCAATTCAACTGCAATGGGCTACAATTTACTGCCTCTGTCAGGTTCAATTTGTCGAAAAGAGGGCAAAACTAGTTGCTATCTTCATCTATAAATGCACAGTGGTCTAGACGAGGAAAGAATAATGTAGAAATAGAGAGAACTGGGCAAGAAATTTATGGAATTGATGTATTTTGGCATAAAAATTCACCTGCAATTTATAGAACCCTGGGGGTTGAAAATGGTCCTAATTCAACTAATAGAGGGTAAGTGATCAAAAATTATAGGTCATACAAAACGTGTGGGTAAAAATGAATAGCTAACGTAGGTCTTATGAAATGTGTTAATAAAAGTGCGTATAATCAAAAGAGATTAAAACTTCATTATATAATCACATAGCTAATTTTCAAATTGTGAAGAATAAACTTATTTTGTTGCTACAAGCCGACAGACGCGATACCTAATTGCGGTACGAATTAACATGATGAAGCGACATTCTAAAATGATTCATAATCTTATTTTGTCCTTGAGAAGAAGAAACCTAGTTCCTGGAAGTGGTTTTGTTAAAGCATCAGCAAGTTGATCGGCAGAAGAAACATGTGCAACTCGAAGTAGACCACTTTGAACTTGATCACGAATGAAATGAAAATCAATAGCCACATGTTTCATTCGTGAATGAAAAACTGGATTAGAGCAAAGCTGAGTAGCCCCAATATTATCACAATAAACTGTAGAATTTGTAGGAAGCTGGACATGCAGGTCTTGTAACAAAAAACAAATCCAATTAAGCTCAACTGTTGTTGCAGCAACTGAACGGTATTCAGCCTCAGTAGAAGAACGAGCTATGGTCCGTTGCTTTTTGGAACTCTATGAAATAGCATTTCTTCCAAGATAAACAATATAGGCACTAGTAGAAGAAAAATCATCTTGATTGCCACCTCAACAAGATCGTGAGAAGGCATGTAAGGACAAAGGAGAGTCTTTAAATAGTCAAGACCGTCATTTATAGTGCCACAGAGATAACGAAGTAACCTTTTAACAAGAGACCAGTGCTCAGTAGTAGGCCGGTGCATAAATTGTGAGAGCTTATTAACTGCAAAAGCAATATCAGGACGAGTAAGAAGGAGATATTGAAGACTCCCAAGTACTTTTCGAAACTCTGTAGGATCTGAAAGAGCAGTCCCAGACTGCAATGTAAGAGAAGAAGAATTCGTCAGAAGAGGTGTTGTCACTGGTTTTGCAGCAGACATATGAGTTCTTTCAAGAATATCCATTAGATAACGACGTTGAGAAAGTAAAACACCACAGTTGTTTGGGACAACCTCAATACCAAGAAAATATGACAATACACCAAGATCTTTTAAAGAGAAACGAGCAGCCAAAAGATTAACAAACCGCTCTACAACACAATTATTATCCCTGTTATAATGAGGTCATCAACATAAACAAGTAGATAGAGTATGTGTCCATTTGAGTTAAGAACAAAAAGTGAAGTATCAGCATGAGAGTTCTTAAACCCAGCGTTAAGAAGAAAATTGCGAAGTTCTTGATACTAGGCTCGGGGAGCTTGCTTGAGCCCATAAATGGCTTTTGTAAGTTTACAAACATGAGATGGATGATCTTGATCAATAAAACCATGAGGTTGAGCCATGTATACAGTTTCAGAGAGGTGTCCTTGCAAGAAAGCATTATTAATATCAAGTTGACGAAGAGACCAGCCACGACTTACAGCTAGACTTAATACAAGTCGAATGGTGGTTGGTTTAACCACGGGACTGAAAGTGTCATGATAATCCACTCCCGGGCGTTGGTGAAAGCCTTTTGCAACCAAGCGAGCCTTATACCTGTCAATAGAGCCATCTGAGTTACGTTTGATTCTAAAAATCCATTTGCAGCCAACAATATTTTGACAAGGATCAGGAGATACTAATTCCCATGTCCCATTTCGAACTAGAGCATCATATTCTTCTGACATGGCTTGACGCCATTTTGGATCTTTAAGAGCTTGGGTCACGGTTGTGGGTTCAATATCAATGGATTTGGATAATTGTGTGTGAAGGTTGAGCTTCTGTATAGGTTTTTGAATGTTGGATTTTGCGCGGGTGGTCATTATGTGAGTTGGTTGGGAGACGATGCTGGAGGAGTGTCTTTTGGGTGGTGGATTCAATGTTGGTTGGTTGGGAGGGTTGATTGTAGAAGGTGTAGTGTCGGGGGATATGGTTTGTGTGGTGACGGCTTGTGTTGGAACCTCACAATGGGATTGCCTCTGAATGTCCACATCAGATGGTTGCATGAGTGGTGGTGAGGTGTTGACCTGAAGAATTGGCGGAACCCAGGTAGAGATGGTATCGGACTCTGGATGTGGAGATGAGGTAGACAGAGATTTAAAGGGAAAAATCGACTCAATGAACTTAACATGTCTAGAAACATACATTTTTGATGCTGAAGGATCATAACAAAAGTATGCACTTTGAGTTAGAGAATATCCAAGAAATATGCATGGTTTAGAACGAGACTCAAGTTTATGAGAATTATATGGTCTAAGCCAAGGATAGCATAGACAACCAAATATTTTGAGTTTCAAATAGTTTGGAGAGGCACCAAATATTTGTTCATAAGGAGAAGAGAAATTCAATGTAGAAGTTGGCATGCGATTAATTAGATAAACTGCAGTAGCAAAGGCATGAGGCCAAAATGTTGAAGGAAGTGAAGCATGTGAGAGTAAGGTGAGTCCTGTTTCAACTATATGAAGGTGTCGTCTTTCAGAAAGGCCATTATGCTCAGGTGTGTGCGGTGGTGTAGTTAAATGAGAGATACCATGAGTAGCTAGAAAACTAGCAAGTGCTATAAATTCACCTCCATTATCAGAATAAAGTGTGTTGATGTTAAGATTAAAATGTTTTTCTACAATAGCTTTGAATCTAATAAAGACGTCTTTTACTTCAGATTTTTGTTTGAGAGGATAAAACCAAATATATTTAGTAAAATGATCAACAAAAATCACATAATATTTAAAGCCATCTTTAGAAACAATTGGTGAAGTCCAAACATCAGAGAAAATGATTTGAAGTGGTTGAGTGGTGAGAAGAGTGGAATTAGAAAATGAAAGTTTATGACTTTTATTGCAGTGACATGCATTACATGAAAAATCAGGAGAAAGAGAAGAGGATACATCTAAATGATATCTAGAAATTATTTGCTTCAAAATAGGAAAGGCTGGATGTCCTAATCTGTGATGCCACTCAGACGACGTGGTCTTGACATTAGAAAATGCAAACAATGGAGAGGAGACCGGCCACTCATATACACCATCTTTAGTTGGACCCTTCAAAAGTGTTGTTCCCGTGCGAAGTTCCTTCACCAAAAAGGAGGAGGGTAAGAATTCAATGGAAACATTGTTAGAAGAGCAAAATTGTGAAATAGATATCAAATTTTTTTTCATGCTAGGCACACACAAAACATTTTTCAGGGAAAATGTAGCAGTAGGAGTTTTGAGAGAGGTAAAACCAGTGTGAGTGATAGGAAGACCCGTGCCATCTCCAGTCATTATGTCATCAGAACCTGTGTAAGGAGAGTGAAGAGATAGATTGCTCAAGTCGGAAGTATATCTGTAGCACTTGAAGTATATCTGTTATTAGCAACGCTCCTGGCTCATCACTTTCCCTTTTTCTCAGTAACCCATGGTCACCAAAGAAACTGGTAACAGATGATGCAAGCCCAATGTGAGCACCCATCACCTTACTAATAGCATCCAATGTTCCACCTGATCTTTCCCTTAACATTATTTCAAGAGCTTTCTTGTGTACTGGATCGAAAGCATCAGAGACTTTCAATAGATTTTGTATTGCTGGTAAGAGGAAATTCCTAACACTAGAAGAATGAAGGTCTGCAGAAAGAGACAAAATCAATAAGCACCAACATCATCCAATCACCTAAAAGTGTGCGCGCACACAGTAATAAAAGATTTCAAAAAGCAAACTTATTGCATCAAGAGCACGTATTGATTCACAAAAAACATTAACTTTGTCTCTTCGACGTACTATATCATTTGATAGGATTGGCGAGGCAGCAAACTGAAAAATCTTGAACAAGAGATGTACACACAGTTAAAGAAACAAATATTTCACTAGTGGGCAACATGAACAAAAGAAATGTATTCCTAATTGTTGAAATAAAAACCCAAATTAAAACAAATTAAAACCACCCAAAAAAAGTTTCAAAGATATATTCTTGGAGCCTATCTATTGTATGTAGTACAGCAAACGTCAGTGCAAGAACCATGTTAAAACCAAGGAAGGAAATAAAATGGAAGCTGCTGTAACCAGCAGAAACAAGGAAAGAAAATAATAGAAAATGAACTAAAATTAAAAGATAGAGCCTGTTGTAAATGGTCGGGAAGAAGAAGAATATTTCATTCATTCAACTTAAGAAATTACAGTGCATACTAGTATATTTATAGACTAAAATCTAACAATCTATCTAACAAACTAACAGCTGAAAGAAGGATCTAACAATCATGCTGGAAACCTGTTGAATTAGGCTGGGAACGTGAGCGCTGAACTGGAGCCAATCATGCACATATTCTAACATTCTCCCCTCAAGATTGAACATCTTAAACTTGGAGAGAAGAGTAGAGATGCAAGAGAAGGCGTTGGAAAAGAAGTCTGGGGTCGACAATTGAATGTCCAGTAGAGAAACATTCCAGATAGAGAAGAAGCAGATCAGAATTTGATCGAAAAACAGCAACAAAACTTCACCGAAATAAGTAATCATCCATAGCTCTGAAACCGGGAATTTGCTAAAGAAAAACTTCATCAACATTGATGAGTAAAATGAAAAGTCGAAATGCTAAACAATACTCCAGCCAGGACAGCAAATAAAACCACCAGTACAACTCCATACATGTGCAAACATTTTAACAAACACATGGTAGACGAGAATGAAGAATTTCGGAACTCCATGGTCAGTTGTGGATACTGAATATGAAGAACCAGTAGTAACACAACAAGAATAAACCAAGAACAAACAAACTAGCAGAGTGGAACGGACTGGAATTGCAGATTTGTGCAGATGATGAATCATCGTCTGCAACAGAGTCAATTCGAAATCCTTGGCTGAAGAACAGAGACTGCAGTTGCAGATAGATGTTGCTCTGATACCATGATAAAACCAAGGAAGGAAATAAAATGGAAGCTGATGTAACCAGCAGAAACAAGGAAAGAAAACAGCAGAAAATGAACTGAAATTAAAGGATAGAACCTGCTGTAAATGGCAGGGAAGAAGAAGAATATTTCATTCATTCAACTTAATAAATTACAGTGCATACTAGTCTATTTATAGACTAAAATCTAACAATCTATCTAACAAATTAATAGCTGGAAGAAGAATATAGAAGAGACTAGAATGAGCTGTTGAATCATGCTGGAAACCTGATGAATCACGCTGGGAACGTGAGCTGCTGAACTGGAGCCAATCATGCACATATTCTAACAAACCACAACAATGGGTTTGGGAAACAGACAGCCACTGAGGGTTGATAGTTTAGGAAGTTATATAAATAAATTGTTTTGTTGTTTATACAAGTATTTTTAATAATGGGTTTGTTCGTAAGATTATTTGCTTTACTTTGTTGGATTTGCATTGCTTTGTTATTTTATCTCTATTTTGGTGTCGAGTGTGAGTAAGGTGGTTTTGGGGGTATTGTAGGGTTTGAATTAGAAAAACTTATTCCATCGTGGAACAAAAGTAAAGATATGCATCGATATTGCTACCAATTTGAATGCACTCTATGTTAGGAATTTACTTAACATGCACAGCGGAAATTAAACAATTTTCAATTCCCAAACGAGGATCTACAATGTGTTTAGATAGAAACTGTGATGAGAATGATACATTTGATGAATTCCACAAACTCTTTTGCTTTTTCTTGAACTCCAATGATCACGATCTGCAATCCAAGCTGTCCAATTGTCCAGCCTCCAATGGTGATCCACACAGAGAATAAGAATGACGGCTAGGGTTTTCTTTTCTTGTGCTAGCAAGAATAATGAAAATTCCATACAATTTACAAACCCTAACAGCTTATTAATATAAGTCCAAGTGGGTTTGGCCCATCTCTAAACTTAACCTGGTCCGATATTTAACTAATCAAATTAATTAAATCCGGTCCATGAATTAATTAATCCAATTAATTAATTCGAACCTATTAATAAACAACTCAATTAATTAATTATCAAACACTTGTTAATTAATTAATTGGTAAATCTCATTCTTCTGATTCTCTTTTGTGTATGACCCATTAGGTTCCCGATCATGATGTCGAACGACATGAATTATTATTTTGATCTAATCAAAATCGATAAATTAAAACGCCCCCTTTTAATTTATCACTAATTCATTTTCGTTGTCCCAGATTGACATTTAGCAATGTATCAGGGCAATACATGTGACGGGAAATATCACGTAGCATGACAAAACCAAATTTGTTCGTTTACCGTGAAACTATAATCCTTTCGTCAATATGATCCGATCAATTATGAGATATGGATATGTGTCAATCTCAATTATCGATCATATCTTTTATCCCACTGTTAAGTCAATGTACGTCGAAAACTCTTTTCCGACTTATGAGTTCACTTTGGCCAAGGATTTCATTATCAACTTAACTGGATAAAATGTAAATCATAATCTCTTACTATCTAAGAGTGACGAATCCTCTATTGATCATTCACAACCTTCATATGATTCTTGACATACCCGAACGATGCTGTATTAGCGACCCTTGACAGAGTAACATCCAACATCACCAAAGTATGACTGCCCTCATATAAGGTACTATGATGACCTCAAGTCAAAGGACCAATTCCACTACCGAACGTTAGAGATTAACCACTAACACTTAGATAGTTATCCATGTGGAATCTCTCAGCGGGTCTCCAATATTTTGTTCTATAATAAAACATCCACGTGTTCATTCAAGTGTCACCACACTTTAGCTTGTGAGATCAGCTATTTTCTTCACAAGTAAGAATGCCACACGCGATAGTCTATCCGTAATAACGATATCCGTATCTCGTTATTACCTCGACCACGGACGATTTAAGATTCAGTCATATGTAATTTGTATCTCACAATCACAACTCCTTGTGATTAACAAATCACCAAGACTTGAATCTACGGATTCTATTATTTAATTTATTAGAATATTAATTCAATTAAATAATAGATCTTGCCATACATATGCATTGATTATATATATTCAAAGTGTTTATGTCCAAAGTTGATTAGACCTAGGGCATAACACTTACACTCTACACCCTTTTTTGTGTCAAATCTGAACATGTTTTACACATTTTGAGTACTCTTTTCTTTGATATTGATAATCAGATCGATCTATCAATGTAAGATCCGCCAACCTCTCTATAGAACTTGTGTAGTTTCAGTCCAATCACATTTTTGTGTGGCTTTCTTTGAGTGATTTCCTTTAAAACTTGATGATGGTATATATCGATTTAGCTGCCTTTGATTTATGAATTACGACTTATGGGAGATTCATGAATATAGTACTATCCATTAGTTAATTAATTGTCGTGTATGTATTTATGTTATCATTCTTATGGATTTGTCTTTCCCTTTGGTTCATTCACTATTTTTAATTGTTTGAAATTGTTATTTTTTTCCTAAATGGTCTACGACTCTATCTCATCTATTATATATAACTATGGTCTATACTATGTGTTGGTACAATGCTTTGACAAAAAAAAAATTATATCTTATAAATGAAAAAAATTGATTGCATGCTATGATTTAAGAGCCAAAATTCTGAAGTTCGCCTCAGGCATTGCGAAACACAAGTACGCCTTGGAATACGTGCGTTGACTCATCTTATAAATTTTTCTCATTCCATGTATGTTCCTTGTAAAAGATGAGTTCTGCCAAAACTTGAGCACCGAGGTTATTAAAAAAGTAAGCCAGAATGCTCGTAGTACAACTTGAGGACTGTTCTCACTTTTTCTCATTTCTTAAAAAAAAAAAAAAGGATGAACCGCATCTTTAGATGCCCCTACCTGCCTTGCTCTGCCCTGTCCTGGGCCTTGGTGAATGAGGTATATCACAGGTTATGCCTCCAATGGTATAGGGTGGAAGATTGCTTGTATACTTGCACTTACTCAATGGCCAAATCTATATTTTAAAATTCAAATTCTTAACGCGTCAGCCTCAAGTAAAGTTGGAGTTTTTCCACCTTCCCTTTTTACCACTTGGAGTTGTGCCATGGGGGCCTCTTTTTCTCAATTCTTTGTTGTACATTTACTTTGTGGGGGCACAATGAGCTCTAGAGTCCGTATAAGTTGGCTAATTTTGAGTTTGCCCAGAGTCTTTTTCCCAAGGGAAAATTTAGCATTTTTCCTTGAGCTATTGCTTGGATAGCAAGTTGGTCTTCTAATTTTAATTTTAATTTTAATTTTTCAATTAATGTACAAGATTGAAAATCGATACATACTCGAATGGAGATATGGAATCACTTCTAATTTTTGGTTATGGGTCTAAGTTGGAAAACAAAATCTAGCATGAAAAAATAAAGTTGGATATAGGGTTAGTTGGCAATTTGTATGATGTTTATATGGTTTATGAAATTGACCGATTGTGCAATTCCAATTGAAATATGACAATCTACTAGCCGAGTGAATCATGCTATATGTACAATTTAATTTGACAATATTGATTTACAATTTATACTTGATAACATCACATTTATTCATTTCAAAAACTGTTTTTTAAATCAGTAGTCTAAATTTTGACATCACCAATATTGCCAAGTATAATTGTACAAATAACATAATTGTGGTTGCTAATATGGAAAATTCGTAATTGGCAACGTTTGAGTAGCACGTGCATGCTTCAACCAAATATCCTGCAACAAATTCTAGAAGAGTATTACTTGCAAGATTATATCTCCAATCAATCAAATATATTTATATTTTAATTTGTACAAATAATTATCTTTAGCATGTGTTTGACTGCGAAGAAAATTGATTCTTTAGCAAGTAAAAGTGGGACCCTAGAAGTAATTACTTTCTTGATATCAACCCATCAAATAAAATCACAGATGATCAAATGACCGTTTTGACCCTTTAATATGATGCAAGGGGAAAAAATTTCGCATTCAAACTTCGATAATGCATAACTCTGACGTGGGTCATGGCAAGGGTATGAATAGTATTCGACAGATGCATAAATGCTTGTCAAGGTACTTAAACGACTAAATTGTGGCGTGCAATTTTTAACTCAAATTTTCTCATTTCAAAGTTTCAGATTTCAATAAAATCTTATGAGTATAAGGACCAATCAAGGATTCAACCAACTAATTTTTCTTTGAAATCTGCTACATGTACTACAGCATGGTGTACACTCTCTTCACATAGAGGAGGCTAAAAAAAAATTTTATTCATAGTGGAGCCTCATGAGGGGACTGTACACTATGTAGGGATGGCAAAAAAACTCGACAAACCCGATACCCGCGGGGACCCGCCCCGAACGGGGAGGGGAAAACCCGCTTAAACGGGTAACGGGGAGGGGATGGGGCGGGGAATTATTCCACGGGGCGGGGACGGGTAACGGGGTCCCCGCCCCGCCCCGCCCCGTCCCGTCCCGTCCCGTTAAAAAAAAAAATTTATTATTATTTTTTTTTTTTAGGATTCAATACTTTAAATGAACATTTTCGTTAGTTCTAATAGAAAATAGCAACTAAAATTATTTGTCTAAATATAATGAGTATTGACAATAAAAATAAATTATCAAAAACTAAAAAAAAAAATTAAACGGGGAATAAACGGGGAAATAACCTACCCCCGCCCCACCCCGCCCCCGCCCCGCCTTAAACGGGGAACGGGGCGGGGACGGGGAATGAATTTCTTAACGGGACGGGGAGGGCATCCCCGCCCCCACCCCGCCCCGTTGCCATCCCTAACAGGCTAACACTATGCTTCATGGCATTGTGTACAACTATCATTTTCAAATTTTTTTTTTAGCTAAAACCAATACTTTCCTCATTCATTTTGATTTTTTGTCAGCATTATTTAAGAGGCTATGCTACACATATATAATTTATTGTATATAATGGTGTCCACACTTTCATATGGAGGGGACCCACTTCAGATATGTTTTATTTTATTCAAAGTGAGTTCCACTACATGTAAGAGTGTGAATTCTTATTTAAGACTGCTTATAATTTTACTAAAGCCTGACATCAAAGCTTACGATAATTAACAGTGAACAAATCGGTTTTCTCTTTAACCTTTATTGCAACTCCTTCGGTAATATTATAAATTTTAATATTTGTAAAATGATTTCTAATACTTGTTTAAAATAAACACACGTGTGCTTCCACCATGTAACATCTGAGGTCAAAATTCAACGTTTTATGTCTGACCAAAGAAAAATAATACAAATGAGAAATTTAAGACGTTCACGATTGACGGTTTTATTTTATTTCCTTAAATTTCTCAGAATTTGAACCTTAATAATAGAAATATCCCTTTCTTTTACCGGCTTTCTTGACCGGCTGACTATTTTCTCTGCCTATATATCATATTTACATTTTTGCTTCTCAGCATCATCATCTCTCTCTCTCTCTCTCTCTCACACACACACACACAGAATGGAAACCATTTGGAACCCATTGAAGAGGCAGTGGAAGAGAAAAGGATACTACAGATTATCGACTGCAAATAGAAAGAACGTGAAAGTCACAAGGTTTGGAGCTGGAAACATAAAGCGGTCATGGAGGATAAAAAAGTTTCGATTTAGACTGCCTTCTCCATTGAAACTGTGGTACAAATTCAAGAACGCCTACATGAACATGATGCTGAAGATGGCAGTAAATTCAGGCTCTGACAAAACATTTGGTGCAAAAAGAATTCCCAAAGCTCGACAACCTTCGCTGCCTCATACCAATACTGAATTTGAAAACAGGTTGATATATGAGATTTATAAGTCCATGGTGACTTCACTGGAATTGGGTTATACTAAATAGCCCCAACTGAGTTTTACTTTTTTGGGTTTGTTTATTGGAATTTGGATGTTTTTGTTTATCGTTGTACTTTTTGGAAAATTCTTTTATTTCTTTTGAATTTCAAATGTAATCGATAACTGAAGAAAATCAATGGCTGAAATGTATGAAACTGTGTCAAATGATGTAGTTTGTAGTGACCAATATGCCCCTAATAAAATATTAGGCATGTTTGATGTAATTTGTTTGAGAATATGTGAAAAAATAATTTTTTTTTTTTTAATGTGGTTAAAAAAGTAATGAAAGTTATGGGTCCATGAATAAAATATTTTATTAGGAGAATATGTGATTGAAAATAAATTTGAATTTTTTAAAATCTGTACCAAACATGGAGATATTGTCATGATTGGTCCACTCAGTTATACTTTTGCTTCCATTAGCTTGAGAGAAGATTTTTTTCCCCATTTAGGAACCGTTTGATTGCATAGGTAGAAAATGAGTGGAAAGAAAATGTTTTATAAGAAATTGAATTGCCTAAAATTGTTTACTGAGAATTGTAATTAATTGTGTTTGATTTGTATAAATTTTCACCTTGTCTGTTTGGTATTGTTTTTCATGAAAATTGTCAATTAAAATGATACAATTTCTTATAATTGAGGATATAATTTGTTTAGATTGCCAAAAAATAAAAATAAAAAAATTGATGTTCGTTTGACTCTGTTTTACATGGAAATTATCAATATAAACGATGATTTTTTTTACAATTATGGATAGATTTTGTATCCATTGCAAAATAATAATAATAATAATAATAATAATAATAATAATAATAATAAATAAATAATTTAAAGTAACCTGAAAACCATTTATATTGTGGAAATCGCAAAAAAAAAAATTAAAAAAAAATAAAAAAATATATATATATATATATATATATATATATATATATATATATATATATATATATATATATAATTGTGGGAAAATGGGTTTCCTTCATTTGGGTGAAAAGGTGCACGTGTTTGGGGTGGGTGGGGAATTAGTTTTCCAAGGCAAAATTTCCTATCCAACAACCATTTTTCATAGAAATGGAAATTGTTTTCTATTTTCCATGGAAAAAAGTGGCTATCAAACATAGAATTCAAATATTTACCAATACGATATGTTGATCTATGTTATTTCTCGTTTGATGAGAACCAGAGAATCTACTTGATTGTAATATATTTTTGAAGACAATTTTAAGAATTTGTTTTGTTTTTGAATTTGGATACAAGACATTTGCTAGAAAAATGTACAAACACCAACACAATTAAGGTTGTCATTTTCGACCCGGCCCGTTCTTGAGCATACTAAGTTAAAAGTTCAAGTTGTTGGTGAAGTTGTTCTTTCTCTTCCTCTTTTTCCTCTTCGGGATTATTGTGGACTAACGGGAAGCTTTCCTGTCTTTTTGTCAGACTCTTTGATCTTAAGAATGAGTATATGCCCTCCAACCTTTCCTTCTCAATACAAGAATGGATAACTAAGGGATTTCACGTATTGAGTAGAATTTTATGGTTGATCCATAATCCTTGGACTTCAAAGCGCCCGAGGGGTGATCTTGCAGTTCCTATTGGGTGGAAATGATTGTGTCAGTCCATGGATTTTTCTTCCTTTTCTTTTGCTGCATTTCTGGCGCTTCCATCCATTTAATCTATTTGAACTAGTAATATGCTCAGTTTGTGCATCTTGTCCATGTCCATTAAGTTACCATCAAAAATACTAATATGGTAGATAAATAATTTTGTAATTGTCCTAGGAATGAAACTAAGTCAATATGTTCTTATACGTGTATACTGAAAAAAAAAATCATTAAAAAGAGAAAAAAAAAAAAGCTGAGAGAAACAAAAATAATGAATTCTAATAATTAATTTGCTTAACTTTTAATATTAGGCCAGCAAAAGCTGCAAAACGCTGACCAAATTCTTCTTTTGGAATAATCCCGGACGAGGCTTGGTGTACCGGTCAGGGGTGACAAACACCCTGACCGGCCTCTCACATCGGGCGGGGGCCTCCACATTTTTTGTCCAATTTTTTATTCATGTGAGGTCGGCTCATGTGAGAGTGTGTCAAGCTTTTTGTCAAATTTTTTTTGTACAAGTAGCTTAATTCTATAATCCCATTTGGACTCCTAGGTACAGTTATCATTGACCCGCACTAGCTTGCAGAATCCAAATCCCTTTTATTCTGAAAATTAATTTCTAATTCATTTAAAATTCTGAATTGAATTGGTTGTCAATATAGATATAAAAAAAACACTCTTTGACACTTTCAATTCAATTCAGGTTGATTTTATACTAATTATGAAAAAATATGAATTAAATATTATTAATTAATACCTTTTTTGAATAATCAATTGGTAAATTAGTTGGGCTCCTAAATCTTTCACATGTGGTACATTTATAAGTCATCATTCTTAAAATTGAGATTTTGAATTCCCAACGTATTTAAACTGGTGAATTTGAGTCCCCCCAATTGATCGTAACCATCCATAGAGATGTTAAAATTGCATGCATCTTTCACATGGCTCCCAAGTACAGTAAAATGTCTAATTCATCTGAAAGCCAACGGCGATTTTAATGTCAAATTGATAATTTTTGTCATGCGAAAACCTCAGTTCACATATTCAAATGGCTTAGAGATCCAAAAACCTTACTTTTTAAGGTTGTTGATCCATAACGACATCATGTGAACTTAATTTTCCCTAATTTAATATAATAAATAATTCTTTTATTTATCAATCTTTTGTCCTTGGACACATGGTTAGGACCGTTTACTACATGCAGCCCAAGTTTGACTTGTGGGGGTGGGGATGGAGGCAGACCTAGCACCCGTAGAGGGGGCGGTCGCCTGTGCTGGATTCGTAAGAGCCTTCAATTCTGTTGGGCGTCGCTGGGTCGTTGGCCCGTTGCCTATTGTAGTTTGCACAGAGAAGACGGATACTGTGCTGAATCAGGTGGGGCTTTTTTATTTTTTATTTTTAAATGAGGCCTAATTAAATGAAATAATTTTCATCAGTCATGACATTAACCTGGCTCAGGCACCATTATCTTAAGTCCAAACCCACTACCTTCACTCCTTCATCGGGCGACGATCTTCACTTCTCTTTCTCCTTGCTTTGTTGCTGCTGCTGCTACTTGCTGCAGCCGCCTACCGGTAAGTGGCTTCTTCTCGGCAGTCGGGCTCCCCTTTTTGTTTCAGTTCTTTTGTTATTATTATTTTTATTTTTTATTTTGTGAATACATTTATGAATTTGAAGAAAACAATAAGAATTAAAAAGATTAGCATTTCAATTTTCAATTTTTCACCCATTAGCATTTCCGTTAATTCTTGTTGTTTTCTTGTAACGGTTGTAACTTGTAAGGGTTTGAGATTGTGAAGTTGGGGGAGACGGGAGATTGGAGAAATAAATTACCATACTCCATTCAATTTGCAGAATTAATTGACCACAGTTCATAGTTTAGTCCAACTAAAATTCTAGATTCAACAAGAAAGCTCACGTTGATGATGTCATTGAGGTGCAAAACTAAGTGTCTTTTCTCTTTGTCGTTTTCGGGCCGTTTTCTGTTTTCGATTTTTCAAAACGTCCAAAACGCGTTCTCTTTCCTATTTTCGAAAACGAGTTTTTGAAAACACAAAAAAAAATTACACTGAAAACACAAAATGATGTTTTGGTCGTTTTGGATGTTTTCTGTACAAAACTCGAAAAATTTTGAAAACACGCGAAACAAAGTGCACTGTTCCAAAAATGGCTGTTTCTTCCCACAACCCAAATCCTTTCTCCAGTTCCGTCTTCTCTCTTCTCCAGAAAAATTTGGACTCGAAAAATCTCTTTTCTTCTCTGCAACCGGACGCTGCTTTTGGGTCGGTGCCGGCGCCGGAGTGGGGACTGGGGAGGCGACGCTGCTGTGAACACAGCGT
Organism: Fraxinus americana; assembly: GCA_035079005.1. Classification (NCBI taxonomy): domain Eukaryota; kingdom Viridiplantae; phylum Streptophyta; class Magnoliopsida; order Lamiales; family Oleaceae; genus Fraxinus; species Fraxinus americana. The sequence goes on from CM068712.1 coordinate 32,132,552, forward strand.
CGCGAGCCATTAATCGCGACCCATGGGAGGCGACGCTGCTGTGAACATCCGTCTCTGCCGCCTCTCTCTTCGACGCCGGCGACGTTAGTCTCTGCCTCCTCTTTATTTTTCTGTAGTATTTTTTGTTTGGGCGTTTTTTGGTTGTATTGATTTTGGTTGATTTTGGTGGTGGTAGATGGTTGATGATGGTGGCAGACGCTGATGGTGGTGGTTTCTTGAAGGTGGTGGTGATGGTGTTGATTTAAGTCAATTTTGGCAGTGCAAAGAGGTTGTGGTGATGGTGTTGATTTTGGTCGATTTTGGCAGTGGTTGAAGGTGGCAGAGGTGGTGATTTTGGTTGGCAATGCAAAGAGGTGTTGGTGGTGGTATTGATTTAGGTTGGCAATGCAGGGGTTGAAGGTGGCAAAGGTGGTGATTTTGGTCGATTTTGGTTGGCAATGCAAAGAGGTGGTGGTGGTGGTATTGATTTAGGTTGGCAATGCAGGGGTTGAAGGTGGCAGAGGTGGTGATTTTGGTTGATTTTGGCAGTGCAAAGAGGTGGTGGTTTTGGTGGAATTAATTTAGGTCGGGAGGGCAGTGGTCGAAGGCGGTGTTGATTGAGGTCGATTTTGGAAGTGGTTGAAGGTGGTGGTGGTGTTGATTTTGGCAGTGGTTCATGGTGTTTATGGCGGTGTTGTGGTGGTTTTTTGAAAAAACTATTATACACAAAACACTGTTTTGAGTTTCAAAGTAAACGTGTTTTCTAGTTTCATGTTTTCAGAAACGGTTTTCCAAAACAACAAACAGAACGCGTTTTCAGCAATTTCAAAACAGACACTCAAAACACAAAACACAAAACGAATTCAAAACTCAAAACAGAAAACTGAAATACAAAGAGAACGGCACCTAATATTTTGATTGCTATTAACGTTGTCATTATCCTTAAATCAAAATTTCGTGATGTTAACAATTCAATGAATCAATCAATACTAAAGCCCTTATTAACCAAGTCATTTCACGAATGACCAGTATGCATCTATACAATATAATATTGAAAATTAGAATTTTCATACATTCAATTAGCAAAGAAAAAGAGAGAGTAACAATACCTAAAGACCACATTAGATATTAACGAGTAACGAGTAACAAGTATTGGATTGTTGGAGTGATTTTAAGTTTTAACTATTCATTACGTTTTCATATATATATAATTTTTACGTTTTGGTGCGTTTACATGTATATTGAATAATTTTTAATATTATTTAATTAAATATTAATAAATGATCTCGCTACTACGATAGCTGATTGTCGACGGTCAATGATCAACGTTCGCCCGGACTGAACTTCAATACTGGGTCGGCCACTGGGCGGGGAACCAAACTTGATCTAGGGACCGAAGTCAAACTGGCGACTTGGTGGCGGGGAATATATTTACTTATATAAGCATTTTCATTTCCCCCTTTAAAGGCATAAAAAGTATTCTAAAAAAAAAATTGAGTTTTTCCCAAAAACACATTTTACTATTAATGAATTTATTATCTCTTAGAATTTCTATTTCTATTTGTTAGTTTAATTTTTTTCTACGATTAAGTACATAATAAAGGCCGAAGACTATGAAGAACAAATTTATTTTAGATAGTAATAAAATTAATGTAATTATTTAACTTGATGTGTGGAGGTTAACACATCAAATTTAAGAGTGATATATACCTTTAAATAATTTTGTCTGTTGAAATTTCTCGTTAATTATCAAGTGACGACCCTCCTTCAATTTAGACACTAGCTCTCGACTTTATTCCAGTCGGAATTGCTCATGAGTATGTCAGAGATACAAACATCTCTGATAAATAAATAAATAAAGAACAATAAAATCACGGGGTACTAGCCCAAGAGTGCTCCAACTGTACCACCATGACTACGTGTTTCATTTTTGTAAGACTCGTGCTATTGTATAGTTTAGACACAACCTATATTGTAGCAATCCGCCACCATGAAGTACTATATTCGTGACGCTGGTTCCATAGCTTATACATGTTAACTTTCAACGATAAAATACTAGTGGTCACTGAATGTCGACAAATACTTTGCATTTGGGCACAACAAGCTTGATGTCTACTTACAATAATGATATACTAATTGTCGTCGTATTAATATATTAACCATAAAAAAATGATGGTCATTGAATAATTAATGTATTTTTGAACAACTTGTGTTCTTAACCAGGGGCGGAGCCCAGTACAGCCCAGGATGGGCACAGGCCCACCCTGAACTTTGGGCTCAAAATTTTTTTTTTTTTTTAGTTGGAGTCCAGCAGCCAGCCCAACCCAAGGGAGAAAGCCCAAACATTATAACCTGTTTCATTTCCTTCCTCAAGCCAAAGCCAAGCAAATTCGATCCTCTTAGCAAAATCAAAATCGCCTCCTCTGCCCTCTCGCCTCTCAGCCTCCACTTCAGACTTCAGTGAAGCCTCCGCCGCCAGCAAGTCGAAGCCTCCATTTCCGACTTCATTGCAGACTTCCAGATTTCCAGTCCACGCCAGTTCACTGTCCACAATCGCCTCCATTGCAGTCTGCAGACTTCCAGCCTCCTCCGCGCCCGTAGCCTCCTCTGCTCTCTCCTCCTCCACCTGAGCCGGACCACCTCCAGCCTTCTCCTCTGCTCTCCTCATCCACTCTGCCAGGTATTTTCTTTAGGCTGTAGTAATTTGATATTTAGATTATTGGATTATTAGCATTTGGTGAATGGCGATAGAGACCGAAAATCTGAAATTGTTCTTTTAATTAATACTATGTTTTGGGTATTGTTGTTTGCTATGTGCAGTAGAGTAGAGACTGCTGTTGAAATGGAAATTGGGTATGGTTGAAAATTGAAATTGAAATTGCAAAGAGCTGGCGATCAAGATGAGACTCGTTGAAATGGAAATTGTCAAATTGGGTATGGACCGTATGGTTGAAATTTGGGTATTGCTGACTTCTGAGTAGAAATTGGGTATTGTTGTAGGTTGAAATTGGGTGTTGTTGAAATTTGGGTGTTGTCCCGTTGTTGAGTTGAAATTGCTAAAATTTGGGTATTGTTGGTTGAATTGAAATTGTTGAAATCTCATGAAGAGATTCTTTCGGAGAATAACTGACTTGGACAACGTAAATGTTGTTGGGGCGACGTCGAATAATGTGGAATTTGACGTCAATAAACTTCCAACTGATCCTGGTCTAAGGATACCCATTTTGAATTACAATGCTAACATCCGAGATCAAGTTCGAAGAGCATATATGTTAATGGGTCCTTGTCAGCCACATGATCATGGCTTTCCAAAACGACAATTTGGAGTAAAAGCTAGACGATTTAATCCTTCTTGGTTTAAAGAGTTCGGTTCTTGGTTGGAGTATAGTGTAGAAAAAGATGCTGCTTATTGTTTGTATTGTTATCTTTTTAAATCAAGTTCTGGAAAGCAAGGTGGGGGTGAGTATTTTGTTGGTGAAGGTTTCACATGTTGGAAAGAGAAAAAAAAGCTTCATACTCATGTTGGAGAACACGATAGTGCACATAATCAATCTCGCATTAAGTGCGAAGCTTTGATGAATCAAGACCAACACATTGAATCAGTTTTTCACAAGCAGTCAGAACAAGTACGAAGTGCATATGTTACCCGTCTTAATGCATCTATTGATTGTGTTCGACTTCTATTGAGACAAGGACACTCATTTCGGGGACATGATGAGTCTAGTGATTCTCTCAATCCAGGCAATTTCTTAGTCCAATTAGAATTTTTGGCTGCTCATAATGAAGACATAAAAGCTGTGACATTTGGAAATGCTCCTCAAAATTGCAAATTGACATCACCCGATGTTCAAAAGGATATAGTGAATGCTTGTGCCGTTGAGACAATCAATGTTATTGTCAAAGATCTTGGCGATTCATTATTTTCTATTCTAGTTGATGAATCTCGTGATGTGTCAATGAAGGAACAAATGTCAATTGTAATACGTTATTTAGATAACTGTGGGCATGTGAATGAACGCTTCATAGGGATTGAACATGTCTCAAGTACCACGGCTTTATCACTGAAGGCTGCAATTGATAAGGTATTTTCTAGATATAACTTGAGCATGTCTAGATTGAGAGGACAAGGTTATGATGGGGCAAGTAATATGCAAGGTAAATTTAATGGTCTAAAATCACTAATTTTAAAGGAGAATCCATGTGCCTTTTACATTCACTGTTTTGCTCATCAACTCCAGTTAGCTCTTGTAGCTGTTGCGAAGAAGAATATTCCTATTACTAACTTCTTTCGTGTAGTCGGTGATGTGGTAAATACTGTTGGAGCATCTTCTAAACGTTGTGATCTTCTTCGAGAGAAGCAATCAGACTTTATTGTTGAGGCCTTGGAGAAGGGTGAGATTTTAAGTGGACGGGGACTTAATCAAGAAACAACCCTTCAACGTGCTGGTGATACGCGATGGGGTTCACACTATAATTCATTGGTCAGCTTACTTGCCATGTTCTCTTCTCGTTATTGATGTACTTACAATGATTGTTGAGGATGACTCTTGTTCTTGTGACCAAAGATCCGATGCGACAAATTTATTGGAGTCGATACAGACATTTGATTTTGCATTTCATTTACAATTGATGAGAAGTGTCTTAGGGATTTCAAATGAACTGTCAAAATCATTACAACGGAAAGATCAAGACATTGTGAACGCAATGCAATTGGTGAAGTTATGCAAACAACGACTACAACTAATGAGAGATGAAGGGTGGGACTCCTTCTTGGAAGAAGTATGTTCTTTCTCACAATAAAGATTATATTGATGTACTCAACATGGATGAAATGTTTGTACGTCGTGCACTTCGTGGTCGCCCACAACGGAATCCTCCAAAACTTACAAATTTACATCATTATCAAGTCGATTTGTTCTACTCTGTCATCGATCTTCAACTTCAAGAATTGAAGGATCGATTCTCAGAGGTAAATACAGAGTTACTCATGTGTGTAGCTTATTTATGTCCACAAGATTCATTTTCTTCTTTTGACAAGAAAAGTTTGATTCGACTTGCCGAGCTTTATCCATTAGATTACTCTCCGGTGGATCTTGTTGTACTTCATGATCAACTGGGACTTATATTTTTGACATGCGCTCTAACAAAGAGTTTGAAGGGTTGAACGGCCTTGGTGATCTTGCGTAAAAGTTAGTTCGACAAAGAAAAATATGGTATATCCATTGGTTTACAAGCTTTTGACTTTAGCATTGATTCTACCGGTTGCTACCGCTACTGTGGAGAGAGTATTTTCTGCAACAAGCATTGTAAAGGATAGATTGCGTAATCGGATGGGTGATCAGTGGATGAATGATAGCACAATTGTTTATGTAGAGAAAGATATATTTTTGAAGCTCGATAATGAAGTTATTGTACAACGATATCAAAATATGAAAACTCGAAAGGAACAAGTGTAATTTATAAATTATGGCATTTGTAATATTGTCGTATTATTGTTTTGTACTTTTATTATCATTTCATCCATGACAAAAATTCGACGTTCAATGTCGATAAGTTGTGCCCCACCTGAGGAGAAATCCTGGCTCCGCCCCTGTTCTTAACTATTGGTTATGTTGTCGTTGAATTTTAATAAATATTTTAACGGCATTTTTTTAATTTTTTGGACGAGTATATATTTTTCCAGTGCAACGACGTAATAAAAATCTTCGTTGTATTAGTTTTTGAAAGACATGTCATTGAATATCATTATATCATTGTTGATTATTTTGACGGGATCATTTGTCTTCGACTGTTGCAAATATAGCAGGCCTGGTTCTGGTCCAAGGCCACTGGTATAAAGGGGCCTCAAATTTTTGTAAGCCCAAAATAATTATTATTTGTTGAATTTCTTACACTAAGGTTGTGTTTGATAATCCTAAGGGAAGTCTACATAAATCTTGCTTTTACTTATACACATTTCAAAATTAAGGTTTAGATATTTTAAATTTCAAAAATCAGGTTTTTATTTAAATTTATTTATGAATTGCTTAATTAATTATATTTTTTATTAATAAATATATAACGGTCACAGATCCATACAATTTGGTCACAATTCAAAAATTTAAGGTCACAATTCATTCATCGGTCACAAATAAAAAATTTAAAAGTCACAATTGTTTCATCGGTCACAAATCATAAAATTTTTAAGTCACACACCTTATTTTATGGTCACAAAACATCGAATTATAGGTCACAAACAACTTTTATTGGTCACAATTGATAATTTTTTGTGAGTCACAATCTTTCTTAGTCACAATTTCTTATTATTGGTCACACACCAATAAATTTATTGGTCACAATTTGTGACCACCACCAACACAAAACCACCGTCGTCAACACCAACATCACCACATCCAGCAACAAAATCCCCGTTCCAAACATCTCTGTCGACGTTTTCACCACCACCACCACCACCACTACACATCAAACCGTCCCACCACCACCTTCACTGCGCCGCCGCGCATGATCCATCTCAATTGAAAACACAGCCCACCACCGTCCCCTACCAGACCACGGTGGTGCAGATCTCCTGACCACAACACAAGAAAAAACCCAATCACCGCACACTCCGCCTTCACACCGCAACCACAGAAACATCAACACCACCCAGCACCGCCTAACTCCGAAAACCAGTCAAAAAAAAAAAAAAGCAACACAGCAACACCGTACGCACACGCACACCCCACCTTGACAAACGCCCAATTGCAACTGCCACAGCACTCACAGACACATTTCACCGCACCCACCGCAAACACAACCTCCACCACTCCGCTCAATTTGAAAAAAAGAAAAAAAAAAAAAGAGAAAGACGATGGATCTGCGAAGAGAGGCAGAGGCGGCGGATCGATTGGAAATAAGACCATGGTTGGCAGTGGAAATGTTAATGGCTTCCACGACATGGTTGGCGGTTGGATCAGTGAAGATGCCGGCGGAAAACGATGGCAGCGGTGAGGCAAGAGGAAGGTCGGAGGTAGAGAGAGAGAGGACGGGGAGGGGCAAATGAATTTTAGTGTTGATTTTTTTTTTAATTGGGGAAAATAATATAATTAATATTAAATTAAATATTAAAACCTGATTTTTGAAAAATAAAACTTGTGATAGGATTTTTGAAAGTGGAAATCTAAAAGCAGGGTAGGGTGTAATTTCCTCTAATCCTAATTTTCCAAGGAAAACGGAAAATGAATTCCATTTCACTTTTTGACTTGTTTGATTGACAAAATTTGTCATGGAATTGTCTTTCCTTACTTGTGTCACATCAACCCATTTTTCATGTTTTTAAGGAATTGATCTTCTTGCTAAAGTGTTGGGAATTCATTTTCTTGGCAAAATGGAATTACTTTATTTTTTAAAAAAATAATAATTTTTTTTAGCAATTGAAAAAAATTCTAGATACAATGGTAAAAAAAGTATCATTTTATTGATAATTTCCATACAAAATGAAGTCAAACGAATGGTATTCGGTATGAGAATTTTTTTTTTGGCAATTGGAACAAATTCAAGACCCAATGGTAGAAAAAATTATCACTTTAATGGACAATTTCCATATAAATGAAGTCAAACGGATACCAAACTTTCAACATTTTTAAGGTGGAAAATTATACAAATCAAACACAATAAATTAAATTCCCAATAAAATAATTTTTAGACAATTCAATTCTCTAAAATTTATTTTTTTTTCCACCCATTTTTCACATTCGCAATCAAACTTAAATATTATCATAAAGATATAGCAGTGCAAATAAAGCATAAGGTTCTCTCTCTATCCAGCAATGTCTTTTAATTTTTATTTTGATTCCTGCTTTTGAATTTTTTATTCTTAAATATAAGATATTCTGGATAATAAATGATAGTCACTACTCTCATACTTCACTCATTTTCAAATACCCTTTATATTTTATTCCTTGAGCACGAAAATTGATTCTCGAACGAATCAAACAGTGAGTGAGTACCATAGTATACCATTTCTCATTACAAGAAACTGTCTGGGCAAGCCATGTTTGATAATAATACGCTTGTAAAAAAACTTGTGCGGAGACTAAAAAAAATAATGTGAAGGAACCTAATGATTATTTATCGGATGGAGCCTCAAAATTTTCAAGACCAGCCTTGAAACGTAGAATTAGTTAAAATTATGATGAAGCAATTTCAATATAAAAATTATATTCACTCATGATATGATTAGATGGTTTGCCTATAATAGTCGAAAAAGACTTCTTAATTCACCTAAGCCAAAACAAACTGCAGCTCGACATTAACACCTTCACCACATGTCAAGCTTCCAATGTACATCATTTTTCCTTTTCACTATATAAAGTCACACTTCATGTCTTCCAAAAGTAAGACAATTCTATATTTTTACAATGTTGCTCGATATTTTTCTTTTAACTTAGATCCTATTTTCCTTACGTCTATTGTCTCTTCCACATCCATAATATCTTTCCACTGCTGATCGATTTGTGTATCGAATTGCACGCGACAACCTTCTCACTATCCAAGAAGATGTCACTTGTATCTAACGTTGTGTTCATGTGTGCAAGAACCTTACACGTATACGTGTACAAGAGTGGAATTGGGATCTATTGATTACGTATCTCTTCGAATTTCGAGAACAACATTTAGAACTAAAGGATGGAGGCAAGGAAGAAAGTAGGAGAGCGACCGAGACAACTTGAGTCAAACATTTATGAAGTTTAGGAATCTTGGTTCAAATATGGCAACCATTTTAGACGTTAAATATTATTCGATGAGTTGGATATCTAAATTGGAAAGAAAGGACATTCCATGCAAGGTCTAAATCATCTAGGCGTAATTGCAGCATATTTTTTTGGGTCTAAAAGAAGCTTTCACATTGTATATCTGGAAACATGAAATGACTGGTCCTTGCGGCTATTGGCACAAATGAAAAATATTATGTCCAATGATTGTGTTCGTGGCATCCTCATAGACAGTCAAACAAGTATTTTCTCTCCACTCAACTGTCAAAATTATTAAAGTAAGAGACAAAGTACTTATTCCACGAGAGGAGTTAATCTGATGCCTTTTCTAATCCTGTCAAACTTGCAACAGGAAAACTGGTTTAGCTTTACATTTTTCGCTACCTTTATGAAGTCATATCTTTTCAAGGTAAATTCTTCTACAAACTTGTGAATTAAGCTTGAAAAACTCATTTTTTATAATTTACACATAAACTGAATCATATTTTTAATCATACATTCTCATAAAAATCAATATTTCACAAAATCTATTCTAAAAAAGGGGCTCAAACATTTGTTCTTAAATTTCGAGCAAACTTGAATTCAAAATATTTTGTTTTCTCTAGTTGTACAGATTTTTCAAATATTTTGTAAATATACATTTGTAGACTTACAGAATCTTTCATTTGAGTAATACTAAATAAGTATTACGAGGACCTTTTACTCTTTGGGAAATTGGACAAAAAGTTATAAATTAACAATATTCAACTTTATTGGTGCTAAGCACGAGTTTTGGTGACAACTAAATAACATTAATGATAGATTTACTTAAATTCAATGTCACATGATCCATTTAGTTAGATCCATCAAGTATGGTCATTAGAATGATGTTATATCATCACTGATACTGGATAGCATTATTCAAAGAAAGAAGTATACGTAATGTTCTACTTGAAACATTTTCATCTTTACTGATTTTCAGGTCTCAATGTTTTTTTTATTCTTTTCTCATTTTCTATTGTTCTTTTCTTTTTAAATAAAAATATAATAATACGTTTAAAATAAATTTTGACTTAATAATAGTTTAGTTTCAATTTAATGGAGGTTGGGAATCATTTTCTCTATTATTTTGTAGTTTGTAAGTTGTAACTCAAGTGTATGTCTGAAAAACGAGTAATTAAAATTTAAGTGATTGCAAGTCATTGATCATACGAAATGAAATCTGCAGACAATAACTAAGTAATATTTATAAATCTTATAAAATACGTAGATAAAAAGTATATGTGACCAGAAATGATTAAATTATAATCACTTCTCAAACATGTCCTTAACATGATATTATTTACACGTGACTGTTTCTCCTATCAATAATTTTGACAAATTAATTTGATAAATAATGTTAACCATTAATTTAAATTAATCTAACCATCAATCTATCGAAACTTTTATTTTTATTTAGACCATTAAATTAACTTAATTAAAGACTGTAATTATTTGTAAAATTCAGGAAGAAGATCCCTTAACTGAAGAGATAAAATATGGACAGAGAAGAAGAAAATCAAAGAATAAAAGAACAAAAAGACTAGTAGTTCGACACCATTTCCAAATGAAGAGATAGATGCTACCACTAATGGCTTGACTTCCATAAAGGGAAATGCCTTAAGAATTTTGTGCCATTGTCCACTTCTTAAACATCGGATAATACTTACTCCATGTGGCATGCCACTTGCTATTGATTCCATTATTTTCACATAGACAGCTTCATTTTGCCCTCTGTGATCTAAAAACAGAGAAAAGACAACCATCTCCAATGTGTTGGTGAATATGTCCTTGAGCGAAAGTAATGCCTTCCAATGAATCGTGTGTGTTTGACTAATTGTTACAATATTCCGTGCATTGAAACCCATGATTATCGATTTAGAGACATTTGTCATTGAATTTTGTGATTTATCAGTGTTGTTAGATAACATTATTTTCTTTTTCAGCCGATCTACTTGTTTTTCATAATTTCATCGACGGGGAACAAAGCGGAACAAGTGACTAGTGATACATTTCAATGATTAATACCGTCATGGATGACGAAGACATGCTTGTAGGAATTATCTTCAATATGCAACAAGTTGTAGATGAAGACATGCTTGTGGGATATTTATTAGCCAAGCAAAGATTTAAAAATGACGGGACTTGATGCACTTGCCAAATTTGGTGAGGATGACTTGCCTTTGAGATTAATTTGGGAATCCAATCTATTGATCTTCCAAGAATCTGGTGTAGACGAAGTAGACAAAGGAGTCTACCCTTGAGGTTATTATAGGGATTACCGGGCATTTGGTTGAAAAATCATAATAGTGAAAACTCCACTAATCATCAACAAGAAATGGAGACGCCTATGAAAACTTCCGTTTTCAATTTCAAGACTTTGGTTAGAAAAGCGGTCATTCAACCCGAGGAAATAGCAACAAATGAAGAAGAGCATGTAGAGAACGAAGAATTAATCACAAAGGATGCATACGAATAAGTGACATTCGATGAAGTTGGAACTATCATAGAATTTCCGACCATCCTAAAATTGATTTTATGATTAAGGTCAATTAGGAGGTAGAAGTTTTCATAGTCGAGTTCGAAATAAGTCATACTATTTTGAGAAGGGCAAATTGAAGGTTAGTAGATCAATGAAGAGCAAGGCAAAGTCAACCTACACAAGCTAAGATCTATATGGGGCCTCACCCAGCCCCCAAGGCATATCTCCCAGTGGCAAAGGGGAGGGCGGTTAGGGCTCAGCGCGGTAGTGTGCAGAGTTCGATTCCCCGCAAGGTAGAATTGGCTTTGTTGCAAGCGGAAGTTACCATAGGGTTAAAAGCCCAAGGCCTATCCATAAGCTCTCCACCCCGGTTCCTGGAAGGCACATCCTGCGATTTACCTCTTCCACAATGGCCCAGGGCAGGGTCGGTGGGGGCCCTCAAGGTTGGGGTTCAACCTTTTTTTTATATGGGGCCTCACCCATGTGTCTAATCAAAATATCTAATTGACTTGGGTAGATTACAAACAACATAAAATTGGCCTTAACATAAATGTAAATTTAAAACGTCATTTTCTTTAATTTATTCTTATGGGACAACCTTTGTTGGTGACGGGACAATTTGAGAGGCTATTTTCCCTGTAAGAGGAGTCGAAATTAGAGCTGAGTTTTAAGGCAGGTTTAGCCCATATTTGGTACATATTCTTTTAAAATACATTATTATAAAATTCATTTTCAACCACACATTCTTTAATAAAATAATATTTTACATCATATCAATAATTTTTTCTTACTTTTTAACCACATATTTCTCATTAAAATGTATTATTTCCTCAATAATATCCATCAAACACGTCCTTAAAGTTGGACTTAAATGGAATTTCGGGACACATTATTTTTTTTATCCAAATTTATAAAGTTAAAAAGAAAGAAAAACGGACCAAACATCATTGTAGTATATTGTACAATTTCTCAATACTATGATATGCATATGACTTTAACGCCGATCGAAACACAAATATGGGCAATTGTAGAAATCAACTTTTAGTAGCACTGTGAATTGTAATAACTCCAACCAAGTCCATGTTGCATAGTTAACTTAAGACTTGCATCGTCATATATATGGGAAGTATTACTAACATTTCTTCAAGCACATTTTGCACACACATTGAGAACAATGTGTATTTTAAGCAGTGTTTTAAAAAACATAAAGCGCGATCAGGCGTGGAGACGAAATTTCAAGCTCTACGAGCTTAAATTAGGAGAAATCTAGGTGTAAAAAATGTTTTCTTATTTTTAATATTATTTTAAATTTTTAGTCATTCTAAAAATTATTTAATAATTATAATAAAACATACCAAATATCTAAATTGTAAAATATTATATATATTTAATAATTCCTATAATTAGTTAATTATACAATTTTCAAGTTTTAAAATGCAATAATTAGACCATTTTTTATACTTTTAATTTTCAACTAAACAAGCATTCTTAATAAATTTATAGGAACTTTATATATGTTTTCAGAGCTTTCAACAAAATAATAAGTCTCAAAATCATAATTACATAATGTAGATAACACCGCGTCTTAAATCTTACTTAAATCTTTATTGAAAAAAGTCATTTTTTTAACTTTTGTACATATAAAGTCTTTTAAAAACTAGAAATTAAATTCAAATAAAAGGTTTTTTTTAAAAAAATAAAAATAATAAACTGAGAAATTTTTAAAAAATAAGAAAAATAATAAAAAGCGCATAGGGAAGATGAAAGAGTGGAAGGAAAAATCTAGTCGTTTAGGAATTGGGAAAAAAAGGTCTAAGTGCGAAGCAAGATGTTTTGTTCTTGCTTCGAGCCTTGGCGACGCCTAGATGAGCTTTTTAGAAAATTGATTTTAAATTTAGGGGTGTAATTAGTTAAGTTTATAATATTTGTTTGTTTGTGTTATATACGTACCCGACAACGGTTCCAAAACTCAATGGTGATTTTGATCCTGCAAGTAGACGATATCGTAAATAAGTAATAAAGTAGATTTGAGTTTGAGTATCGATCCCACGAGAACTAAATATCTAATCTAGTTGCCTTGAATATCAATGTTCTTATTTTATTTAAATTCTTCCAAGTAGAATTAAACGTAATCTTACATATGACTCGAAATATCCCTATCGAATGTAAACATATGAAAATGCATTAAATTACAAGAACATGAATTAGATCATGCAAAGACGTACATATGAATTCACAATTATTGCTATTTGTGCTAAATTCCTATTCATTCTTCCTAATGTTGATAGAAATCATAAATTTAATTAATTGGTGGTCAATTAATTGAAAAATATTAAACCCTAACAATCATTCAAACCAAACTAAAGTGTTTAATCCAAAATTTAATATAAAAATATAAGGTTCATTATTATCCTAACCTCTGTACAACTAATCAACTACCATAAGATTATAGAAACACTAATCACCCATAATTAAAGGCTGAAAATGAAATATGGAAAACAATATTGAATCTTGAATTCCTTTAATGGTCATTAAATTATTTCCTTGATATCTTTTTCTTCTAAAGAGATAAAATATGGATTGTGAAGAAGAAAAGCAAAGAATAGAAGAATACAAAGGCTAGTAGTTGGACACTATTTCCAAATAAAGAAATAGATGCTACACCACTAACGACTGCCTTCCATAAAGGGAAATGCCTAAGAATTTTGTGCCATTGTCTACTTCTCAAAACAGCAGAAAATACATACTCCATGTGGCAACTTGCTGTTGATTCCATTATTTTCACTTGCGAAACAGCGGAAGTACTGCCTTCCAATGAATAAATGAACGTGTAATCGACAGGAATGTTACAAGATTACTTGAATTGAAACCCCTGATTTTCTACCCTAGAGATATTTGTTATTGAATTTTTATGGTTTACTGCTTTTGTTAGGATTATTCGAGCCCAAAACATAGACACAGACATCGCTCTCTAAGTAAAAAAAATCTTAAACCTGCAGCCCCACCCAGCCGCTGGGATAATCCATCTTGATCATGCATGCAGATGCAATATTGTAAAAGATTCTAAAATAGTTGGAAGATGAGCTAAGACGAGAAGAGGAGGAATATATGTAAAGCCATGGGGAGATGACAGGTGGAAGATACTGTTATATATTTATACAATAAATATAATATGTGAAAGAAATAACTAATTAAGATGAAGTGTCCAACTGATGAAAAGTGTGAAATTTGTATGGGAGGTCAGGTGTTCGAGCCACGCCTCACGCACTATATTAAAAAGTCTTTGATTGGGCCTATATAAACACACTTTTTGGTATTAGAAAAATACTAGAAAAACGAGATTATATATTTCTATACAGTACAGTAAAAATATTGTTCTTAGTTTTACACATTTCTGGAGTACACTTGAGAGTTCTGAAAATCTTTTGTGATTGCTGCACAATTAGTTTATTTGATCGTTGTATCCTAGAGGTGATTGTCCACAGAGGTCGCAGCAATTATCGACGGGCAATTTCGCTTTAGGACATCGTGCTGTCACGAGACTCGATCTGTTGATAAGTTTTTCTGCGCTTTACTTTTATTTTGTCTAACAGATACGAGTCCACACCGCCCCACTGTTGTGCGTTGTGTTTGGGGATTATAAAGGAACAAAATGAAAATGATAAGGCATATTCTGCTATCTTCTCCATGCTTCCATCCTTCCCACTTGCAATAATAATATATATATTTTTTGCATGCATATATACTTAATCTGATATATCTTTTCCTCAACCTTGAACAAGTTCCATGTGATCTCACATTTGCCTGTTTAAATTTAGGATTCAAGCAAGAAGGCAAAGCAAACTCCACCTTTTCTTTTTCCCTTTTTCCACACATAAGAAAAGCACAAGTTAATGCGAGGTTTTCCAAACATGGGTCATCCAAATTTTGTCAAAAGTAGTGCAATTAGACAAGCAAATACTATAATATACAATATATTATTAGTCAAAGTTGAAAATAAATAGTAAAGTTGACACGTAACTTACCTTTAATATTAGCAACTTTTGTGCATAGAAGAAAAAGTAATCTATCCAGATGGGAACTAAGAATTTATTGAGAAAGTAAGGGTAGAGATGGCAACGTGGCGGGTTCGGGTAGGGGTGGGGCGGTCCAGTTTTCTGTCCCTTTTTTTTTTTTTAATTTTCATTTAAAATACAAATTCAAAATTTTAAAATTCAAATCAAATAATGCTTAACTAACTACATCAATATCCAAAGCAAGCACTCGAAACAAATAATATCCAAAACAAACAATGTCTAAAACATTTTTTTTATTCTTCACGGGGTGAGTTCGGGGCAGGGGAGACTCGAGACGGGGGCGGCAATCCTCGCCCAACCCCCCCAACCCGTCGAGGAGGGTTTTTTCGCCCCATTCGGGGTGGGGCCGCGCTGGGATGGGGTTTTTTGCCATCACTAAGGGTGACTTTAAAAAATTATTTACATTTTGTTCGACGGTTAATTTTTTCTATTTTTATAACTTCATTTTTTCAAGAATAATGTTGTCTTCTACTTCTCATTTCTTGAGCTTTGTAACCTACGTAGAAGTAGTGGGGGAAAACTGGTCGAGAGGCTCGTCGCCTTGGCTGTTCGACTCGTGAAAAGTTGGCTCTAGCTCGTCAAATGACGAGCCCGTGTCGGCTCGCCCAAGCTTGCCCACGAGCTTGTGGGCTCGTCCAAAGCAGGGAGTTTATCCTTTTTTTCTGAAAAAAAAAGGTTTATCTTTAAAAAAAATGACGAGCTCACAAGTTGAACCTCGGCTAGGCCCACGAGCTCACGAGCCGAGTCAAGCTCGGCCCACAAGTAACGAGCCGAACAGAATCTCGGCTCGTTATAAATGAACCACGAGCTCAGCTCGTGCGCATACGAGCCGAGTCGGCCCATTCCCACCTCTACATGAAAGCGGATTGTTTTCGGTAGATTTGAGATCGGATGCAGCAAAAATAAGTACAATATTATTAGCGCTCGCTGGTCAATTCAGTTGAATGCCAAGAACTTTAACATCAAATATCCATTCATTCACAAAAAATATATCCATTCATTCACAAAAAATATATCCCTATTTAGTAAGGATTAAAATCTCGATTTTAATATAAATCAAACTCAACGATTAATTTAACTACATATTTCATGAGATCCAAAATATTTCAACTATACATTTCATCAACTTTTATCAAAATTTACTAAGGTTGTGTTTGAGCCACATTATTTTGAAAGAATGTATTTTGAAATAGTAGATTGATGGAGAATGTGTCGTTGAAAATGAAGGAAAAATTATTAATGTGATGAAAAGTATTATTTTATTAAAAAATGAATAAAACAATGAGAATTAAAATTTTAATGTGATTCAAATAAGGGCTAAAAATTTAATTTTTATCCCCACTGAGATTACAATCTTAATCTAGGTGACGCTAAATGATAGGTTAGATGAAAAATTGAATTAAGTAATTTCTTTAATTTTACATATCATTCAATGTCACATTAACGTCGTCTAAATTGGGTTGTAATCCAATGTGACCAAATAGCATTACTTTCTAATAAATGGAATGATCTGTGTCCCTCATAAAATATTCTAAAGAATAATAAAGCCATAGTCTTTCTACTAAAGAAAACAAGAAAAACCCTAACCTAAATAATTAAAAAAAAAATTAATAATGATGATAATAATAATTAAAAAAAAAACTAGTACACAAGGGCTGCATCTAGACGAGGAGCAGTGATTAAATTGATCTTCTGGAATAAGTTACAAAGTCGGGAAATGTGCTTAATCGTCAGCTTCCAGCACCAGCAGCATAAAGAAAATGATTCGTGCTGCATCAAAATTCCTGTATAAGGTTCTTATTCTAAATTCTAACTCTCCAACAATCAAACTTTTCCTACATGCATACGCAGTTACTTATGCCAAGATATATTTTATAGTAATCACCCCACAAATCAAGTGTTTCCAAAAGAGTATATTTGTCAAACTTGCACCTTTTCGCTAATCATCAATTTAATTTGCTTTTAGATTGGTAAAGCATGATGAATCAAGTGTTTTTAAAGGACCCTATTTTAAACAGACATTGACACACAGTTCTGCCCTATAAATAGAGGACTTGGAGAAACCCTGAAATCACACAGTTCTCATTATTGCCTTCTCTTGTTTTCCTGTTCCTCGCTCTCCTACAATACAGTCACCCCACCCCGCCCAACAGATCCCCAACTTTCTTAGTGTTTTCTTGAGATTAAGATAACAGGATGAAGTGGTATTGGTGATGAGTTGACAGAAGATAGAGAGCACAGATGATGAGAATACAATAAGTCTGCATGTATCTCACTCTTTGTGCTCTCTATTCTTCTGTCATCACCTTCTTCCCTCACCCTGTTGTTTTAATCTTCTTCTGATTTTATACTAAACGACACACCGTCAAAACCATTACCTTGGCCACATAAACAGAGTTTTAGTCTTCAACACGTCCCTTGCTTGTACAGTCGGACAAGTGTACAATAAGTGGTGTGGAGACTTGCACGTAGATCTTTAATTCCACGCTATGATACCAAGTTTAACCACCTTGTCTGAAAGCTAGACGAGATGGTTCAAGGTCGACTCAGTACTTTATTAATTCCCTTTCTTGTCATCGAATAGTATCAAGCTTATATCTGTATATTTTAAGAGTGGAAGGCAGTGAGAGCGTTGTTGACAGAAGATAGAGAGCACAGATGATGAAGTAGATGAATGAGGCCCGCATCTTTCTCCTTTGTGCTCTCTATTCTTCTGTCCGCACCCTCAGCCCCCTCTTCCATTAATGCATTTTGCATTTTTTTTTCCCTCCAAATTCATGCTAATTCCCTAAGCCAAGTAGAAAATTACATTTTTTGTGATGTTTTTTAGAGATGGAATTCATAAACTGTTATTATCTATTACAGCACAGAGAAAAATAAAATAAAATTTAACCACATGGCAATTTTTGCTATGTGATTGAAGAGTTGTGGATCCCATGAAAATATGTGGCTAAAATTGATTTTTTTATTTTAACTTAAATTAAGATCTAGATCGCTATTAAAAAAAATGGGCTTACTTGTAGTATGCAAGAGCATTAATTTAATTAATGCATATAAGTGAGTTTTATACGTAATACATGTATTTGAAAAATCCATAACACATGGACATGTATATGTTCTTGTTTGATAAAAAAAAATACTAAAACATTATAATTTCCCAAGTAATTAAAGTTTAACCACACATTTCATAAGATCCACAATTTATATTATTTTGATTTGAAACATGTAGGTTTTTTTTTTTAACATATTTTGACATTTTGAAGGATGGCTCATATTAATCTTATCATGTAAAATCATTTATATACCGTCTTTATTAAAGATCTAACACTTTTACACTTTTCATAAGTATGTGACGATAAGACTTGAGAAGTCTTTTCCGCGATGTTATACCATGTAATATTTCCTTTCAATATTTACATTGTTGTCCAGAAGGGATAAAATTCATTTATTTATATTTAGTAGTAAAAGTTTAAACCTTGATAAAACGATGAAATTTCATCCTATTTGTCTCAAACAATTAATCCAAATTAAAAATCTTTAACAAATTAAAGATTATTTCTTAGTGATCACTATTTTTCATTTTTAATTTGTTTCTTTCAGTTCCCATTCTTATTTCCATTTCTGGCTAGGGAATAGTATCGAGCTCATATATGTATATTTTAAGAATGGAAGGCAGTAAGAGTGTTGTTGACAGAAGATAGAGAGCACAGATGATGAAGTGCATGAATTAGGCCTGCATCTCACTCCTTTGTGCTCTCTATGCTTCTGTCATCACCCTCAACCCCCTCTTCCATTAATGCATATTTCTTCAAATTCATGCTAATGCCTCATGCCAAGTAGATGTTACGTTTGTGTGTGGTTTTATAGAGATGAAATTCATAAATTGTTGTTATCTATTACAGCACAGAGAAAAATAAAATAAAATAAAATTTAACCGCTTGCAATCTTTGACATCACCTTGATTAATTTCTCTTCGCCCTCATTATCCTATATAATTATCTTCTTATCAATTTTCTCTCTGCTAATCTTTATTTTGCTGTAGTTCTTTCCACTGAAGAGGAGGTTGTGGCTGCAACATTTTCTTCTATGGCATTTCGAAGAATTCTTTGATGAAGGTGATCTAATATCACTACCTGGGAAGCGTAGGGCCCAAAAACTAGATAAAAATCTTGAATATTCATTTTCTTGTGGTTTATTTAAAAATATTCTTTGCTTGGTTAGAAAACAGAGCAATAAACCCCAATAGGGTTTTTGGGATCTTAAGGCGATGTTTCTGTTAGAATTTGAGTGTCACCCGAATTCCTTATTAAATAATTTTAATTGAAGTGTACATAAAAAAGAATTCAGTTTGAAATGCCATTGGAATCCTATGTCAGTTGAAGTTCTATGTTAGAAGCTCATTGGGAGTTGAAAATTAGTATTGGATTTGAAGAAGAGTTCAGAATGAAAAAAACAACTTGAAGCGAAAAAAAAAAAAGAAGAGGGCAGAATGCAGTGGCGCCAGAGCCCTTGTTCCGTATTTTGCCCCGGGCAACATGGCGCCACCTGTGTCTATTCCGGATTTTTTTGCGTTTTTCTCTCTTTTTTCGTTTTGAACTCCATTTTTGGCATCCTACTTCATCAACAACTATACTATGAGGCTATACAATTTTATGATGTGAGAATAAAGTGAGAAAAGTGATTACCAACTTTTAGAATCATTGTAATATTTCTCCATCTTCATTATTTGTGGTACAATAAAATTTCCTAATTCCTCTACCATATTTTCTTATCTTATTTTATTATTTTACTTCTGATAAATACTTCATTAGTGTGCCATATAATTTTTACATCTCAATCATGTGGCTGGTTTCATATCAAGTGGTATCAAACAATACGTGATCCTTGAATTCCCAACAATTTGTATCAGAGATTTTGGACATAATTAACACAACAGTTTCCTATTGTAATAAATATTCTCTTGATGATTCTTTGTGAGTCTAAGAGATGTATTCGGTTTGCAATGTTTATTAAGGTGTGTTTGAGCCACATTATTTTGGAATAATGTATTTTGAAATAGTAGATTGTAGTTGAAAAAGAAGGAAAAACTATTAATGTGATGAAAAATATTATTTTATTGAAGAATGTGTGGTTGAAAATGAGTAGAAGAATGAGAATGAGAATTTTAATATGACTCAAACATGGGAGAAAATCTAGAGAAACTCTTGTTTTGTGAGTGTGAGCCCAATACGAATATACGTTCAGTCGGAACAGAGCATCAATAAAATTCTGTTTGATTTTTGATTTATTTACTGAATGATTATATACTTGTGGAGTGTTATTAAAAGATCTTAAGACAAGAATAAATCCAAATAAATTTGTGAACATTGACAAGAACTTTGTTAATGTAACTCAATTAAATGATTAAGATAATAGGTGGAATAATTATGAGATCACTTAACATTAAGCCACTTTGAAAGTTTATAATATAACTTTTTTTTTTCTGTATCTCCAATATATATAGATAGAGCCTACAAACGCGAATAAGAGCTTCTGCGATAAAACTTTTGATAAAGGTTTTAACAGATTCTAATAATAGTTGATGAAATGTGTGGTTAAAAGTTGATAAAAATTACAGGTCTCATAAAATGCAGTGTTAAATTGAAGTTTAACGAGTTGAAAATTTTATCGAACAAGCACTAAAATGATTAGAGGTTGAATTTATATGATTTGAAATTTTTGGTTCTTTAGATTGTTACATATTTTGACAGTTTGAGGGAAGACTCATATTAATCTATCATTTAAAGCCTCAATTGTTAGAGAAAAGGCATATTTATTTAATTAATTACTTATATAGTCTTTGACACACCCTTTTTCACGTATAAATATAAAAAATCTAACACTTTTACAATTTTCGTAAGTATACCACGACGAGATTTCAACACAAGTCTTTACATGATATTATACCATGTAAATTATTTCATTTCAATTTTTACGTTGTTGTCCAGAAGGATTCATTATTTATTTAGTACTGAAACTTTAAACCTTGATAAAAGGATAAATTTTATCCTGTTTGTCTTAAACAATTTATCCGAACTAGAATTCTTTAGCAAATTAAAAATTATTACTTAATGATAAATAAATTTCTCTCTCTGTTTTTTTTTTTAATGTTAAAGTACTTCCCATTATTATACGTCAAGAAACTATCGTCTTTACTTACATGGCAAACATAATACACATTTTTTAAGAGTATTATTATTTAGAATAATGCTAGATGTACACTTTTAAGTATACATTTGTTGACATTTGATGTAGTGTTGAAAGATGATTGGAGGAAAAATTGTTTATTTTTTTAAACTGTTCAATGGTGTATTGTCACGTGGTACAATGTAAAAGATGATGTATTTGTAACGTGATTGTATTATTTAACACAAGTGATACTCAACACTAGTTTTAATAGTGAAACGAGTGTAACAATACTAAATAAAGTCAATATTATTCATTAGAGAATATTACAGCTACCCAACATTTAAATAAAGGAAAATGCAACCCCACCCCCACCCAATGCGCCCCCCCAACGTAACCATTATGGACACTCCTATGGGTAATGTACCTATAGCACAACCCTTAAATAAATAGATTAATCTATGTGTACATAGATTAATCCATAGATGTTGACATAATGTGAGAGGGGGCCCCACGTTACAGTAACGTGGTGTTGTGTGGGCCCCACCTCATTCACGTTATGCCAACTTCTATGTATACACCTAAGTATATATAGCATGATTCTAAATAAATTGGTGCTAAACACGAGTGGTACGGAGCATCATCCTTATTTGTTTACTAGTACGATGAGTCCGCCGTCAAGCATAAAAAAGCCTGTAAAAAGTTGCAAGCTAGGGACAATATTTTGTAAAAGGTTGCATGCAATCAATTTCTAAGAAAATTGTACAAAATCTCCCAACACTTTACAATCATGTCCTATTTCATCCAACTTTCAGACATTATTTCATAAGTTTCCATTAATAATGGTACAACTTCATTTTCACAAATTAATGCCTTGTTTGGGCCAGATTTTAATTCGATTTTAATTTAAGTCAAAGTCAAACAATCAATATCAATCACATCTTTCATGGGTCCCACATCTTTTCAACCACACATTTCAAAAACTTCTATCACAATCCACTTAAAATTTGATTTTAATATGCATCAAACACCCTCTTAATAGAAAAATGAAACATAGATTGTATCGTAATTTGTAATTTTGTACACCTTTTCAATTTTAAAAGAATTTTATCATATTAATTTTTTCTAATAATAAAAAAATGAAAAACAATATAATTTACCACCACCTCCGAATCCTTTTGCACCACCTCCACCAGCACCAGGCATGTATGCACCTTCACCACCTGGTCCACTCCTCCAACTCGGGTTCATTTACCACCTGGACCACCCCCTCATGCAACACTTCCTGGATCATTAACTCCACCATCGCTAGTGTACATAGATCTTCTTGGACCTCCTCCCCCACCGTATTATCCACATCAAAAGCCTCCTCCGTGGAACCTCCCTCCATCGCCTTACTAATGACTTGATATGCGTGCTTTATACTAGCCTATATGACTTATGGCGTATTGTAATCAAATATAAAATCTCTTTCCAGGGACGTAGTTAGGATTTCAATCTTGGGGGAGTGGACCCCCTCCGCCCCCAATTTTTTTTTTTTTTTTTTTACTAAGAGGATTGAAAACGACGATTTTGAGTATCAAAATAGGCAAGTTAGATTTACTGACCAAAAAAACAATCAGTTTGTCGATACAAAAATAATATGTCTATCTATGTGTCTAACGCTATACAAATTCAAAACATGAACGTTAGATGGACATAAAAAAAATAAAAAGTAAACTGCCTATCTATATAACAGATAGTAGAGATGCCTTGGACATCTGAATTTGGTCTCTCCTTGTCCTTATCACTTTAAACTCGTCAATAAGAAAATCTAATGGAAAAGTATCAACAATCTCCTTCTCTATATACACAAGCATGGTACTGGACAAAAAATCATCTTCCATTCTATTACGCAACATTGTCTTAATACACTCATAGATGAAAATGCACGTTCTGTAGTTGTTGTTGAAACTGAAAGAGTCAAGACAAGACGAATCAGTCTATCAACAAGATTATAACTCATTGATTTTCTTGTCAATGCCAACAGTTGGCACACATCTATTGGATTTGAGCAATTTATTTATTCAAGTAACTACTGGATTTTTTGTTTAGATCCAAGATTTTTGCATAGTTGAAGTTTAAAGTGTAAGTTATTGAGTCAATATTTATTAATAGAAAAAAAAATTTAAAATTTTGCAGGGACGAGTCAAAATTTTTGGGGTGGCGAAACTGAAAAATACATTATAAATTAACTAGCTTGTAAACTGTCCATGATGATTGAGAGGCCAAGTAAAGGGTTAACTATTTTACATGAACAACCACTTTATTTTCACTGCTAAATTCATAGCCCAATATGTGTCGGTAAATGAAGATAGCGGTGCTTGCTATGACAGACACTGCAGTTGAAAGAATCAGCAGAATGTATAGAGAAACTTGGGCTGGCCGAGGTTTCCAATCTCCTAGTTCCGAGTACTACAAGTGATTATGATTTTTGTCGCAGAATGTGGATGCGACATATAAGTAAAATTTGTTGTTTTGAGAGAAGACCGTGCAGCAGCTTCAAAAGAATATGGTATATTGTAGTGAAAATTAGTAGGAATCATGCTGTTTGAAAAGTGAAGTTGGGTTAAAAAAAGATGTATGCTTCTGTATATTCAAATTCTCTATAGATACTACAAGAAATTTGCACACGTAAAACAGACATGTAAGTGCAGATACACTCAAATGCACCATACGCATTATCATTCCTGAATTTGTCAACAAGTACACATTAAAGTTCATTTGAGTGTATCCTGAATTTTCCAAACGGTCATTCCAAACTAAAGTTTCCCTCTTTTCTTGGGCAGAACCACTAAATGTATCAGGTTTTTCCTCACTTGAATTAGAAGAGGTAAGTCCCAACTGTGTGACCTAACCAACCGAGTCCTGTAACTTTCTTGCCTAAATGCATATCCCCTTTTGTTGTCGCAAATGTATTTTGAAGTAAAAATTTTCAAGGCACAGAATTATCAGTAAGCACAGAATATCAACACTTGGAGATAAAAATGTATCATACAAATGATATTACTAAATTTCCCCCATTTTGTAAATACCAAGGCGGTCCTTCAACCAAGCAAAAGATAGGATAATGCAAAGATATTATATAAAAGCAGGTCCGCATTTTTTGTTAGTACATGTTTGAATTGAGACGACAAAGTTCACTTGAACATCTGGTTTGAATGCTGATGCTTTAACCATCGATCTTGCAACTCCTTTTGTGCAGACCATCTCTGAGGCTTTCTTCTCCGAAATTCTTGATTCTCTTTTATCAACAATGGTTATTCGAAGCATCTATCTTATATAAATGCAATGCTCCCTGAAATATTATTCTATAAGAAAATCAGAATGTAGGCCAGTTTTCTCATTCTCTCAGGCGAGTTCGTTATAAATTGGAGTTTATCCCTCAAATATTCTTCGCTTAGCTTCCTTTGCTTGCAATATCCTCACATAATAATCTAGTCATCAGCTTGATTGATTTAACTAGCTAAGAAATTTTTTGTTTCTACAACTTCGCTCAAGAAATATGAAGAAAAATAAAGCTGATCCCATTCTATCCACAATTTCGTTGGGCAGTATAATTGACAAAATATGAACTTTATTTTTATTTAATACCGTTCAGTTCTAACTAATCCACCTAATTAAACATGCCACCATAAGTTTGTCCAGAAGCAGAAACAAACAACTTACTAGAAGAAGGGACATTTTTTAATAGAAACCTGCTTTTCCCAATTTTTGAGACATGTTACAAGGGCAAGCAAGATAGACTGCACTGTTGCTCCTGCTACCAATCCGCTCCAAAGGCCTTCCCCTTTCAAGTGCAAAACAAATCCTAGGAGTAACGCCACAGGAATTCCAACAACGTAATATGCTCCGAGATTGATATATGCCCCGATATGTTGCCACCCACAACCTCTAGCTACTCCTGCAGCAAACAAGAAATGACTTACCGGATGAGAAGACTAGATTTGCTATAAGGGAAAGCTTTAACAATCGTTTGTACTTGTTATGGAAGAGATAAATTGGGAATTTTCCTAGATGCTATCTCAAGACGCACGCACACTATAAATCATCGAACTAAATAAAGACAGGAAAGATTACCAGAAAGAACTGCTTGTAAGCTGTCCATGATGATAGATAGGCAAAGAAAAGGAGTCATGTCTTTGACATAATTCACGACATCCATTTCATTGCTAAATGCATATCCTATTATATAACGGCAAAAGAAAATGATGGTGCTTGCTATAATGAACTCTGAGACCGACAGAACCAGAACGACAAAGACAACAACTCGAGCTGCTCGTGGTTTCCCAGCTCCAAGTTCATTTGATACACGGGTGCTACAAGAAAATATTAATAATCTTGTTTTCAGTGCATACATAATTATATCTAGCTATGGTCAAGATACAAATCATATAATAGTTATGTCAGACGGTCGGAGTAAAGAAATTAAGATCCAACCTTGCAGCAACACCAATAGAATATTGTACCAGAAAGTGCGAGGCAGTAACTGCCAAGCTGCCCATAGAAAAAAGTAAACAGTGAATTAAACGTACACTGATATTTGTAAACATAGAATATGTTTGGAACATAGTGGATTTTATAATTGACAAGATTTTAGTTTCCTCTTTTTTGCTTTAATAATGTTCAACACTGCCCCCATCCGCCTTAACAAACATGTCTAAAATGTACAAAAAATACGCATACCATATGGATAGCACAGATGTCTCCAGCTCCGGATTTGGCAACAATCCACCAAGCAGTACAACTGCCTCAAATGACCACCACTCAAAACTACAGATTAAAATTGCAAAATACCGGAACTTATGAAAGTTCATGAGACTACAAGGTTAAACAAGCAAAATGATATGCGCATTCAAAAGTTAAAAGATGATGGAAATTACCAAACCATTACAGCAGATGGGATTGCGTATTGGAAGAATTCACTCGTAGTTAGGAAAACATCCTTTGACAAAGAAGCACGGGTTTTATAACACACTGAAGAAAATTTCACATAAAGACCAAGGAAGATTGCATTCACCATATACGACAAACAAATAGCAAGGGGTGCTCCAGCATTTCTTAACTTTAACTTCAATATTAGAGCCCAGCAAAGAGGTAAATGGAAGAATAGAGATACTAGTGAACTCAATAACATTGGAAGAATCAAACTTTGAATCTGCAAGTAGCGAACCAGAGACTGAAGAATAGCATAAGGGAACAGTGAAGGGATGAGCCATATAGTGAATTTGCCAGCTTCAACTGAGATTAAAGGATCTTGGCCAATCAATATCAATAGCTTGTCTGTATATATCCATAATAGAGATATTGGTAAACACACCAGTAAGAGACATATAATAGAACCATACGTAAAAGTTCCAACTCTTTGATATTGCTCTGCTCCGTATGCCTATCCACACAGTTTCCAAAGCACCAGCCATACCAAACTGCATGGAAGATTCAATTTTATTATATAAGTTGTGAATCAACCATACAAAGAACTAGCTTTAGCATTATAAAAAGTCAATCTTCACCTCTTATCTATATATTACTAATATATAATAAGTAGCATGGCTTAAGATTTAAATTTCAGAATCTGGTATTATGGTGGCCCCAAAATAGAGATTCTAGTTAGATTTATCTCTGGTTTCTGAAGAAATCTACTCGTGAACTGATGGCCGTAATTCAACAGGTTGCACAGATAACAGAATATCACATCACACACATAAAGAAGTACTAAACAATAGAAAGTAAAAGCCATAAAATCAATGTTATTTACATTCCCGGGAGAAGAAAAGAAAAATTCACCTTGGAGAGGACAAACTTAAGAGATACAAGAATCAACTAAAGCCTGGGGCATCCCTAAATACCAATTTTCAAGATTGAGAACTCACATTATACTTGAAAAACATCATTCACTGCTAGGGGATTTGAATTCAAAACACACAAAACAATTTTTTTACAAATTCACTAAACTGCTCACGGTTATTGAATGCCTTTAATCACAACAAAAGGAAAACTAATCAATTGTATGACTTGTAGCAATCATTAGCAAAATCAAAAGTTGAGACAAGAAGGACCTTACAATGACACTGAATCCAGTAACATTTGTAAATGAAGTAGCAATAGAGGCGCTGGATAGTTCAAGTTCCCCTAGATGCCCCAACATCATCATCGCAACAACCCGCAACATGTACTGAGAAAGTGTCACCACTATCATCGGAAATGCTATGTTATTCACCTGATTCAGCTCTCTTGTAAACGCCCCCCAAGTGCTGAATACCCTTTTACATTCCCTATTTTCTTGAAGCAATGGCTCTTCGGATTCCATTACGATTTTAATTATTGTGTTTTTATCCTAAATGCATGAACAAAGATGTTAAATGAGTGAGGAAGAATTGTGTATCATTTTATAGGTGATGGCCTTCCATGTAAAGGAAAAGCATAGGAAGAAAAAAACGGTGGACAATATCACTAGTAAAGACAAAAAGTCTTGAAAGAGAACAAGACAGAGTTCAGAATTGGATGGTAATTTTATCTTTAGTTTGTCTTTTTATCTTTAGGAAAATTTGTGTGGGCTTAATTGGGCTTATGTGGTTCTCTTAACACATATGGGCCGGTGCATTTCTATTTGATTATTACCCATTCCTATTTGTTGCTTAAGTGGCACTCACTTATTGGTAGCATTAGGATGACCCGGATTGTGTGTTTGTTTAGAATCATTTGTGGCCCTTGGATCTGATCCACGGTTGAGATTAATTCTTGCCTTTTGATATTACTTGGCTTTGACAGTTTGACCGGCTCTTCCTTCCTTTCTCTCCCGGTTTTGCTTACTGCCCGTTCTCTCTGGAAAATCGACTTCTTCTTCCTCCTTTGCTCTCACCAAAAATGGACCTTGGTAGCCTATTGTTGAGGGAATACCTGTGTGATGTTCGGACCTGAAATAGGGTGGAGTTATTTGGTTTATTCTCGAGGGTTAGGTCAGATTTTTTGGGGTTCTTGGCTGTTTTGGTAGATTCCTTCGAATCAGTGACCTTGCCAAGTTGTTGGAGACATTGGTTGGTTTTAAACTCTCTCTAGAAGGCGTTTTTGCATAACATGGAAACTGTTCCTGAGCCTAAGTCATTCGGCCGAAATGAACCACCGAAAAGGGAAGTGAAGCTCTAATGTTTCTGTCCATTTTTAATGTTCTGGCTTTCGGTTTCTGCAGTATATATATATATATAGTTGTAGTCATCTCTTGAGTTGGTTAGTATTCTGCTGATTTGGTATATTTGTAAATGCTATTGGAAATGTTGATTACTATTGTATTATGATTTCTGGAGTATGCTGAATTTCTGGTATTGAGTATGAACTCTGTCATTGTTATATATTGAGCTGTTGAATTGGTCAGCCTATGTTTTGAGCCTATATTATGCTGTAGATTATCCCAACAATTTGCTCTTTTTCTCCCCATCTTTATCAAATGTAACAAATTTATACTTGAAATTTTTTTTAGCACAATTCTTCCCAACTTTTCATTATGTAGCAAAACTAATCATTTCCTCCATTTTGACCATTAAACGACAAATTAACCATTCTCTTTAAATAAGTAAACATAAAAGAAATCAATTAAAAAAAACAAATAAATCACACTTAAAACAATTAAATACATATTAACCAAAAAAATAAAGAATTTATCCTCAACTAAGCTCACCCTTCCTGATAACACCCACCCCATGTCCCCACCAATCCTAGTCCACCTCCACTAGCGACCAAACATCACCCCACAAATGCATGAGAAGGTGGTTCTGCGATTTAGGCTTTCAAATTTTTATCCAGTCATCTTTAATTTTTTTTATTTTTTATTTTTCAAATAATTGTCAATAAGCATGAGAATATCAATACTATAGGAGATAAAAATGAATCATACCATGAGAAGACAAAGTCCACTTCCAACTTCTGAGTGCACACAGTCCCTCTGAGGTTTTCTTCGCTGAAATTTTCGAATCTTTTTTATCAATAATGGTTATTCGAAGAATGTTTCTCATATAAATGCAATGCTCCTTGAAATATTATTCTATAAGGCAATCAGAACAAGTGTCCAGTTTTGTCATTCTCTCAAGACAAGTTCATTATGAGCTGGAAAATTCCCGTCAAATATTCTCCGCCTTGCTTCCATTGCCTGTAGTATCCGCACAAAATAATCTAGTCATTAGCGTAATTAATTTTTCTAGCTAAAAATTTTATGTTCTTAACCACAACTTTGCTCAAGAAAGATGCAAACTTAGCCCATTTTATCCCAAGTGCATTGGACATTACGATTAACAAAATTGTAACCTTTTATTTTTTGGATGATGCTACACGTACATAATGGGGTGTCCATAACGATATTCACCTCCTCACATGGAGGGGAACCCACTTCAAATAAAATAAAATATATCCAAAGTGGGTCCTCCTCTATGTGAGAGGGTGGACGCCATTATGGACACGGTAGTATGTACAAGTAGTATATTCCTTATTTTTTTAGTACTATTCAGTTCTGACTAATCCGTTTTATAAAACTTGCAACAATAAATGTGTCCAGAAGCCCAAAAGAGTAGCGACGACAGAAAAAAAAATTAATTAATTAATTAGAAGAAGGGACATTTGAATGGGAACCTGCTTTTCCCAATTTGTGAGATATTTATAAGGGCAAGAAAGAAAGCTTGCACTGTTGCTCCAGCCACCAATCCACTCCAGAGGCCTTCCCCTTTCAAGTGCAAAACAAATCCTAGGAGTAACGTCAAAGGAATTCCAACAATGTAATATGCTCCAAGATTGACATAGGCCCCAATATTCTGCCACCCACAACCTCTAGCTACTCCTGCAGCAAACAAGAAATGACTTGACTGATGAGAAGACTCGATTTGCTATAAGGGAAAATTGTCTTGTTCTTTTGTACTTGATATAGTAGAGATATATCGGGAATTTTCCAAGCTACTATTGCAGATTCACACTAAAAAATTTCGAATTAAATAGAGAGACATGGGAAGATTACCAGAAAGAACTGCTTGTAAGCTGTCCATGATGATGGAGACGCAAAGAAAAGGAGTCATATCTTTGGCATAATTCACGATATCCATTTCATTGCTCAATGCATATCCTAATATATAATGGCAAAAAGAGTATAATAGTGCTTGCTATAACGAACTCTGAGACCGACAGAACCAGCACGGCAAAGACAGCAACTCGAGCTGCCCGTGTTTTCCCAGCTCCAAGTTCATTCAATACACGAGTGCTACAAGAAAATATTAATAATCTAGTTATGGTCTAGATACAAATCATACAGTAGTTATGCCAGATTAAAGAGATTAAGATCAAACCTTGCAGCAGCACCAAAAGAATATTGCAGCAGATAGTGCAGGGAAGTAATTGTCAAGCTGCCCATATAGAAAAGTAAACTCCAAATTAAACACACACTGATATATGTGTAACATCAAGAATATGTTTTGGTACTGGACAATATAATTGACAATATCTAGCTTCAATAATGTTCAATACTGTCCAATCTGCCTTAAAAACGTGCCTAAAATGTACAGGAAATAGGCATGCCATATGGATAGCATGGACGTCTCCAGCTATGGATTTGGCAACAGTCCACCAAGCAGTATCACTACCTCAAATGACCACCACTCTAAGCTACACCTTTGAATTGTGAAATAACAGAAACTTAGAAAAGCTCATGAGACTAAACGGTAAAAAGAGTAAAATGGTCTGCCCGTTTAAAAGTTAAAGATGACAGATATTACCAAACCATCACAGCAGAGGATTGCATATTGAAAGAATTTCCCCATAGTTAGGAAAACATCCTTTGACAATGAAGCCCGGGTTTTCTTACACACTGAAGAATATTTCACATAAAGACCAAGCAAGATTACATTCACCATATACGAAAAACAAATAGCAAGGCATGCTCCAGCATTTCCTAGCTTTAGCTTGAATATTAGATCCCAGTAAATAGGTAAATGGAAGCATACAGATGCAAGCGAACTCGGTAACATTGGAAGAATCAAACTCTGAATCTGCAAGTAGCGAACCAGAGACTGAAGAATAGCATGGGGAACAGTTTAGGGATGAGCCACATTGAGAATCTGCCAGCTTCGACTGAGATTAAAGGGTCTCGGCCAATCAATATCAATATCTTGTCGTAAATATCTATTAACAACAATATTGCTAAACACCCAAGAGACATTATAGAACCATAATAAATTTCCAACTCTTTGATATTGCTCTGCTCCGTATGCCTGTCCACACAGAGTTTCCAAAGCACCAGATATACCAAACTGCATGGAAGATTTGTGATCTGAGCATACAAAGAACTAGCTTTTGCATTGTACATTGAATGCCTTAAATCATAGCATATGGAAAGCTAATCAAATGAACGACTTGCAGCAATCATGAGCAGAATCAAAATTCGAGACAAGAAGGAAGGACCTTACAACGACACTGAATCCAGTAACATTTGTAAAAGTAGCAGCAATAGAGGCACTGGATAATTCAAGTTCCCCTAGATGCCCCAACATCATCATCGCTACAACCGGAACAGGTGCTGATAAAATATCACCACTATCATTGGCAATGCTATGCTATTCACCTGATTCAGCTTTCCTGCAAATGTCCCCCACGTATATTCCCTGTTTTCTTCAAGAAGTGGCTCTTCTGATTCCATTACGTAGTATAAGATTTTATATTGAGTGTTATTTTTCTTGTATCAAAATCCCAAATGCATGCAGAAAGAGGTAAATAAGTGAGGAGTAATTGTGTTAAAAGAGAACAAGACCGAGTTTAACATTTTTTCAACTGAATCCGTAGACCCCACTCAATTCAATCAATATTCAATAACAAATCCCATCTCAACCAACTCCCAACTCCCACAAGAGGAGTTATTTTATCTATTATCTAGTTGTGATCCATTTTTTATTCATTAGAAAATTTGAGTGTCAATTAATTTTGCGCTATATATCATTAGTGTTAGATACTATTGTAGCGACCAAGAATTTTAAATTATATAAAACTATTTTTCTCGAAAAACGTGTCGCTAAATTTTAAACCCTAACGTTAAAGTGAAAGCGTGTTCATCTAGCCGTTATAAAACCAATTTAAATTATCCGAGTCAAGTTCAATTCCGAATATCGATTCCTCATCATTATTAAATCCCAATCTTAATAGTTTTTAGTACAATATGTTTTATCTAAAGTCCAAAAGTCTATTAGCCCAAGTCTTGATGAATTTTTAGGTCCAAATTCCCTTGGGCCCAATTAGGAAAACTCATGGCCCAACTTCTTGGCCTAATGGATTACCTAGATATTTGTGCCCTAAATTTACTATTTTATTTACCCTCATTTCCCTCCACTCCTCACACCTCACACAGTAGCCAAATTTGGTAAGGAAATTTCATCATCTCCAAGAATGCTTCTTAATCCATTTACAGTGAGCTCACTATTGATACTAGAACATCCATTTCTAGCATCAACAAGAGACACACAAGCTGAATTCATTCGCTGTGAGTCACCATTGATGCTAGAACGTCCATTTCTAGCATCAACAGTGAACTCACAAGCTGCAACACAATGCAGCCCATTTCACCAAATCGAGACCAACTCACCACCCAAACCACCAAGACCACTGCCAATAGCTCAAAACTAAAACCACCAAGCCAACCACCAAACAACCACCAAACTAGCTCCAAACCGAGACCAACCACCTCATACCGCCAAGCACCACCTCAGACCAATCACCTCAAAACCACCAAAACCCAAGCTTCAGCCAAACCAGTGCAAGCATACACCCCAAGTTGCAGCCCACCAACCCAAAACCACCATTCAAACTCCAGCAGAAATCGAACCACCATCCCCTCCCCATAAAAACCGAATACAAAACCGCCCCAAAATCCATCTCAAACCACTACAAAAACCAAAGAACAAGAAGACCCGAAGACTTACCTTATTCCCCACCCATTTTCAGTTTGATTGCCACCAAGGAGCTCAAATAAATCGAACCCTCCAACCCTCGGTTAGCGTCCAATCCACGCGCCAAAACCCCCACAGCCCCCACACTAAGCACCGGCGCCACCACGCGACGGTGGCGCCGACGCCGGCCTGCTGGCCGACGGTCAATCACCGTCGATGGCTCCTCCTCTCCTCTCTTGCTCGTTCGAAAATGAGAGAGAGATAGGAGGAAATAGTGGGAAATGCCCGGTTGACCCGGTCACATTTCCAAAATAGCCGTTGACTATTTAAAAAAAAAAAGGAAAAACTAAAAAAAGCTTAACATATCAGCATTTTCCCATTTTTACCCTCACGTGACTTGGAAGAGAGTTGGGAGAGAAAAAACCGACGGTGTGGTGCCCGACCAAAAAACCGACGCCCAGACCGGAATCGCCATTTCTCTTGAAGAATGTGAGTTTTTGAAAACCATTCTATGTTAGTTTACAAAAAGCATGGTTGAAATCATTCAATATTATGCATGTTTGCGAATTTTTGTTGATTATTTTCGAAAAAATTGTTGTAGAATCAATTAATATGGATGAAATGTGATTTTGGGAGCCATTTGGGGGTTGGAGATCGCCGAAAATGACGTTTTCCGGCGATCTCCTTCCGGAGAAAAAAGCCACAGACGCCCAGTCCGGGCGTCTGGGCACGCCCAGATGTCTGGGCCTTATGGGCCCAGACGTCTGGGAGTCTGGGCACGCCCAGACGTCTGGGCTTCTGGGCCCAGACGCCCAGACGTCTGGGCTTCGAAGCCCGGACGTCGGGCGTCTGGGGCCCAGATTCTGGGCTTCTGGGCCAGACGTCTGGGCCCAGAAGCCCAGAATCTGGGCCCAGACGCCCGGACGTCTGGGCTTCTGGGCCCAGACAGCCCAGACGTCTGGGCCCAGAAGCCCAGATTTTTTTTTTCCTTTTTTTATATGTGAATTAAAAATTTTATTTTAAATTACTTAAATAATTGATTACAAAGAATAAAAATAATCGATCTAAAATACAGATTTTAAACTACTTATTGAAATTATTTAGTTACAAAAACGAATTTATTTAAATTTGAAATATTATTTAATAAATTATAAAATATTAAATAAACAAAATAAATTGTTTCTTTGAATTGTTTATTTCAATTTTATATTTCGATTGTTTATTTAATTTTTTATTAATTAATAATAATTAAATATTATATAAACAATTAAAATAATGAATTTATTTATAAATTCTTCTTTTACAACGAAATATTAAGTGAACAAGTAAAATATTTATTATAAAATTATTTATTTTAATTACTTGTTGAAATTGTTCAAAAAATATTAAATATATTATTTTAAATAAATGATTTCATTTAATTGTTTAGTTATAAAATAAGAAATTTAATTATAAATTCTTCTATTAATTTGAAATATTAAGTGAACAATTAAATAAAATAATTTATTTTAAATCATAATCAATAATTTTAAATAAATTATTTCATTTACTTGTTTAGTTATAAATAATAGAAAAATCAAATAAACAAAATAAATTGTTTATTTGAATTGTTTCTTTAATATTCTAATAATTATAATTAAATATTATATAAACAATTAAAATAAGAAATTTAATTATAAATTCTTCTATTAATTTGAAATATTAAGTGAACAATTAAATGAAATAATTTGTTCCATTATCTATTGATTCTTGCGGATAGTAATTAATGTCATTCAGTTAGTTTAATTTTCGTATATTATGTTTTATTTATTATATCTTGCACAGGATTCTAACATTTGAAATGTTGCAGGATGAATTACCACTTAGATGATGCGGTAAGACAGATCCCATGCAAAGTTACATCGAACTGTAACTTTGTCATCTTTACAGTGGTATTAAATTTGCTGGATGAGGAGCACGCAAATATATTGAGGCGATCCTGCTTATGGCCATTGTATTCATTGTGCGGCGTACAGTTTTCTGGTCAGCTGCTCGATGCGTTGCTATGTCAGCTGCTTAAACCAGTTGACGGAGATGCCCTCCATTTTGATTTTGGGGGCAAGGTAGTTAGATTTTCTATATTCGAGTTTGCCATCATCACCGGATTGATGTGTACGGGCGAAGAAGCAGCCCGGGCCCGTATTCCGAGAAACAAGAGGTTGTTGAATGAATATTTTCACGGGCAGACGGCGGTCACTCCGGGGCAGTTGGCGGACGCATTCAGGGCATGCGAGGACATGTCTGATAAGTTGAAGCTGGGTATGGTGCTTATCCTCGAGAGTGTGCTCAGGTGTCATCACAAGAAGACGTCGATCGACCTTTTTCATTTGGAGGTTGTGGATGACATTGATACCTTCAACAGCTATCCTTGGGGGCAGAGATGTTTTGCGGATACCTTACGACACTTCAGGAGGGGATATTCGATGCCAAAGGGTTCGACGATGTACTGACGAGGGGTCGACCCCTTCCGCGAGGTCGACCCGATTCGGCAGAAGGCGTTCTCATTGTGGTTCACATCCCTTCAGCATGAGTAAGTATTTTATCATTTTCGTAAAGTACATACGAGATCATCTATGCTTTTTATAACAATTCACTATTTTGATTTTTGTAAGGACAACTATAAGATAGGGACGATGACCATCTCGAACGCGAAGAAGTGGTTCGACGATGTACTGACGAGGGGTGCGTGGCTCGCCGATGATGTAAGGATATTCTCATTGTTATTTGTTATTTTATTTAATTATTTTTTATTTAATTTAATTTAACGACCATTTATTTTTTATTGGTGTTAGCACATCGACTTGGCTATGGAACTGTTGCGCGATAGAGCTCGGAGATACCCGAGATCTTTTGGCATTCCTGACCGAGTCATCCTTAGCTCCGGTTTCGCACGTGCCCTTGATATTGAGCACATCACACTCCTACTCCAAGGCGGCGGATATGTGGTGCCCGAGTACATGTTGGAGTGGGTCATTGGGCTGGAGCCGACATACGGGAAGCCGTGGACGGATTGTACACATATGTACATTCCACAGGTCGCGAACTCACACTGCTTTGCAGTTGAGATCATATTCGCGGATTCGACTATATATGTGTACGACTCCGATCATAACTGTTTGACCCAAGGGCAACTGGAGCAGATACTGGAGCCGGTGAGAGTGATCATTCCCATGATGGCTAGACATGCGGATATTCAAGTAAATGACAGATTAGCCATTATGCGGGACACGACGACGGCGAGACAAGGAATATCGTAAGAATTTACAAGTTTTCAATTTGTAAATTTAATTCTTAGCTATATGTTATCGAATTAATATATTTTTATTTACTTGCAGGGGCGACTGTGGGATGTTCGCGATAAAGTATATAGAATTTTTGAGTATTGGTCGCAAGGTTGATACAATAAATCAATTGTTTATGGACATGTGGAAGTTGAAGCTAGCTTGTGATTTGTATGAATATAATTGTGACCCTTAGTACATTGTGTAATTATGTAATTAATATACATTATTTTATTTAAATGTTTATTTCATATTCCATTAAGTAATATAAATTATGTAAATAAATAATTGAAATAATCAATTAATATAAATTATGTAAATAAATAATTTCATTAATCAATGAATTTAAATAATTTAAATAAATATTTGAATTAATCAACTAACATAAATTATGTAAATAAATAATTTCATTAATCAATGAATTTAAATAAATAATGTAAATTAATATTTGAATTAATCAATTAATATAAATTATGTAAATAAATAATTTCATTAATCAATGAATTTAAATAATTTAAATAAATATTTGAATTAATCAACTAACATAAATTATGTAAATAAATAATTTCATTAATCAATGAATTTAAATAAATATTTGAATTAATCAACTAACATAAATTATGTAAATAAATAATTTCATTAATCAATGAATTTAAATAATTTAAATAAATATTTGAATTAATCAACTAACATAAATTATGTAAATAAATAATTTCATTAATCAATGAATTTAAATAAATATTTGAATTAATCAACTAACATAAATTATGTAAATAAATAATTTCATTAATCAATGAATTTAAATAAATAATGTAAATTAATATTTGAATTAATCAATTAATATAAATTATGTAAATAAATAATTTCATTAATCAATGAATTTAAATAAATAATGTAAATAAATATTTGAATATTTAATATTTAACGACACTAAATAAAAACATATTATTCAGTTATACATATTATACTATTACATAATATTACACATCGGTTGAATTGTTATGTAGATGAATCTGACTTGTACAAAATTGACGAGTATGCCCTGTTGCGCCGCATCTGCCGCACTTACGAGGTCGGGAAAATTCTCTGGTGGATGGTATTCTAGACGTACGTCTACGTCCCGGAGCACGTGGTCCGATTTCGGGTGGCAACAAATTATTAAGTGAGAGAATATGGTCGGAAACTTCCCACTCGGCTTCATTTGGCAGGGGAAATATCGTTTCGGCATACGCCGCTTTCCAAAAATCAGTCGTGTAATAATAACTGCATAAGGCGTGTGTCGGAATCCCTCTATGCATAGCCACTGCCACTGCATGCATACACGGAAACCTTTCCAACTGAAACTTTCTACACGTGCATGTGTTATCATTCAAGTCCACGACGTATCCGATATTACTTCCACATCTCACGGAGAAGCGAAACTGATCCAGTGGTTCCACGCATACCTTCCTCGCAACCTCTAGAATTTTGAAGATTTTATCTTCCTGAGCCGGAGTCATCACACTTGTGCAATTTTGTGATTCCTCACGCCGGTCATGAAACCACTGCTGCAACTTGTTACGAGTTTGCTCAATCATTGCGAGAATTGGTAATTCTCGATCCTTCTTGAATAACGCATTGAGCGATTCAACATTGTTCGACGTCATCATGTTGTATCGACATCCTGGAAAATGTGATCGTGCCCAATGTTCGTTCCCCATCTCTGTTAGATAAACCCATGCAGTATGTGATTTACTTTCTATTTCACCCATGAACATTTCAAACTCTTAAAAACTGTACGCCTCTGCAGCTTTCCTAAACAATGCAACGATGCCACTGCCCCGAAACTTCGTCTTTAGATTGCCCTGTATGTGGTACATACAATAACCGTGATGTGCATCACGAAAGACTTCGGCGATACCATTTATTATTGATTGCCCCCGGTCAGTTACAAATGCAAGGTTCTCGACGTCTCCAATTACTTCCCTCAGCTTCGTGAAGAACCAACGCATCGCTAAATCATTCTCTCCATCGACTATACCGAACGCAAGAGGGTAAATTTGGATGTTGGGATCTTGACACGTAGCAATAATCAACTTGCCTTCGTATCTAGCCTTAAGGGTTGTACCGTCGACTAGAATTACGGGTCGCATCGCGTTCCGAAATCCTCGAATGCACTGTCCAAGGGCCATGAAAAAATACTTGAAGCGATTCCCGTCGTCCGTATCAATATAAAATGCCGATCTAGGATTAATTTTCTCCATGTTGTGGCAATATCTAGCCAATTTAGCGTAACTTTCCTCGGCCGAACCCATTAAGTCCTCCAATGCGCATTCTTTGGCCTTCCAGGCTTTCTGATAGCTCATGACCACCCCGTAATCTCGACGGACGTCGTTGATGATGTCCGAAGGTCTGTAGATCGTTCGTGGGTCCCGAAACTTGTCCATTATTTTTCGACCAATAAACCATGCTAGGGCATGTCTGTGATCATTTCGACGAATACCCACTTCGCAAGTATGTTCTCGTGCATACTTACGAATTACAAAGAACTCATTCGTATCCATTTTCGTCGCTCGCAAACGCCAATGGCAACTGTCGTCAATGCAGATGATTGTGTACGTCGACTTGTCTGATTTTTTAACTTTAAACTCGAAATTGTGTTTCAAAGCAATCCGGTGCACAGCTTCTTGCAAATCTTTCTTTGTTTCGAACAGTTGCTCGACATATAAATCTTCATCATCAGGAACTGTACAAGAACAATTAGAGGTACCTGAACCCGACCCATGTCTTCGACCGGATAAAGCAATCAAATCCTCATTCGTAAATTCATTTGCATTCTCGTTGTCATCAACTATCGAGGGAATTCTGTGCGTAACGGTGAAATCATGATGATGAACAACTGTAGTGGGAATAACCACATCATCCTCACGAGCTATCTCCACCGTGTTCCAAAAATCATTCACATTATGATCCCCTCTATCGAGATCTTCGTGTTCGCCATCGGGGACATTCTTTTTTACTAAAGTTACGCAAAGAGGAGTAGTCATGTGATCTTCGTTCAATGCAATTAAAGCTTTGATGCCATTTCTAGAAGTAACCTTTGTAGGTGGAATTGGAATGGATGTATGCTCGTTGTTGAATAGAAATCTCAATTCCATGTCGTACTGAGAGGGATTGATGTCAAGCACGTCCTGTATCTCACTGTACATTTCTACATACGATGTATTCGATGTCAATACAATTGAAATTGAGCAATGTATATCACCTGTCCATTTCCAGACCCATCGACCATTTCCATTATCTTCAAATTCACCAAAATAAAGAATCGGGATTGCAACCATATCTGCTGCATTAAAAAAAATATTTGTTATGTTCGTGGAAAAAAAATCGTCGAGGGTGCACCGCCCCGGACTCCCCGGACGTCCGGGTCGTGTGGAATTGTTTTTCTTCTTCCATCACAGATCTGAAAATCTCATGCAGATAAATTTTTTTCTCGTTTTTGTTTAAAAAAAGTCGATTATAGATCATAAAATTTTCATATACATAAGATTTAAATATTAAAATAATGTACTTAACCAAAACGAAATTAAAAATACGTAAAAATATGCTTACCGATTTCACTGATGGCTGTGAAATATTTCCTTGTTGAGCGTTTGATAAATTTATCTGTTTTCAAATTTGAATTAGATGAAAAATGAAATTATTTTTATCTGTGTTGGAGTAAACAGATGGAGAAAGTGAATTGGTTTCGAAATTTTAAGTAGGAAGTGTTTGAAATTCTTTATAACTTAAAAAGGGTATTATTGTCTTTTTCAAATAATACCATTTTTTGTAATTTATATAACATTTTAAGGGTAATTTCGTCTTTTCAGCCTTAGAATGCTATTGTGGTGAATGGTTAAAATTTTTGGGCAAAGTGGAAAATGGCTGTTCTGACGTGGGCATTTTGAAAAGTACCCCGAGAGATAGAGAGTGATGGATTTTGTTATCTTTTAAGTTTTTTTTTTATTTGTTTATATTTTAATTTGTAGAAATTGCCCCTTAAGCCCCCAAGTCTTAATAGTTATTATTTCAGTTCGTATTTTTCATTTTCAGTTTTAATGAATTCCAATTAAGTCTCGATTTTAGAAAAAGTTTAATGTCAACCCTTAACATTTTATTTTCATTTTTAATGGATTACAATTTAGTCTCTAGTTTCTGAAAAAGTTTATTTCAGTCCTTAAATTTTATTTTCAATTTTAGTAAATGTTCAATTAAATCTCTAATTTATAAAAAGTCTATTTCAGCCCTTTTAGTTTTTATTTTCAGCTTTAATAGATTTACAGTTTAGTCCGTAACTTCTAAAAGTTACTATTTTAGTCCTAAACTTTCATTTTCAGTTTTAATAGATTTTCAGTTAAGTCCCTAGAGTTCCTATTTCCCACTTTTAGCCCCATTACTTTGAAAATATTATTTTTCAACCCTTAGATTTGTTAAATTCAGTTTTAATAAATATCCAATTAGGTCATTAAACTTTATTTTATCGCTTAAAAACTTTAAATTTTGGAATACTAATTCAAAACCTAATTTCTATTTTGGCTAGACGAAACATACGAACAATTAGGAGATTGAGGTTTCCTCCCGCTCCACTTTTCACACAACTTGAGATATTTGAGGTAGACTTGCCACTATTAATTATTTTAAATTATAATTGCATGTATTATGTGAATTTACGTGATTTATATACTTTGATGCATGAGATGAGAATGTGTCATATGAGATATATGATTATGCTTGCCATAACTTATATGCTTTATTACATGAGAAGAGACGAGTATCTCTTACGAGATAAGATGAGAATGTTATGCATAATTTATGTGCTTAAATGCATAAGACGAGACTACCAACACCCTATGTTTTTAAAGAGTCTATGATTTTCAAGAAAATGAGCATATGATGATGATGTCACGATATAAATTACATGATTTCGTGTTCAATTATTCTGTAAATTAATTATCGATGATGAGTCTTCTGAGTATTTCATTGAAATACTCATTCCGTTATCTTAACCATATTTGCAAATTTCGGAGACGGTCGAGTGTGAAGGGCAGTGGTGGCATAAATTAATAGTCGAAGTTATTTACTTTTGAAATTTACGCATTATGAACTTATTTTATTGTATCCGTTATTTCAAACTTGAGTTCTGAAGTTTAAACGATTTTCCTTAAGTAATCAAATGAATTTTGTTGCCGACGATGTTTTATCGTTATAAATGCGATGTTTCAAAATTTAGTTATTTTTCGCAAAACTATTTAATTAAATCAGTTATAAAAGACGATGACGTGACAATCCGGGTTCACGAAACTAGGAGTGTTACAGCTATTCCCACTCAATTTTCCCTCAAGATTGCACCCTTGTATTCTTACCCATCAATTTCATATGGCCGATTATTGGGACCGATGATTGGATTGCTCGTCCATAAAATGCATTCTTCCTATGTTGTTTCTTTGACATTTTGTTTAGTTTAATAAATGGACTCTTATCAATTATTGTTGATGCTTTCTACTTCAGCGGCATCCATTAGTGGTAGGGCTGGGCAAAATGTTCGAACCGAACCGAACCGGAACCGAACCGAACCGAGCGGGTTTTTTAAAATGAAATACCCGAACGGGTATCCGAATCGAGAATCGAATGGTTTGGTTCGGTTCTCGGTTCTCGACCAAGAACCGAAGAACCGAATAAGAACCGAACTTTTTTTTTTATATTGGATAAATCAATTTCTTTTATTTTTTCTAAACAAATTAATAATTTTTTTCTTATTAAATCTTATTAGTTGAACAATTTAGAGTTTATTTATGTTTGTTAGTTGTGTTTTTTTCAATTTTTTCTTGTATAGTTTCTTAGTAGTTAGTATGGAAAGTCAACCAACTGATGATTACATTAAATAGTTGGTAAGTATTATCAATACTTTAAAATATTTTATCTTTGTGACTTCTAATTTATATTTCACTTTTATGTAGACTTGAAGGTTTGAAACAAATGAATTATTGATATGAATATCGAAGTTTTATTAGTAATATTTACTTTTTGGTATTTGTATTTGACAACTTATTATTTATATGTTATTAAATTAGATTACGTTAATTCGTAAAAGTTAAGATTGAACTTGGTATTTGTATTTACTTTTTGTTATTAATATTGGTATCCACTTTCAGGTGTATTTATGTAGTATTATTTTAAATGTTAAAAAATTTAATTATAGTACGAAACCGAACGGAACCGAACCGAACCGAAACCGAACGGTTCCAAAATTATATTTGGAACCGACGGTTCCATTTACTAAATACCCGAAAATTTCTGGAACCGAAAAAAACCGAACCGAACCGACCCGCGCCCACCCCTAATTAGTGGAGTTGCAGAAGAAAATTTACATCTTTGTTTCAGAGTGAGAGAGTATAGTTTACAAATTATATTGTTTCTAGGGCAATAGTTATAAAAATGGTTGCAGTGAATTTATACAAATTATTTTGATATTAGTGAATACTTATAATGTGGTGTATCAAACAAAAGTAGTAATAGTGTATTTTTTTTTTAAACTCCACATCATTATATAAAGACCCTGTTTGGTCTAGATTAAAATTTATTTAAAATTTCAAAGATAAAATCAACAATTAATTGTAACTACACATTAACTTTTAAATCAAACACCTATTATCAAAATCTACTAAAAATATAATTTTAATCTACACCAAACATGACTAAATAATTGGTCAAAAGCTGCTGACAAAAGAAAAGAAATTTTGGAATACAAACAAAGCATCTCTTACAATCACAATCAAGCAAAATGAAATTCACCATAACCTCCCTTATTGGGGAATAAAGTTACAAGATCCACAACTAACATTGCTAAGAAGTGATAAATATCTTGGAGCAACTGCAATTACAACTGTGAACCCAAATAAGTGGCAAG
The DNA here is from genome assembly GCA_035079005.1 of Fraxinus americana. NCBI lineage: Eukaryota > Viridiplantae > Streptophyta > Magnoliopsida > Lamiales > Oleaceae > Fraxinus > Fraxinus americana. The sequence goes on from CM068712.1 coordinate 32,176,221, forward strand.
AAACCTACCATAGATTAAAATCAACACAATATTATGTGATTCATATCCATTCAGCAAATTCTTATTTACCATAAAACGTAGATATGGACAATCAGCACGTTTTAATATTATCTGGTTTACCTCAACTTTCATTATACATGACAATTGACATCATATCCTAAAGACAATCCAAGTCAGCATTTTGTAAAATGCCCAAGAACAAACAAGTAGGAGTTACAAGAGTACTCGTATGCAGCAGCAGCATATACTATACTCAAACTAAAAAGACATATAATTGTCGATACTATTGAAGATAATATCAAATCAATATTATCTTGATTTGATATTATCTTAAATTGATTTTCATAATCTCAAATCACTTTGATTTGATTTGATTTGATTCTCATAATATTTAAGATATTTATCTCTATGTAATTTCCCTATAAATAGGGATTATGCATTGTATTCAGTATCAAATTAAGAAATAAAGATGTAGACATTCAATAGTCTCTTGCTCTCTTTCTCTTCTTCTGTTCTCCATCTTCTTCTACATTATATTTTGTTATTTAACATGGTATCAGAGCGGTAAGATCACAACTTCCGCCAACACCCGTCCAACAAAATTCCTACCAGCAATTTCTTGTTCAGAAGCAGAATTTTTTTCAGGAACGTGCATAACCAGCAGCTTTTTTTTGGAAGCAGAATATTTTTCCAGCAGTTCCAGTTTCTGATTCCAGCAAAGAACATCTTCCAGTTTCTGATTCTAGCACAATTAATTCTTTCAACTTCTTCCAGTAGCAGAATTTCCTGCTTCCTTCACCACGGCTACTACTCAAAATGATGTTGATGGATAGCCAAGAACCCTTTGGCAATCAGATTTGATGAAAAATGAGTCCTCCCCTTTCTTAGCCAGAGCATCCTGCCCAAAGTTTACATTGGGTTTCATCACCTTCTCATTCCTCAGCTCACGGCAAATCAGAGTCCCAACTTCATGGATAATGTTTTCTCCTCATGAACTCTCTTTGACAGCCGCCATAATTGGGTGGCTGATAGTGGCTATATCTCTTATATCCTCTGATTCTTCCCCATAACAGATGCCATATACTGGTTTCAATGCATCTTTACCAACATGAGGGTCGAACTTTCCGGGTTCTAATTTGCCAGAATATCCTTCTCCCTTGTTTCTTAATAGCACTGGTTCTACTAGTTTAAGCACTACTTCTTTACCTTCTTCAACTTTGTCTTTGAGTGTTCCTCCACTGCAATCTGTGGCATCAGCATCTGAAATAATGCCAAATCCAATTCCAATCAAAACTCCTTATTTCTATTGAACACCCTCTCTCTCAGACAGTTTGTTATACTGCAACAGTTAGTTTATCTCTAAAAATGAAGGCTACTATCAAATTTCAAACTCAAGTTTTCGAAGTTCTCCACCTTGAGTTTGAGGGGGAGTATTGAAGATAATATCAAATCAATAATATCTTGATTTGATATTATCTTAAATTGATTTTCATAATCTCAAATCACTTTGATTTGATTTGATTCTCATAATATTTAAGATATTTATCTCAATGTAATTTCCCTATAAATAGGGATTATGCATTGTATTCAGTATCAAATTAAGAAATAAAGATGTAGACATTCAATAGTCTCTTGCTCTCTTTCTCTTCTCCTGTTCTCCATCTTCTTCTACATTATATTTTTGGTTATTTAACAGATACCAATGCGCAACACTTTATTAGAGGACATACCGGCTACAACCCCAGAGAAAACTATGAATTTGAACATTCACTATGCATAAACTAAATGTACTCCACCTCAGTTTTTGTGCTGCAGTCTTCCACTTTCTGCACTAGCATATGGATCGATGGTAACATTTATGACAGTAGGTCTTCGTGCTGAAAAAGATTCAGCAAGCGCTGTTTTAAGTTCATCTAGGGTTCCAGCAAGATAACCCTTTCCTCCAAAAGCTTCAAGGAGAACATGATATGCTGCGCCAGCCAGGGACAAGAAGTAGGTGCTGGGTCGTCCTTGTAAGGACTCATTATTTCATCAGGGTTCCTCCTGTCACCACCATAAACTCCACCATTGTTGAAGACCACAACCACCATAGGCAACTGATATCGAACCAAAGTCTACAAAAGTACAAACAAGTATATTATGGCAGGAGAGTTACTTCCACTCAGGGTGGTGTATAGTGGAGCATGTCTATTTTGTAAAAAGTTCAAATGAAACAGTGATCAATATTTCAATGAAAGCAGAGGCCAAACCAGGATCAGACTTGGGTAAAGCCCCCACCACATAACCCCTCCAACCCCAAAAAATACGATCACATATATGAAGGAAATATGCCATATCATGATTCAACGTGTAGGCAAAAATTAAATAGCTCTACTATTTCAATTTTCAGCCTTGAAAGGGAAAGAGATGCATAAATTATTGAGAGAATCCTGACGAAATGGGAGAGGAAAATAGAGAAATGGGAAAATAGAGATAAATTATGAGATTACCTTGAAACTCAAACAGAACTAAACATGATTGAGAGAATTACATGCACATATGCACGAGTATTTTTTTATATTTAAGAGGACTACTATGACTCATAATAATAACCATCCACAGTTGTATGAATCTAAAGAGAGAGAATAATCTCAAATGAAAAACAAGTTAACATAACAAATAAATTCTCAAAGGATAAGTAGCACATAACGTTCATACCTTTCAATGTCAAAACGTGTATACCTTTCATTTTTTTTGGCATTTTCACCCATATCTTCCACCTTTCATTGCGCAAAAGGTCATTTTCAACCATTTTTCCAATAAAACGACGATTTTACCCTTCTATTCAAATGAAACAAAAAGAAAAAAGAAAAGAAAAAATAAACAACTAATTGCAATCATTGTCCTAAAATTTTCAAAATATTACAGATAAGTTCTAAATTCTCCACCTCCACCACCACTTTCACAACCCCACCAAGCCGCCACCTATAGATCCACATAGGCCACCACGCTCGTCGGACTCCACCACTAGCCTCTTCACTCTCCCCAACATCCTCTCCCACGGTATTGATTACAAAATCTGTCGAAAACAGCCACATTTGCAGTTTAAAATACCAAACTGCCAATACAACCCACCACCCACGGTTGCACACCACCACCGACGATTACCCCTCACCTTGATAAACCTATACATGGTCTCACATCAATCAAACCTGCCTCAAATCATTCTACTATAATCTAGACATTTGACATTAGCGATGTCCATTTTGCCAAACTCTTCTCCATCAATTCATGCATCCTACAACACTAAATCCCCAAATTGGCATTCATCAAACCTTCAATAAACCCAAACGATAATGGGCATGAATCTAATTGAACCAATTATCCCCCAACCGTTTCAATTTCTAGTCCAAAACTCTCCACGAGCGCGATGTATGGAGAGAGTTGTCTGCCCAAAATTGGTGGGTCCTAAGTGCTCCAATCTTCAAATTCGTGTGGGGGAAGACGGTGGGGGAGTGAAGCGAGGTTGGTGGTGGTGGAATCCAGTGGGCGTGATTTCCGAAAGGTGGTGCTATGTGGATCTATAGGTGGCAGCTTGGTAGGTTGTGAAAGTGGTGGTAGTGGAGAATTTATAATTTCTTTGTAATTTTTTAAAAATTTAAGAACTATAGTTGTAGTTGGTTATTCATCTTTTTCTTTTTGCTTTATTTGAATAGGAGGGTAAAATTGTCTTTTATTGAAAAAATGGTTGAAAAGGACCTTTGCGCAATGAAATGTGGAATGTAAGAGTGAAATTGCCAAAAAATGAAAGGCATGGACATTTTGCACAATGACATTGAAATGTGGGGATGTTCTGTGCTATTTACCCATTCTCAAATTACAGTTAGATGACAAATAAAGAGAAAGAAATGTGGCATTAAACAAATCAGGATTAATCATGGATATATGAAGTAACAAAAGCCAACAATATAGCACATGAGAAAACAAAACATATGGTGTGGTGAAAATAAAAGAATTGTTAATGATCAACATGGTCCAAGAAATCATGATTAAAATGCTTAGACTGATGATTGGAGAAGCTTTAAAGAGTACAATCCCAATTAAATAACTTGGATAGAAAAAAAAAAAATTCTTTGCAGTTACTGTTAAGTCTAAAAGTGTAACCGGCAATTTCCTAAGTCAAAATCATATTTTAGTTGAATTGTATTAGGATTAATCAAGTTGTAATCAAAGTCAAAATAAGTTTAGTAAAGTCCAAGTTATTGTGAAAAAATAGTTTGCGGTGATAGAATCCAAAAAGAAGTCAAAGAAATCCAAGAAAAAGATCAAGATTTGAACTTGAAGAAGTTGATATTGAGAAGGACACTTTTTCGTTAGCCTACCGCCCAGCAGGCATTCGAGGGGCAAAAGCAGAACATCTGCCACTGGCCTAGCACTCGAGTAGCAGGTTAAGGACCAAGTTACCTGTTTTGCTTCAAACTCTTGATTTTGAGTTCATTTTCATCCCAAACACTTTCCCCTATATATATTTAACCTCATGAACGTCCCAAAGTAAGTTGAATCATAATTATTCCATAGAGATCATTCATTTGAAAATCCAAAACACTTTCATTGATTTCAAAACTCAACCACCATATTATTTGATTAATAGATTCATCCAAACTTAGATTTGTTGATCGAGCTATAAACCTTCACATTAAACCACAAATCAAAACACACAAGATCATTGATTAAACACCGAAACCTACCTTCGCCAACTAGCCTTCAGAGTTCTAAAGTTTTGGGAAGAAACGCTTGGAGTTCCTGCATGGAAGAACGAGGTTCGTTCTTGAAGATCCACAGGAGATAAGCTATACCAGGGCGGGTCAGGAGCTGATATGAGGGGCAAGCAATCCAAGAAGGACAAGGTGATTACAGAAAAAGGTGAGAGAGGAGAGTTAGTCTGGTTTGGACCATACTGTTAGTCTCATCGTTTACAATGGATTGTTAACTTACAAATCCTTTGTGAAGGATTTCCTTCGTAATCATATCGGTGTTATTTACCACTTTCGATTTACAAACTGCGGTATTCAAATTTATGATAAATTGATTTGATTGACATAATCATCTGAAAACAATTAAAAAGTAACTTGTTGCTTTTAATTACTCTTATTTCGCTGTGCGTTAGGTTCTAAATTCGATTAAAAACTTTTCAGTTACCAATAAGAAATGGTGATCTTGAAAATGAGTAACCTAAATTACGGGACATAAGATAGTTATTACACTGCATTAATCACTACAAAAGATCCACAGAGTAACAATATATAACTCTCTGACTTTGGCACGAGAGAAAAATGTTACCCATAAGTGCTTTGAATGGGAGGGAAATCGCAGTTGAAGTGGAAGACAGTATAAAACTTACACGAGAAAAAAACACTTTGAACTCCATTTCCTATACACTTCCTGTTCATCATAAAAAGGAACAACATTGCAAGTGATAGCAGTAAACAACAAAACATAGTTACCAAAAACATAGTGTTGTTATAGAATAGGACAGGTCACGGTAAGATGCAGTAGAGACAGGAAAACAAAGAAAAATATTGCACTTTAATGAACGTAACATACCTCGACTTCCATCGCATTGAACCCAAATCCCGAGTCACCTTCAACAGCCACAACTAGCCGATCAGGTGATGCCACTGCAGCAGCAATGCAGTATCCAAGACCAACCCCCATTGTCCCCCAAGTCCCTACATCCAACCTCGTTCTAAGCTCTATCTGAACCAGTACGGAGCGACCAACGTCCATGGTATTAGCTCCTTCAGAAACTAGTATGGGAGCAGGACTGCCCATCCCCAATATGGCATCCCTAATAATCTTCATAGGCGTCAAAAAATTGAGGGGCATTACCTCATTTGCCAGCTGTACCTCCATTTTCGCCACATTCTCCTTAACTTTATTCTTCATTGCCTCAACCCAAGGGTGAGTCTTCCCCAAACAAAATGGACCATCGTTAATCTCCTTATGTAACTTTTCTAATACATCTTTTGCATCCCCCAATATGCCCAAAGTTGGCTTTCTCAACTCAATTTCGTCCTTATATATATCAATAAGTATAAACTTCACATCTTTTGACCACTTGGGTGGCTCCCCAAAATGCAACAACCAGTTAAGCCAAGCGCCAACCACCAATGCCACATCACATTTTCCAATAGCCATTGACCTGGCAGCAGTGACTGCTAGCTGGTGGTCATCTGAAAGCAACCCCTTCCCCATAGGGGTAGGCAAAATTGGAATTCCAGTGCTCTCCACTAGTTTCCTCAATGCATTTTCAGCTCTAGCATATGCTGCCCCCTTTCCAAACACAATTAAAGGCCTCTAAGCTTTCCTTAACAACTCAACTGCCTTTTAGATTTCTTAATCATTAATCATTGGCTTTTCAAGTAGCTTTTTGTTTCTTTCATTCACAGCTTGGATAATTAATCTCTCGGCCTCAGATTTCGAAATTGTTTGGTAAAGCACATCCGTCGGGAGGTCCAAGTAAGTCCCACCGGGTCGTCCGGCAACAGACCAATCAATGACGCTGAAAACAGAGGCGGGAATTCGAGTAATATCGGTAGCTTTGGCTGAGAATTTCAAGAAGGGTTTAACTGCCGCAATTTGATCGAGCTCCTGGAAGTCGCCACGACCGGTGAAACTCTGATCGGAGGATCCGGAAATCATGACCATAGGCCAGGCATTAGCAGCTGCGTTGGAAAGTCCGGCAAGGCCGTGGACACAACCAAGCCCCGACACAGTAAGGAGCAACCCAGGGCGTCCCGTGATATAACCATAGGCTGAGGCTGCATATCCCGCAGACTGCTCGTTGTGAAAAGCAATAAACCGGACCTCTAAAGCCACGGCGCGATTCGCGAGTGACGTAACATGGATTCCCACAACCCCAAACATCCTATCTACGCCGACATGCGCCAGGCACATGGCCACCAACGTGTTCCCGTCAACCGCTAGTGATCCTGACCTTTCTTGATCGGCATCCTCCATTTGAAGTACTGCGATTTTCTTAGTAAATCAAATAATGGCAGCAGTGAAAAGAGAATATGGTAGATAGCGATTTGACCATTTCATTTATAGATAATTTTGGCCCCCAGCATATCTCCAAGTGGTAAAAGGAAGGGGTAAAATGTAAAGATGGAAAAACTCCAGCTTTATTTGAGGTTGTCGCGTCAAGAGTTCAAATCCTGAAATATGAATTTGGCAGTGTACAAGCAGTCTTTCACCCTGTACCCTTGGAGGCATAATCTGCGATTTACCTCCTTCATCAAAGCTCAGGACAGGGCAGGGTATGTGGGGTCCGTCAAGGATGCGATTCATCCCTTTTTTTTCTAGATAATTTTGACTGATTTGATCGTTACGTCATCAAATTATTTTAGGTCCCATTTGTCTCGATTTTAAGCTATCAATATTAACCACGTCATGGATTTTTCAACCTCATATTTCCAAAACTTCTATCACAGTCTACTGAAAATCTAATTTTAGTGTTAACCAAACACCCACCTATTCTGGATGGGTCGATCCGATTTATTTTTTTTAAATCTGGGGTCAATGAGAACTTGCGCCAAAACTTGGAGGTTCAAATATCAAAACTCAAAGTTTTGGTGTATCACTATTACTTCTAACCAAAACCCTCCTCCTCGTATTACGACTTACGACATTACAATCAGCCGTTTTCATTCTTCAGGTCGTCGTCCTCTTCTCTCTCTCTCTCTCTCTCTCTCTCTCTCTCTCACTATACGCGTTTGCACTTTTCTGTAAATACATTTATTGACGCTGGTATTTGTTGTTAGTATTCATGATTTTTACATAAATCTCACCACAGTAGGAAAGGATTGATTTTTCAGGAAATTCTGGGTACATGAACTCGAAATAATGAGTTTATATACATAGGTACATAAAAATTGCACCGTCATTTTTGGGATTCATTCGATTTCACGAAGCAATTAGGGTTTTTTTTTACCTTTATGAAGTCTATTTTCATAACTACTGCTGCATTTGTAGTAAAAGCGAGAAAAGTACACAACAATTGATTGGTTCAATGTGAAATTTAAATTTATTTACCTAACCCATTAGCCATTGAATCTGATGGGTTTAAAAAATGCTTTAATTTTAAAAAAAGAAGCTGAAACTTTGGCAGCTGAGAATATATGTAACTGTATAGACACTTTATTTCTTTAGTGAGCGTTGGTTTATTGTTTTTCTTTATTTCTTGCAGTTGAGAATAGAAGAGGCAAAAGAAAATGATAAAAAGGAGATTTTACAGGCTTGAACATGGTAACATGGATGCTCCCTCTGATTCATCATCTTCTTCTTCTGACTCCGAAGTAGAGGCAGAGGTTGAGGCAACAGAGGAAACAGAAGATGAAGAAGAAAATGAGGTTGCAGAATCGAGAGAGAACAATGAAGCTTCCTCTTCTTCTGGTATTTATATATCAGTAGTTATGCAATTTTCTTTCCATTTATTGTCAATTTTTTGGGAATATTGTGTTTTTGTATATATCTTGAGATGAAACTTCAAGGTAGCTTCTTTACGTAAATTATTGAATTTTCCGCCTTTAAAATTAATCCATAATTACTCATCTGGTAGTGAAAATCTGTTTCTTGGTAGTATTCCATAAGCATTCTGTGTTTTATTGCATGTTTATTGATTACATAATTTTTCTTGACAATTGTTGAAAATCAGACTGGTTAGTTTTTGAATTTCCACGACTTAATTCATTTATTATATTTACAGTGAATTCATTTGTCTTCTCTTCGTCTTTCAGGATATGAAAGTGAGGATAGTTCAGTAAATGAAGTTAATCTTGATTCATCAGGTATTTAACTTTGTTCTTTGAAAGATTCAGTTTTTGGGATATTTTTCCGAACAGGGTTTATAATCTATTGAACTTTACATGAGACTAAGTTTAGGATTGGTAAATACACTAATGAAAATTTGTTTGGCATAAATGAATGGGCCATTTCTTGATTTTTGTGTTCTGGTTATATAACATTAGTCTACCGTGCTGTGTCTTTGCACTATCATCATTACATGGTGCAGAGTTTTGAACACTGAGATACTTCAAATAGTACTGTGTTTCTGCTTGTTGTGTATGTTTCATGAATGCTACTTATGTGATGGTAGAAAAGCTTCATTGGTATTTATGTTCTCCTCTCGTGATGAAAACAACACACTATACACACAAATCCCAAATAGCCTAACTTCTGGCCAAAAAAGCTCTGACCGTCAATCCAAAAACCAGTTAACATTCCAATCTTTCTATATTAAACTTGGTTCCTGCCCTTTTCGATTTCTTTGTCCAGGGTTAATAGAGCTCTTTAGTCACTTAAGCTCGCGTAACTCTCTCTCTCTCTCTCTCTCTGGTATCTCCCCTCTGTTCGTATCAAGATGCTTGTCAATATCCCGTTCTTTGAATAAAAAATGAAAGCCATTTGTATAGAAATTTTGTGCAGGATTTTAGAGTCATTGAATCTAAGTTCAACTTGAACCATGTGCTTCTTGCATTAATACTTATTCCATCTTGATCCTGTAAGTTCCAGTTTTCTTCCTCAAGGTATTTTGCATCTCTGAGACAGATTTTTGGTTCTGGTAAAGTAATGATACTATTTGTGCATCTTATATTACTCAGAGCCTCAGAGTTGCATCAATAATTTATTTTAATGCATCGGCTTTTGTGCAGATATTGCTTGCAATTTTAGTGGCCTGCATGGAAGCATTATTATAATATTTAATACAATTACATCGTTGTTCAGGTTTGTCATATGCTGCAAGTTGCAGCTTGATTCAGATCTCTAGAAAATGGGTGTAGCATCAATTTTCTTTCCTTGGAAATTGTACATTTTTTTATTTCCATGAATCTATGTGGATGCAATTCTTCTGATGATGTGGGAGTTTATTTGGTTGTGTTGATTCTAAAATTTACATAAAATAAGAAAATTAAATAAGAAAAATAAGAACTCGTTATAATTGAAGATATGGCCTGTCATGGAGTAGTGTACAATGGCATAAGGATTCATATACCTTTTCCAAAACTTTGTGGAGAGCCTTGAGTAATTCAGTTGTTCTATATTGCTTCCGACAACTTTAGGTTCGATTATATGCCTCTTCCTGGCACAATAGATCCATGCAAGCCCGTGTAGCATGTACAATGCTCTGAAACCTCTCTTAAGAAATTATTGATTGTTAGATATATTCTTCAAATGTTTAGCCTTCTTTCCTGCATATGCTGCCATTCTTATAGTTCAACAACATTATTTTTTGCAGGTTTACCAACAAGTGATGACGATATCACAACTCAAAAACACATGCAAATCATCACTGAAAGTCATCCAAGTGGCAAAGGCAATGCTGAACCTGTCAATACCGAGCACGGTCAAAAAAAGGATGAAATCCCATTAGATGCAGCAGACTGTGTCTTAAAATTAAAATCAGTTTTCAAGTGCAGGCTATGCCCTAGGATCGTATGCTTGTCAGAGGAGACTCTAAAGGCGCATCTCACCTCCAAGGCAATTATTCACTTAGAGAGTGTTTTTCTTTTCTATGCAATATTTGATAATATTTATCCTCGATGAATGTATGTATGTATGTATGTATGCGTTGGCCTCCCTTAACATTCTATTATTTGGGCATGTATCCAAAGTAGACGTTGAGAGTACTGGATACTCCTGCCCATGATTGACTAGCAAGAATAAAAATGAAATGGCTAAAATCCCCTTCTGTGGCTTTTATCCAAAATAATCCTTTTGCTTCTTGAAATATTTGGCTTCTTAAAAGGTGTGCTTTTTTGTGTGTGTGTGTATGTGATTTTGTTTTCCTTTTGACATTTTAGGATTTTTGTGAATTTAGATTCCCAAGGGTCTACTTTTATTACATCGAAGGTGCTTGGGCATAAATAAGAAACAATATGCGTGTTCCTTTGTTTCATTCTCATGAATATAATGAACTAATATCTGATTGTCGTGCTTCAGGAGAATAGTTTTAATGTCAATAAAAAGCTCTGAAGTCTCTAGTGGCTGCAATTTCATGTCGTGCTTCTCTATTCTATCAAAGTATCTAGCGTGTTTCTAACTCGTTCACATGCTCAAAACGACATCTCTTACAGAAACTTTGTTTTGTGTCCTTCACAGAGACATGCCCGTTCTGAAAAATTACTAAGGGAAGGGAGGCTCAAGCTAATGCTCAACAGCGATGGACAGATTGAGGGAGAGGCTTATTCTGAGATGCATGATGCAACTACAGTTTCAGGAGAGGTATGTTATCCTGCTTCTGGGAGCTCACTTAGAGCCTGTATGAGCTCCATTTTTTGGCTAAAAATGCATTTTGGTGAATAGTAGATTGAGTGAGAATGTGTCGTTAAAAAATAAGGAAAAATTTTGAGTTTACGTGCAATATTATTTTATTGAAGAATGTGTGGTTGAAAAAAAAAAATATATATATATATATATATATATATATATATATATATATATATATATATATATATATATTTTTTTTTTTTTTTTTTTTTTTTGAAAATAATAGTGATCAAACAAGGGCTAAAGGCTAAATGGATTATTTTCATGTTAAACTACTTGACCTGATTAAATTTGTTTCTCCATGACATGGGTAGGAGAAGCCAACCAAATTCAAGAAGAAAGCCAAAGGAGAACGGAAACAGAAGAAAAGATTAAGGAAGGTAACATGCATCATGCTACTTTCTCAAGCTGATATTTAGTTATGAAAGTTATGCCAAATAGGGCTTAACCTTTTGTGAACTGCAGAAGGAAGCATCAAGGTTGGAGAAAGGAAACCAAGGAAAGAAGAAACGGAAAAATGACAGTTGAAGAAAACAATATTCTGTCACTTATTGTCTTCAAGGCAATAATGAAGATCCAAAATATGGCTAGAAATCCATGAGCACAAACTTGTAAGCAAGTTGACGGTCTGTTTGCAGCAGTCAGACATTTTTCCAATTTTGGCACCACATGGTGGAAAAAAAAAAGTAAAACACAGGAAAAACAGTTTTCATACATGTATTTTTTATTTTATTTTATTTTGTTAGTTTCCTTGGGCAACCAAGTTTTCTGTTATGATCCTCCCAGACTAGCTAAATGATTCACATGAAAGGAACTTTTACTGTGTGATTCATGCACTTTGAAACTTATTTTGAATAACATCTGATTTAAACCGAGTATATTGTTCGATTATAATCAAATGTTATGTGCAGGGAGCTTTTCATTGATGCTAGCCCGCATCTGCGTAACTTCAAGGATATTGTGCAAACCACCACTGTTCGGGACTAACGGAAAGGTTTTAATGGTCTTACAAACCAGGATGAAATTTTACTGCTACAACATAGAATTCTTCCCCCAATTGATGATATACAGACGCTATAGCATAAGTTTTTCATGATGTCATCATAAAGTTTGTGATCTATAACAGTTGCCAAAAGTATTTTCTGCAGTACCAATACAAAAAAGACCTAATTTGACCTAATTTGGAACGGCAGACTACATTGTAGAAGGACCAGTTTTAACAACAGCAAAAAGGATGTCAAACTTGATTCAGCTTGCAGTTATGGCTTCATTTAAGATTCAAGTTGAGAGCTAAAAAAACCGTTCATAAAGAAGACAACCCTAAGTTGATAGCACAGCATACTTAGAAGGCCAACCAATACCTAGAAAATTTAGTCATTAGAATTATGGTTGTCCATCATTATTGGGAGAAGGCAGTTCTTCACCTGTAGCACTCTCAGGTTGAGGGCCTTGGTCTCCACTTTCATTGTTTTCAGGGTAAAAGTTAATGGGAAATTTAGTTACCCTAGGTTTGTCAGTTAGTATGTTCCTTTGGATCCTATCAATCAAGATCTTTTGTGGAGGCTCTTCTCTCAGCTGTTCAGCATCATAATCATTGTTGACATAGTAGCCCACCCGAACAAATTCTTGACCCATATAAGAGCAGGTCAAGAGAAGCACTGTCACTCCAATTATATCTTCTTCACGGATCTTCGAAGGATCTGGAGCATCTGCCTGTTATCAATCCCACAAAATGTAAAATTTCAACGAGTATATAAAACAACAGTGAATTGAAAAATCATTTTTCAACAGAACTTGCTTTACCTGCAGAACAAAACGATAATTTCCCACATTGACTGGTCCAACAAGAACACTTTCTAATAGTTGGTCATAAGTTTCATCCTCGGCAGATCCAACATAGATGAGTTTCCATTCCAAATCTGCATATGCACTTCAACAATTACAAACTGCAAAAAATATTGTATTTTACTTTGTCCAACCAAAGCTAGATTATAAAGCAGACCCATCTGTGTGGAGGTAAAAATAAAAAAATAAACAGAGTATTCATGGAAATGAACATAAATAGATTAAATGCATTAAAATACGATAGAGAAGGTAGTGCTAAACATGATACTGAACCGTGCAGTCTTGGCCACTAGTTTGTGATAAAGAGGTCAAATCATAAACAAGCAAGTTTGCACATGGCTAGGGCTATTGCTAGTACAAGACACTACAACCAGCACAGACATGAACACAAAAATGGCTCCCCCACCCATACCCAAGAGCATGTGCGCACAATTACAGAGGGTTTCTCGCTTTTGATTCCAAGAGACAACAGTTCTTTACGTTTCCAAGAATGCCACTCAATGGTTTCTTCTCTCTCTCAAACAATCACCAAAAACCTACTGAGGTCAAAGAAAAGAAAGAAAGGAATAAAATATATCTCCCATATTGGTAAACTTCGCTACCACTAATGGAAAAGTTAACACAAATATCATAGACATCCTTTAGTATTATAAATGCTCTCATTAACCCTCAAAACTGTGCTTTTTTATTTCGTACTTTTTTAATTTTTTCTTAATAGATCTAACATATTAATTAAAGTTATTTCTTAATATAGTAAACTCCCGGTTGAATTAGGTTTTCTCAATGCCGTTGTTTAGTTTTTCAGGTCTTGTCAGAGAGCTTTTAATAAGATGAGCATCCCCTGATGAAAGGAAATGCTAATGATTTTGTAATATTATCTACGAAATCATATATATAATCGGAGCATGATTTGTCCAATCCATGTATTTAATGCGCCAATCTTGTATGCACACGTGTAACATAGAGACTAGTTAACCTATGCGCACACATTTATATAACACTGCAAGCCAAAACAACAGGATTCTAATCTGAGTGACAATCTGCGGTTGCAATCTAGCACTTTCTCGAACCTTACTTTTGTAAATATCTTTCCAAATTTATACAAGAGAAAAGCGCATTATGGCATAAATAAAACTAATGAAGTACTGACTAGTGAAAATACCCATTGGAGCACAAATCCCACATCACATGAGCACATAAAAATACCTAACTAGAAACGTCAAAGATAGTTCTCCTGATTAATCATCGGGTCCTCAAAGCCTCCTTCAAAAGATTCACATTCAAAACGTCCTGAAACTAGGTGTAATACTCAGAACCACAGATTTTTTTTCTTTTCGTGCATGAAACATTCAAAAGGCATATTAAATAAATTTTCTCACATCCCAATTATGGAAGCCCAGAGAGCAATGTCAATTGTTGAATCCAGTGCACCACAATCGATCTTCAAGAACAAGAAATGATACATCAACCTTGAATCATACTACATATATAGCTAAATAAAAGCATATTTTCTGAATGCAAAGGGAAATCATGAAAATTGAATTAATATTTAACATCAAAAGCCCTAGAATACAGCTGTCCAGTTTATTACTTTAAAAACACATTTTAGTTTAGCTAAATTATTATCTTTTACTAATTAAAAAAGAAATTAATTCATTAAGCGCCAAACACAACATAAATCCAATACCGCACATGTTCAAATGATAAAATAACACTTCGAATTCAACTAAAAAAATAGCAAATGAAACCAAAAATAAAACAATAGAAGGAAATATAAGATTAAGTGAGAAGCAAGAAAGTACCGTCTTTAAGAGGAGAAACACATTCGTAGGAGATTTCGAACTGGAAGGGTCTCAAAAACGACGCCGGATTATCCAACACCGCGACGTTAGTAATGTTAACTGCACTCATTGTACCAGAATTGATGGTGGGGGATTTGAAGTAGTCACGGAATTGCTAAGGAACGAATCAAATGAAATCATACAAAACACGAAATTCATAGAAATGGGAAACTTTTGAAAATTGAAAAGAAGAATTTGAAGAAAATCAAAAAAATTAAATCATTGGGACGAGAAATGCATAGCTTTTGGGGTTTTCGTTTTGCTTGTGTTCTGCACAGAGCGGGTTTTATACTGGTGACCGGCTACATTTGTAGCAACCGGATATATCCGGTTCTTCAATTTGGCGGGAGTTTGCTTTAATTGGGCTTATTGATAAAAGCTGACCGGCCCATTTATGGACACAATAATGACATTTTGATATTGGAAAATTACATAAAATCAAGAGTTTAGTTTGACATTTTTAAAAATCAGGTTTACCATTTTAAAATTCAGATTTTAAGTTTATTTTTGCAAAAATCAAGTAGTATATTAAACCCCTGATTCCTAACCTAATTTCTCCACCATTCCCGTCGCCTCCCCTTGTTTTGCGGTGGTTGTGCAGTGATTTTGTTGGCTGTAGTGGTTATGTGGATCTAATATTTTTTGTGGTGGTTGGGATGTTGGCTATGGTGGTGGCGGCGAAGGTGGGTGTTGTGACCAGTAAAAATTTTGCTTTTTTTCAATCTGTTACCTATAAAAAATTTTAATTCGTGGTTGAGAAATAACACGTGACCATAAATTTTTTGATCTGTGACCAACGAAGTCAACTGTGACCTATAAATTTTTTGATTTGTGACCTCAAAAATAATCTGTGACCAATTAATTTGATAAGCAGTGACCTGAAATTAATTTTTAACCAATTAATAAAATATATGTGACCAAATTGCACAATTAAATATTTAATTAATTAATAAAAAGTAAAACCTGATTTTTGCAAATTTAAAACTTTGAACACCTGATTTTTGCAAATGTCAAGTTAATACATGATCCATGAATTTTTCCCTTTTGATATTGGGGAAAGAAAGCAATAGCGCACTTTTACAATTTTATCTAATTTGTTTTTATTCACCTCTTTCTAGCATTTTAGTAGTTATTGAATTGAAAAAATGCTTTACTATGTCATCTAAATATTACGTATATCATGTTTTGCATCTATATACAAATTTCAATTTTCGTTATTGATTCAGAAACAACTCAATCTAATTTAATGAAAGTATATGGACCGAGTAAAACTCTTTATTTGAAAATTCCCAAGCTAGCAACTTAGGTGCCGTTCTCTTTGTATTTCAGTTTTCTGTTTTGAGTTTTGAATTCGTTTTGTGTTTTGTGTTTTGAGTGTCTGTTTTGAAATTGCTGAAAACGCGTTCTGTTTGTTGTTTTGGAAAACCGTTTCTGAAAACATGAAATTAGAAAACACGTTTACTTTGAAACTCAAAACAGTGTTTTGTGTATAATAGTTTTTTCAAAAAACCACCACAACACCATGAACCACTGCCAAAATCAACACCACCACCACCTTCAACAACTTCCAAAATCGACCTTTTAATCCACTTTCAATCTTCGACCACTGCCCTCCCGACCTAAATCAATTCCACCAAAACCACCACCTCTTTGCACTGCCAAAATCAACCAAAATCACCACCTCTGCCACCTTCAACCGCTGCATTGCCAACCTAAATCAATACCACCACCACCACCTCTTTGCATTGCCAACCAAAATCGACCAAAATCACCACCTCTGCCACCTTCAACCCCTGCATTGCCAACCTAAATCAATACCACCACCACCACCACCTCTTTGCATTGCCAACCAAAATCGACCAAAATCACCACCTCTGCCACCTTCAACCACTGCCAAAATCGACCAAAATCAACACCATCACCACAACCTCTTTGCACTGCCAAAATTGACTTAAATCAACACCATCACCACCACCACCACCTTCAAGAAACCACCACCATCAGCGTCTGCCACCATCATCAACCATCTACCACCACCAAAATCAACCAAAATCAATACAACCAAAAAACGCCCAAACAAAAATTACTACAGAAAAATAAAGAGGAGGCAGAGACTAACGTCGCCGGCGTCGAAGAGAGAGGTGGCAGAGACGGACGTTCACAGCAGCGTCGCCTCCTATGGGTCGCGACGAATGGCTCGCGACACTGTGTTCACAGCAGCGTCGCCTCCCCAGTCCCCACTCCGACGCCGGCACCGGCCCAAAAGCAACATCCTGTTGCAGAGAAGAAAAGAGATTTTTCGAGTCCAAATTTTTCTGGAGAAGAGAGAAGACGGAACTGGAGAAAGGATTTGGGTTGTGGGAAGAAACAGCCATTTTTGGAACAGTGCACTTTGTTTCGCGTGTTTTCAAGATTTTTCGAGTTTTGTACAGAAAACATCCAAAACGACCAAAACATCATTTTGTGTTTTCAGTGTAATTTTTTTTTGTGTTTTCAAAAACTCGCTTTCGAAAATAGGAAAGAGAACGCGTTTTGGACGTTTTGGAAAATCGAAAACAGAAAACGGCCCGAAAACGACAAAGAGAACATACCCTTAGATTTTGACTATTTTCGATGACTCAAATCCTAAGTGGGTGCACCAAGTGGGATCAAGTACTGTTTTTCATCTAAAATAATTTTGCACATGTTTCACCCCTTTTTCTCACTACTCTACTCTTTTTTCCATGTGAGCAATTTGATCGAGTTGTTTTATTAAAATAAAATATAAATTGGACACGACTATCTACTCAATTTTGACTAAATTTTAAGATTCATAAACAATGTGTACCACGAGAGTTTTAAAGCTTAGAATGTAATTGAAAAGTGATGAGAAGTTGTGGATCCTATAGAATGTATTTAGAGATTTGAGAAAAATCTGGACCAAACAAAGGTTTATTCAAACTCCTTCGGGCAAAAGAGTTCAAAGTCGAGCAAAGTTACCATAGGTAAAAAGTATGGTGAGAAAGAAAAAGAAGTTCTCAAAATCTGTACACAAGTAAAATGACGTTCAGCCATGGAACTACATTCTGTACTCACTCTTTGCCACTCAAATCCATTTTCCTAGTCTGAGAATGGAACATGTCAACTACATCTGCAGATGTGCTACATTCCTCGGGGCTTCTATCCGAGATGGAGCGAATAAATCTAGGAAATCTGATTGAGATACCACGAGATGTATGGATTAGACCAATGGCAGCATGATGAACTGGTGACACTGTGAAGTCAGCACCCTTTATCTCCCAGACAAGTTGAGGAGAAAACCACATATCAGGCACCTCAGAAGTTTGATAATATGGTGGTTTTTTAGAAACGATTTTGTCCCCAGAGAAGAACTCTTTCATCTGCAAAAGTAAATTAGAAAAGTAACAATGTTTACAAAATCACTGGGTTTGATAAAAAGAATAAACCAACAAGCTTCTCGAAACTTAAACAGCACCTGTGTTAAGAATGCCACACCCGTGAACAATATAACTTTTGAAAATAAAAAAATAGCTTTAAATTACCTGTGTGTAGAAAGCATCGGAAAACCCAGACATGACACGGCAGACACTCTGGAATTCTTCAGTATCAGGATTATAGCAGGCCATTAGGAATGGACTATACCTAAAAACATGAAAATTTGTCCCTTATCGAAAACCAGACATTGCAAGTGTTTTTATTTGCCAAGAACCAGAATAGGAAAGCATCGTCAAAGAAACTTCCATTACTAAAACAAATACGTGCTTTTGTGTGCATCGGTGATTGTTAATCAAATACTTAACTGGAGAACAGCAATCCAATTCGTTTTTATGATTATCCATCAATTAGTGAATTATCCCACCAGTGCATGTTTAGCCTCATACGTTACAATTGAATATAAAAAATGCAGTATAATTTGGTTTATCTTCACTCTTACGTTCTTTAACAGTTGACATCAAATATAACAGAGGAGAATCAGAGATCTTAATTTTACCATCCTGCTTTTCTTCCATTTCCATGCCAAGCACCAATAGGGACCAAGTCCAAGGAATCACTCAATCCTTCAATGTAATCTTTCTTGACCTGCAAAACAGGATAATTTATTTATATAATAAAGCTTCTTTGTTTCTTAGATTAGGAATATTTTAGAGCTCCTGTACACGATACCTTCAACCACGTATCTGAACGCTTTGACGGAGTATATCCAGCATTTACATCGAGAGTTTTAACCATTATGCCTTCACAAGAGGAACGAAATGCATCATCAAGAAAGTTGTTCATCTTATTCAACGAGGCTTCATTGTTTGCATCAGAATCTTCTGCTTCCACCTAAAAGAGCTGGGTGACTTCATAATGACACTGACAAACATGTTTAAACTAACAAAGTAGACACTTACTGTCATTTCTCTTGCATATTCTAAATAGCCTGGTTTCCCGTCACCAAACAAGTTCTTCAAATCTGATATTGTGGAGCAGGATTCAAGATAAGAGTAAAGAATGGGTTTCAACATATTAAACATTGCCAAGTAAAACAATCAAAGACATGATCTGAATGCATAGACCAGTGAATACATTTTCGTCTTTGACGGAGGGGTAAATCGAGCAGCCTGCAAAGAGAATTCCATATGGCATAAGAAAATCTGACTATTGCACATGTTTCGTGGTGCCAAACAGAAACTCCAGAAACAGGTAAAAAAAAAGGTGAAAGAAAAGGCAAAAGGCAATACAATTGACAATATTTTATTTACTAAGCATGATGATCATAACTTAATTTCTTCGCCAACAATTAAAATGTTATGTATCTGCCGGTGAAATGTCTTATGACTTGTGAGCCTCAAATTGAGCAAGGAAAAATATGAAGATATAAAGAATTGGTTTAAAATACTTCTCTCCATTTGCCAACATGATGTCGAAGATAAAAAGGCATATGTCGACCTGCATAGACAAAACATAACAAAATTTAATTACAAAAAGGAACTCACAGCATCAAAATTCAAAAACTAATGTACAAAATTAAAAGGGTTAGCAGATATCGTGCCATTTATGAAACACAACTTAAAGAGCACGTTAACTGGCTATCTCTTAATACACGTTTCATCTATAGGTAGTAATTTTGTATATTTGATCATGAATCACGATATTGGAACATTTGGTATTAATCCTACGCTTCATTGATCCATTGACTGATCCTCAGTTTGGATAATCTTCAATTTCTTAATTGCTCAATTTAACTTCTCATGCAACAACTGTTTTAAACTTAAGATAATGCATAAGACTATCAAATGCATCCATAGAAGGATAAACTCCTACAGATACATACTTCCGAAATTCTAGACTACAAAAAATCTCTTACAAATAAGACGTCTTGAAATTGGAAGGGCAAAAAAGTCTTACCCTGGATTCCCACAAAAGGAAATCATTTTCGCACTTATAATACAGTGAAAGAATCAAACTATATAAAACATACATCAGAAAGAATATTTCTTTACCAAGGAAAGTTTGTGTTAACCATGAATACACAACCATGCAAGCCTAAAAAATTAAAAATCGCCCTCCTCAGAGGAAGTTAGACTGCAGATCATCTAGTTATGGGGATGTTGGATTCCTATTTTTTCCAAAATATATTTTTCTCTCTTTTTTTCGACCACACATTCTTAATTAAAATAATATACACGCAAATCAAAAAAAAAATCTTCTTTTTTAACCACGCATTCTCCATCAATCTACTATTCCAAAATACATTTTTTCAAAAATAATGGGGCTCAAACACCTCCTATATCAGTAAATATCAGTCTAAAGGGGAAACAAACAGTTGCGTTGCTCTAAGCAGCAATTTTTTTATTTTTATATATTTTTACATTTGTTTTTCACTTAAAGGAGACGTATTTAAAGAACCTTTATTTTGTCTACGGCAATCAGGGAATCCTTGCTCCCTCTCTCCCTGGAAGACAGTTCCTGGAATGACATAAGCTTCAAGCCATTCTTCCTATCAATTGCAACTACCTGAAATCAGAGAGCATGATGTTTAGTATCAGGAAAACAAATGATTCCTTCACCTATGTATCTCAATGGCTTAACATCTGAACCCACAGTTGAAAGTCAACTGAAAATCCTTCAGGTGAATTCTTTAAATGAAAAGTTAAAAAGAAGGACAAGAGAAGGACGAATTAAAGAATTACCTCTGCATCTATTACAAATGTTACTACTCCAGGACATGACTCCTTAATTATGTTTATTATATCAGGGAATTTTGATGTGGTTTCATCACCATTCCTCGAGAAAACATGTATCGAACCATCTGGTAATCTGTGAATTTGAGCTCGCTGGCCATCATATCTGAGAAGACATGGAGAAAACAAATTTGATTTTGTAGTGCTAAATGGAGGTTTACGTGATAGTGATAATGCTTCTAGACAGCAAAAGATGGTAATCCAATCAAGGATCAAATTATACAAATTTGTTAGGATTTAAAGTGAAGGAAATCAAAACAAGTGTTTTGATCTTAGAAAGCCATGCTAGCATGAATTCTTCAAGTAGAAGCATGGACTCTCTCATGCAAATAGTATATATTTGACAAAACAACAAACGAAAAATTTGAGGACTGAAAAGCTTCTAAAATCTATGAAGATTAAGATTCCAGGGAGTCCTAAAAAACCAAACAGAAAACAGAAAAATGAATAAATATACATACAAACATTACCATTTTCAACCTTGCTCAAATCAATACTCGTGTATCAAGTAAGATCCAGAATTCTTTTAAGGAAGTGCCCGAATCAACAGTACATCATATCAATTTATGGAGCTATGGATTTGATAGAAGAGAAATGGTAAAGACTTCAAAGAAAATGTTAGGATGCATTGCGCAAAGAGAGTTTTTAACCCTGGTCTGAAACTATGTGAAATCAAACTACAACTATCAGTTAATTGGGGATTCAAATTAGACTTAACATTCCCTTCCAAGCCCCAACTCCTTGTGTAGATACACACAGAAAGAAAATCTGCAGGAGTATAGAAACGGATGCGAGAGGGGTAAAAGAACATTAAATCATCAAGTAAAGAAACCAAACTTAGGTATCCCCCCAACAAAAAAAAGAATTCTATGGTCTCTCTGCTGCAAACAAACCACACCACGGCCAGAAAAGTGCTATCCAAAAGCTTTTTTGTTTCTGACACATGAATCCTTTCATTCCACTCCACTTGATCAAGGGTTACTCAAAAGTAAAAGTACAAAGTCCCAAATCCTTTTAGTTCAAAATTTCTGTGATCTAGGTCTACCTCTTCTCTAGATTTACTGTAAATACTCTGTCAATTTTCCTAACAGTGCCTCCAGTAGCCTTCATCACATAACTTATTTCAAAGATGCTCCTGCAATTTATCTTCAAGGGGCACTGCATTAACCAACTCATGGATATACATGGTCCCATACGATATTGTCATCTAATGACAATCTTAACAACTAGAGCAACATTGTCACAAAAAAAAGGGTGTAAATAACACTGAAATTTTTCTTCAAATTGTTAACAACACAAGTAAGCAAGTCCACAGGAAAACCTACTTTTGTCACGACAATAATTTCTAAAAAAATCGTGGAATTTCATATGTTTCATTGATAAATTATAAAGGTTACAACAATTAATATATAGGAAAGAAAACCTCACAACTTCCTAAGTTTCTTCTCTAATTATGCCCTAATATCACTCCTCTAATTATGCCCTAACATCACTCATCTAATTACGCCCTAAAATGTATCCTCTAATATGCTAATGAGGTCAACTATACAATATGAATGCAATAAATTACAATTATTTCTAACAAAACATTAACTTAGAACACATCTTGGAATTAAGACCAAATATGAACAGCACGATAAAATATGAAAAAAGATGAAATTCAATCAAACTTACTTGTATTCACATGTAAATGCTTTGTTTTGGAAGAGCTTCAGTACTTGAGAGGCTCCATTAGTAATTCTATCACAAGGAATACACTAAAAACAATAAGAAATGCTCTAGTAGTAATCTTTCTAAAAATCATTAGTTAAAAATAGCAATCAAAATACATAGATACTTTGCAAGCATCGGTTTGATTGGTATGCCTGGAACCATTGACAAGGTTAATGAAGAGAACTTAACCCCCTTTTCCATTAGGGAAGGGACGAGTAAATCCTGACCAAAGAAGTCAAGCAATAAGTGACAACAGCAATCAAAGAAGCGTGATAGTAAAAAAATCACCATTGTCAAAAATGTAGAAGATTTGAAGTAAAGAAAATGAATGTTGACAATATCAATAGTTTGTAATCACTGAATGTTTCATAGAATAATTAACTTGACAGTCAAAATATACAAAAAGAAGCCAGACAAGTCCAGCCAGGGGCGAATCCAACCCTGAAGTTCAGCACGGGCGGCCGACGATCATTGACTGTTGACCGCAACGATGTGAATGACGATATTGATTATTAATTTTTAATTAAATAATATTAAAAATTGTTAGATTAATATATAAATACACTAAAACGTAGAAATGATATAATATGAAAATATAATCTAATACAACCCAAAAGAAAAATAAGTAATACAACTTCACTTCGTAACTGTATGCTCAGATAATTGGAATCTCTGTGGTATCATATTTTGAAAGCACTACAAGATTGTCTCATTATCAATTTTTTAAAAAACGTATTGCTTAATGTACACTACCAAATTGTCATTCAACCAAGGCATCCCCCATTTTGTTGCGCAAGAACAAATTCCCCAATTAACAAATTTTCAATTCCCTAAATTTACCAATTAACTAATTCACAATTTCCCTAATTCAAAAATTCACAAAATTTTCTACTTCATAAATTAGTCAAAGATAAATATTGAAATAAAATAAAAAAGCAATAAATTAAAGTAAGTCAACTAATTAAATATATTAAACATATATAATTCTGCTAGAAAAAATAGTGTTTACCAAATGACGTTGTGATCAAGTTTTTATAATTCAAAGGAAAAATCATGGGTTTGAAAATTTACAATTACAATTACATTAAATCAAATCCAACCTAATATACATTTGTTTGCTAAATGTAGTGTCAATATTAAGAAGTGCCATAGCGGTTAGGTGTTCTCTTTCCTAGTGCAAGCTCCCGGGTTCAAATCACAGCCAACTCCCTCCTTATTGCATTAATTTTATTAAAAATAGTAGAACTAAAAATATTTTCAAACAAATAGGTTGGTTGGGTTTCGAACCTGGGACCTAAAACATAAAAAGGCGACTTCTTACCAACTGAGCTACAAAGTATATTTGAAAAAAAAATTGAATTCCAGTAATATAACCTTAAGCATTTATCAATTGTCAAAAAAAAAAATTTTGCTCCGGCGGATCCAGCACGGGCGGCCGCGGGGGCTGGCCAGGTGCTGGATCCGCCCCTGAGTCCAGCCAAGCATTGTCAATATGTATACGTTTAAAAATGTCATGACTTAAAATAGAAACATTCAAGAATTCCACTCATTCTTTTCTCAGATGAAATACTCCGATTCATCATAAAGAACTCCACAGGCATGATATCCACTTTCTAGCATTTGGAAGAAACCTTGGCAAATCCATTTTAAGAGTAATGAATAAAATCCATCGCCCTTACTAAGAACATATAGAGTTGGAGACGAAATCTTACCAAGTTGGGAATTACATTATATGCTTCAACTACTGCTCCAGATAGGCACTAACATAAATAAGGAGAAAAATGAAAGATTTAGCAAGGAGAAGTACTGTAGCATCAACAAATGGAAAGCACATTAAAGTACTATAGTTTGGTTCAATGCATAAAGGATAAGTACACCATCATCTTTTCAAGTAAGTAGAAGTTCATCAATAAAAGGAAGCAGGATGCTGAACAAAGGAACAATTGGAAAATAGTAAATATGTACTGTGGTATCACATGATAGAACAACCCCAAATGAAAAACAAACCTGAAGATGATCCTTCAAACACTCAGTTTCTGTATCAGCAGAATTGAACACAATAGCCTGAGCCAAAGCAGGAAGTACAGTTCTCATCATAGCTCCAATTCTTAAATTTCTAACCTGCAAGAAAAAAGATACATAAACACTCATGATTTTGATGATTGAGATAAGTATAGTTAGTAGGAACACTCAAAAAAATAAAGGATCATGCCTAACTACTCAAAGTCCTTTATCATGTACATTTCCATAATGACATATTTTGACACTAAGAGCATAAAATAATCATTAATATGAACAAACACTTCGAATATGTCTATTATGGTGTTGCAACTTCAACCAGATGATACAGTACAGCTTCTCATCTTGCTGTTCTTCACCCTTCCTACCCCCCTTTTTTACTCCCCGGTTCATTTCTACATTTATTTGCTTCATTATATTCCGATTCTCAGCTTTCTTGACATCTCTACTAAATAGATTTGCACCAAAATTATAATGTCTTAGATTTTTAATTAGGAATCAAATGCAAAAATCCAGGGACCAAACCGTGAACTAGCCCCTGGTTAAGGGACCTAACTGCAATTTTCAGAAGTTTCAGATTCCGGTCCATGAACACTAACCCAGGAATAGATATTCTTTCCATTTTTATTTTTTTTTGGAAATATTAGGAGGGGATATTAGAAATATATATTTGCCTTGTATTTAGGAAGAGAGAGAGGAAATTAAGGGAGATGGGGATTTTAGTCAAATCAAATATGTGATTGATACAATTATATGCTAAAATATATAATTGATTATATATATATTTTTTATAACCGTGAATGTCCGGGCCAGCTTGCGCGCACCTCGACTAATTTCACGGGACATATATAAATGATTATATACTAGTATATAATCACATATTCTAGAAAATGAATAATGGAATGCATTCATAAATCATTGATTGTAATTTACTTTTATATATTAAAACATATATGGAAGACAAACAATCAATTTTCCTAAGTTCACGGGTATTTTTATTAAATGATTGACTACACATTATGTGTACTATACATAAATAGATACCATGAAATATATAATTGAGCAATCAAAAATTTTGATCAGAAAATGTCACTATTTGCAAAAGAGGAAATATTATTAATCAAAAGCAACCTTATTAATAGTTCTTCTTAAACTGCAAATAAACTCACTACTCAAGCACATCCACCACACGACAGACCTCTCTCTCTTCTTTCACACGCACACACACACAAATACACCCACTAAAGAATTTTAGGTTTAATAAGAGTGTGTTTGGGACACATTTTTTTGAAAGAATATATTATTCATAGTAGATTGATGGAAAATGTGTGGTTAAAAATGAAGGAAAAGTTATTGATGTGATAGAAAATAATATTTTATTGAAAAATGTGTGGTTGAAAATGAGTAGAAGAACGAGAATGAAAAAAATAATGTGTACCAAACAGGGCATAAATAAATGTCAAGTTTGGGTTGTATCAAGAAATTTTCACGCACTTTCTTAGTTTCAAGCAGGGTATGTTATGTAATTTTGTCTATAGTGACTATTTTGGGGATAAATTTATGTGTCCAATATGAATAAGTTTATGAAGAGGGAACCAAATTTTAGTAGTGCTACGCACAAGAAATTCTATCACCTAAGTTTGGTATTTTCTTGATCTCCTCAGGTATAATATGATTCATTTATGAAATTTTAACACGATTTACATATTTACAGTGCAAGCTTATTAAGTATTATCTCACCCCACTACTTTCCCCCTTACAGGGAACTAGCGATTAGAAGTGGTCAAGCAGAGAGATGACTAACAAGCGGGATTTATTAAAAGCCTGTTTGAACCCCCTTTTTTTTTTTTTAATGAAAATATATTTTAGAATATTATTTTGAGAAGAATGCGTGATTAAAAAATAAGGTAAAATTTTGGATTTACGTATAATATTATTTTATTGAAAAATGTGTGGTTGAAAATAAGAGATAGAAAAATATATTTAAGAAATAATGAGGACCAAACAAGGGCCAAATATGTTCGAGGAATATATTTTTTTCTATTATATGGTTTTAAGTGATTGTTCCTTTGGACATTTTCTTCTCTCTTTAAGATAAACTTATTGAACCTGCGACTTTGTTTGAAAAGATTGGTTTTTTATTATGAATGTTATTTAATCATTGGTCTTTTTATTGCATCGATGATTTCATTTAAGTCTTTCTTTATGTTACTTTGAACTCTTAAGTAAGTTTTAATGACACTCGATAATTTAAGATCCAGGACATCACAATTGTAAATGCCTAGACCTTGCATTGAGCGTTAACTCATACGTACTATCCACTTTAGAAGAGCATGTACTCATGTTACTCCTCATTGATTTCTATCGCGTCCACGGGATTCGAACTCTCAACCTTATGAGAGACTTAGGTTGAACTCTGGTACCAATTCATTTTCCTATTTCTCAAAGCTATAATCTCTCTAGTTCTATCTTTTTAATCTCATCTTGAATTGCATGCATGTTAAAAAGGCAAGGAGAATAAGTAGACTGTTAAAATTTGGGATTCCATTTTAAAAGGTCAACTTTATTAAGAAGAGTAGTCAAACTCCTATAAATTGATCTATGTTTTTCATCTTTATTCGATGTAGGATTATCCCTTAACATGCCCCAGATAAGATGGTGACTTGTTTGAGCAGGCTAGTCTTGAAATCTGTGTGCTCACTTTTGAACCTTAAAAGGATCGAATCGTTCGTTTGAACTTAATGGGCTCTGACACAATGTTAAAATTTGGAATTCTATCTTAAAATGTCAATCTTATTAAGAGGAGTAGCCCAAACCCTTATAAATTGGTCTATGTTTTTCATCTTTATTCAATGTGAGATTTTATCACTTAACATAGAGAACTAGGAGTCAAACTCATAGAGCCAAACTTACAATGCAAGAACATAAGCCACCACACCAAGGACAAATCCAATATCTTCCCTAAAAGTCTTAACTAATACAGTAAGGAAAGCTATATGTTTCCGGATACTCTCACACGTTAGCAAAAATGGAAAACCAAAATGAGCTCACCTATCCTTCTTCAGAAATATTGCTTCAAATTTGCATTATTGATTCAGAAGACTTTCTTTAAAGAAAATGAGATTAATATCCGAAATGTTCAACTAAGCATACCAAAGTTCTGACAACAAATTTCATTTCCTTCTCTCGACATGAACGCATGAGATTCACAATGAGACTTTTCTTCCGGAATGTGCTGCCGCTACCTGTTTGCACACTGAAATTCAATGAAAACAAGGTACATTTTTACGAAGAATAACATGAGTCTGCAAGATACTAAAAATAAATCGAGATTGATGGGAAAAAAGTTTTACTCCAGTAGATATTATTGTTATTTAGGAGCCTAGCGTCGCCTTTATTTAGTTTAAAGTTCGAGAGATTAGGTTTTAATCTCTATATATTCTGCATTTTGTAGACATTTCTATCTACATCTATCTACAACATATAAAAAATGAGGATAGGTGGGAAACATTCAATTTCCCATTTTATCCTTACATTTTTTGGTTTATGGTCAAAAATACCCTTCACATTCAATTTATTTCAAACACGTAATTAAATCTTACACCGCTAAGTACAATTTACTATATTAATAATATTATTTTTTTAAAAAAATTAATACCATAACATAATATTGACATTTCAACAACTAAAAAATCATGATTCTAACCTAAGAAATTTATAATGAATTAATTAGCTAGTTAATATTTTTTCAATTAATATGGAGATTTAATTATTACGTTTAAGAGATCAATGCCTAACTTAAGTGGTAAGATTGAAGGCCCAACAATTCTGTGGCTTGAGATTGAGTCTCATTTGGGAAGAGCAAAATTCATAATAAAAATTACCTTTATAACAAAAATAAGGGGAATTGGCACAGATGGTCCCTAACCTGTTGTTGAGCAAATGACCCCTAACTTTCAAATCTTGGTAAACATCCTTAACCTTCCACCTAATAGGTGGAATTTGTCATTTTAGATGATTTTCATACAAATGAACGTAAAAGTATTTTTTTTTTTTATGAAAAGACTAAAATGCCCATACGGTTAGTCAAATAAAAAAATATAAGTGGAAAAGAAAAATTTTAAAAATATGACAAGAAGAAACATAACTCATCCTACCGACTAATCTCTGACAAGAGCTCTCCGCAGCAATCGTTGATGGCTTTATAAATTGTGTCATATAAGCAAAATAGAAGATATTTAAAATAACACCTCTAATGTAGGATGATTAGGACTCATCAAGATGAGGCATTCGAAGGAAAAATAGCTATCAACTTTCAATCTAAATAACATTGATGTTTAATTAGTAGTACTCAAGTTTAAAATTGGTTTCCAATGCACTCTATGGATTGCTAGTTAAATGTCATCTATTTTCCTAAAATACACAAAATCCCATTTAAATCTACATATGAAATATAAATTTGGCTGAGTTAACGTCTTAACGGACCTTTTGAATCTGGGCGAAGCTTTAGAAAATATTTGCCACTTATCTTGATGGAGTCCTTGTTAAGTTCGATAGAAGAGTAATTTTTTAACATACTTTTTTTAATAAATTTTTAAACACGTTCCATTTTGTTTAAATGACAAAAAATTTCAAGCAATTGACGGTTGCATCAAAGATGCTCTTATCGAGATTGGTTGGTAGGATGAGCTGAATTTTCTTTTTTGTCCTATATTTTTAAAAAAATTGCCTTTTTACTTATTTTATTTTATTTATTTAACTAATGTAATGGCAGTTAGGTCTTTATATAAAAAAAAATGACTTTTTTAATGGCCAATTGAGTGAAAACTATCCAAAATGACCAATTGTGCCCATTAAGTGAAAGCTTAGGGATGTTTGTGTCAAGATTTGAAGGTTATACACCATTTGGGCCAATTCCCTAAAAATAATACTCATTTCACATGCATACAACATACGGCTGGATTTGGGAAAAAGAAAGACCTTTAAGTGAAAAACTCACATATAAATTGGCCCACACACAATGGTGCTAATGTATTTCAAATGCATGTATTCTGTCCTTTGCAATTCCCTACTAATGGATGCAATTGAAACAATCTTTAAAAATTAATTTCCCTCTTCTATATATTTTGTAGAAATATTATAATTAAATTAATATTAATTAAAAATGAACAGAAAATAAAAGAATTCCTGTTCATTTCTTATAATTACAGAATAAAAGTTTTGATTTTCCCTATGAATGCACTAAATAAATCAAAGTTGTTTGTTTTAGACCTGAATATTACATACTGTATAGAATAATGGGCGCTTGAAATGAGGAAATAAAGTTGAATATTTGTACGAATTAAAGAATGAAGCAATGGGGCGTAACAAATCAAACCCATAAATTGGAGCTTTATAAATGCATAGCAACAAAGCCATGAACAAAATCAAAGATACGTAGAAGAAAACAGAGACCTTGAGATGAGTCTTCTAACTAAGAACCTATTTTTCTCCCAGTTGTAGATTGATGTTTGTATATAGGGTTGTGCTAGATGTACACTCAATCCATTACCTAATGGATTACACCCCCTCACATGGAGGGGGGCCCACGAATATTTTATTGTGTGTGGCCCCCCTCCATGTGAGGGGGGTGTAATCCATTATGTAATGGATTGTGTACATTTAGACTAATCCTTGTATATATATACTAAAAAAGAAAGTTTCAGGCACCAGCACTTGCTAACGCAAGTATATGGGGTTTCAGAATAAGACTAAAATCCCATAGGGTACGAGGAAAAGCAAGAATTGTGTACATGGTAAACTATCAATGTTAATTTATCCAGAAGACTAGCAAACAAATAGATGCATAGCCTCAGCAGCAGATCATCGATAAACTACACTGAGATTGATGATGGAACAATACATTCAGGAGCAAACTTATTTACTATTGTATTAAGACTACATATGAACTATCAAAGTTCCGCCAGTCACTGGGGTAAGGTAGAATGCAATATTTCTATCATAAATAGAATATTATATCATAACATGCTCCAAGTGAAACCTAGTGCACATATTTCGGGTTTTAGGAAATAAATATGCTTTAACACATTGCCAACAATTTCTTTATGAATTATAATTCAAATATTAAAAGAGTTCGTCGTATATTAAGAACAAGAATTGGGCAATGCATACCTTATCTTTTGGAGAACTGAATACACTCCTTGAATTGTAAGAACTGGTGGAGGGGCAAGTAGTGATTGTGTTTGCCGGCAAAGTTGAGCAACATCGCCTAATTCATCATGCATCATCAGCATGAAGACATATTGATATTGATGGATATAAATTTATATAAGAGAACGTTACAATTTATGGAAAAAATTACGGGCATACCAAGATCACCAAGGCTGTTATAAAGATTGCTTATTTTAGACCTGTTTGTTCCACATGCCTCTTCCAGGGCTGAAACTACAATGCTTGCACCAATATTCAGCTCCTGAATCACCATGACAACATAGTCAATAGAGCCATTAAAGTGTTCAAGGACACTGAGCAAGAATTGTAATGGAACAGCCCTGAGGTACAGATAGCAAGTGAACCGTTGAAATCATAGTCACAATTCTCAATTTTGAAAATTACTATCCTTTTCTTAGCTTAAATAACCTTGTTATAAAGCAATCACTGAGCAAGAATTGTAATGGAACAGCCCTGAGGTACAGATAGCAAGTGAACCGTTGAAATCATAGTCGCAATCCTCAATTTTGAAAATTACCATCTTTTTCTTAGCTTAAATAACCTTGTTATAAAGCAATATGCCTTCTCGAGTATAAACTCCCAAATTACAAGGATTCGGTCTTCAATGAAATATGCCAAAACCAGCTTGAATTATTGTTGACAGGGTAACAGGTTTTAAAAATAATGCAGACATTAATCCCTGCATGGTGCAAGTACCTGGATACACACCACTATAATAATCCTCCAGTAGCAACACTGACAATCACAATGAACTTTCTGAACTATCCCAAAGAAACACATTAATCGTGACGATATTAACACACATCCAAAAAACCTACGAAATAACAGTCACATAGGTCTCTTTATATATTGACAGAAGCAAGACATCCCAATCAAAACCTTAAAATCAGAAGCAATTTGAAGCATCAAATGATGAACATAAGCCAATTTTAAACAACAAAAATCTGATACATTCATTTCATAGACTAAAGGACTAAATGTGGAAAAATAAACGTAGTTCCAAATCCAACATCAAATATAAGGATGAATAATAAACACAAAAATAAGATCAAAATTCCAGGTGAGTAGGGAAATAAATGTGAACAAGCCATATATTTGGGTTACTATGATGATTAGCAAAAGGAAACAAACTGAAACAAAAGGTACATGAATGACTTTTTTTTTTGATAAGTAACCCCATGTACTTAGCAGGCACACGCCTTAACCACTCGGCCAAAGAGACAGCTCTAACATGAATGACAGAAAATATATATTTTAAAGTGGAGGCCAAATTAGTAGGGATGGCAACGGAACGGGGCAAGGCAGGGGCCCTCCGCCCCGCTAAGAAATTCCCCACCCCTTCCCGGTCCCGTTACCCGTTTAAGGCAAGGCGGGGCGGGGTTCTTGCCCCGTCTACTACCCGTTTAATTTTTTTTTTTTTTTTGATAATTTATTTTTATTGTCCATATTCATTAGATTTAGACAAATAATTTTAGTTGTTATTTTCTATTAGAACTAATGAAATTTTGTGAAATTTTTCATTTAAAGTATTTAATTCTAAAAAAAAATTAACAGGGCAGGGCGGGGTGCCCGTTACCTGTCCCCGCCCCGGGCATCCTAGTGATACAAAATCATTGTAGTACTTAACTACTGAATTCAACAGTATAAAGCTAAATGCAAATACTCAGAACAGAATGAAAGGAAAAATGCAGGTACAAATAGAAGACTACCATATTTTCATGGTCAGGAGCAATTTTATTTGTGCACAAATAAACAGCAGGCAGCACATCCTCAGGTGAAAGGGCCAGCAAGCTGTATATGAACAATACCAATATTAGATGATATAACAGAATGTCTTACTTGGATAAAATCAACAAGCTACATAGAGGCACAGCCTAATAACTTGGCAAATAACACATGACACGCCTATGACATCATGGAGAAAAGGAAAAGCATCCTGGCAATAAACCTCCTAAACATATTGCATAGCATTGATGTAGCTTTTAGCTTGCCCTTTTCATCCTCAACTAGATCAAAAGTCCGTGCTATATGTATGTATGGAGCAGGCTGTCCTTTCCTCCAGCAAGCTGGAAATAAATCAGAGCCTTAAGCAAAGGGTCATTTGAACAATAATATTAAATGTCGACAGGACTCGTATAAATTCGCAATCAATTGGCTAAAGACCGAGTTCACCGACCATGCTCTATTGGAGAATATCTCTCAGGAGGTAGTAATAAATAATTCCCAGAGTCTGTTGGTTGAGCAGCAAAAGAAATATCAGACTTATTTCCCAATTTATTGCTTTGTGATAGATCAGAATTTTTGTCAGAACAAATTCTACTGGAACATTCAGATTTAATCAATTCATTACTTTCTGGCGACCTGCCTATTTTCTCATTGACAATAACAGTATAATCACTATAATATGTATCCAGAGCCGTATTGATGTCTCCTTTAGCCTTCTCGAGGATGGTAGCTGCATAGCTTCTTAATTGTTCACCAGCATTTACAATCTGAATAAACTGATCCACCTCTTCTTTGTATGGTTCGGTAGCATCATCAGCAAACCTACTTTGATCATCATTACATTGATTAAATGCTGTTCCAACTTTACTATCTTCAGAGACAACAGGCATTTGTTTACCAAAGAACCTTGTTATGGTATACTGCTTTGAACCACCAGAGGACTGGCTTGGTTTTGTTCGTGTTCTTTTTGTCGGCTTGCTATCAAGATTTCTCTTTCTTTTCCCTGGAGCAATTCCACTCTTCTTTAACTTTCCAGAGCGAGATAATGTATAGCTCTGAGTGCAAGAAACATCCTCATCATTATGCACACTCTTAACAGGAAGTGATTCAAAGGGCAAAGCAGGCTCATTTTCTGCACTTGCTTGCAAAGTACAGGGGACAGATGTACTCGCCATGGCCTGCTTATGGAATTCAATTTCATGTTCATAAAAACTAGAGACTGCTTCAACAATGTCTCCGCCTGAATCACCAAGTAAATCCAACATCTGGCATCGAGACACCCAACTGGGCAAGCAGTCTTGAAGTTCTTGAACAGATTTATCTCTCTCTTTTTCTTTCAGGAGCACTAAATGAGGGGAACCAAGTTCGTGCTGAGGAAATATAGATTTCGTGTCACCTCCCACTTCAATGTCATTGCCACAATTTGGAGCAGACAAAGTGCCATCATCCTTCTGCACTGGGAAATTGTCCAAAGGAGAAGCAGGATCTTTATCGACCTTTGGATCCACTTCCTGGGCCCCACAGCGAAGGAAACCCATCAAAAATTCTTGCTTGATGGCCATTTCATCAACCAAACCAGCAAAATGCTTCTGCATTGCATTAGCATGTTTGCTATCAATTTTCTCAACATCTGAACCTACAGTGGGAATAACCCGCTTTGGCTTCAAAAACTTCACATACTCCCTGAGCTCATTGTAGTTCGAATGCTCGCTATAGGGAACAAGATGAATGTCAAATGAATCCATAGTCCTCACCGCAAACTTATTCCGCTTCACTTCATAAGTCCACCCAGTTGGAACGAAACCCACAACCTTTGAATACCCCCTCTCATTCATAATTTCCTTCATCTTCAAAAAATTGGGTCTAAAATATGGCCAAGTCTCACCCAACACATTCCAACCAACAATATGAACATCAGTTTTAGATTCATCCACCGTAAACACCCCACTTTCCTCCAACCCCAAAACACTCAAAACCAACATCTTCCTACCGTCCACATGAATCTTCCTTTTACACCTCCGCGAAATCTCCATCAAAATTTTTTCTTTCCCAATAACATATGTCGCAACTAGAAACAACACATTCTTCGCATTCTCACCCTCATTCTGCCACCTTGTTTTCTCAATAACCCCAACTATGTGATCAATGGACTCCTCTTGACTAGGAAACAAAAACTTTGGATGACAGTATGTCGTATCCAAAAACACAGCGTCAGCACCAATAAATTCGCTTAACACGCTCCCACTCTTCATTTCATGACAGTACCTAAAATCACCAGTATGAACATACTTTTCAAACTTAATAACATTGTTATTACCTTCACCACCATCATTACCTTTACTCTTACAATATACCGGGACTTTAAATAAGAACTGAACCGCACCAGGGCAGTGATTGGCGTCGATAAGGGAAACTTCCGAGCCGTCAACGAAAACGGGTTGGGATAGAGGTAACGGAAAAATGAAGGGTTGTGGGATTTTGAGGATTTGGTGGAGGAGGCGAGCAGTGATGGAGGAGCAATATATGATGCCTTTGGACCATTGCGGCGTTAGGCCTGTGTAATGGTCAGAGTGGAAGTGGGAGAGAAAGTATGAAACGGAGAAATTGGAATCGGCGTGTTTGAAACCATCGACTATAAAGCGAGTTTTGGGGATGAGTTTAGAGTGGGGGAGGGAGGAAGGGGGAGGGATGAGGGGATGAGATGGTGGCAATTGCGGTGGCAGGGAGAGGGAGGAGACGGCGGTATTGTAAGGACTAGTGGAGGTTAGGGATAGCGGTTCCGGCGGTTCGGAGGAAGACATAGAAGCCGGCGATTGCGCGGGTTTAAAGTTGGCACCGTTGGTAGACCTTTTTCGTACGTTGGGTGCGCTTGAAACTAAAAGAATTGATAACTGAAGGACCTATTAGAAAATATGAGAAATATGAGAAAATTGCACTATAATCCCAATCTACTGACCTAATTACAATTTCACCTCTAAACTAACTTTTCTATTGTCAATTTTAAAGGGTGTTGATATTTATGGACGGATTCTGTCTATTTAATTAATAGTTTGTTGTATGGATCACACTGGACATGGACAAACAACTGAACAAGGTGGTCGTTAAACCCAAGCCTCCGCCTTCGACCTTAACGCCCCGCCACCGTCACAGATTTATATAACATTTCTTCCCCAAGAAACTTCAGAAGTTATCCAGTGGGTCAATACAAA
The DNA here is from genome assembly GCA_035079005.1 of Fraxinus americana. Taxonomy (NCBI): domain Eukaryota; kingdom Viridiplantae; phylum Streptophyta; class Magnoliopsida; order Lamiales; family Oleaceae; genus Fraxinus; species Fraxinus americana. The sequence goes on from CM068712.1 coordinate 32,212,338, forward strand.
ATTATCTTCCCTTTACGTAAAATCCCATTTCCCATTTGAATCTTTGGTTTTTGAGGCTCCAAAATGTCAAGTCTGAGGCATTTCCTCCGAGATTCTGCAGATGGATTCGACATGCAACTGATCGGAAATTTCCTGAGTTTTGCTTCGAGGGGAGATAGGGTTGGATTAAACCAGATGTTAAGGGAAGGAATATCTCCCAACGTGCAGGACTATGATAAGAGAACTGCACTTCATCTTGCTGCCAGTGAAGGCCACGCCTCCATTGTCGAGCTTCTTTTGGCATACGACGTTGATGTTAACCTTCAAGACCGTTGGCAAAAGACTGTAAGTATAATTTTTAAAAAATGATGTCCGAAATTTATGTATTGGAAATCTGGGATTCTACAATTTTAGTATCAAAAGCCTTATAGGTGCATAATCTTCATAAATTGATGGCTAGACTTGAATTCAGAACCTATGAACGCCCATACGACTTGACGCCCTAATTTACCATGTTGAACCATGTCAATTAGAAGCTTAAGCTCTTAGAAAGGAACATTTTTTATATATTTAAGAATAGCCTTAGACAGTAACTAAATGTTTTTGATGTGCTAGGACTAGGATTTATGTCACAATTGATTTTGTATCATGGGGAAAACAAAATCTTTTTCTTTTTTGCAATAGTTTAAGTTGTTAATTTTTGGTGAACAAGGAATATAGATCTTAAACCATGAAAATAACAGCCGCATCAATTCTGTATCAATCAAAAATCTCGATTAATAATTTGGCAATTAAGTTGGAAGTTTAAATCTTATGGTGTTCTAAATATACGGGCATGCCAAGGTTTTGGAGCCAAATTGCCTAACTATGGCTATCCATACTGCAGCAGTTTTTTAGGATTAGAGAAAATCATTTTATATCTAATTGGTGATACCATAATATAGACGAATTCATTTATTTGAGGAATGATAATTTGGTCACTTTTTGATTGTTAATATCAGCCATTAGCAGATGCAAGGTTGTATAGACATCGAGATATATGCAAGATCCTTGAAGGCAATGGAGGCAAGGAATATGTAGAAGATCAACCAATGGTAATTTCTAAATTTTCATCACAACTGGTTATTCCTTCAGGCACTTCTTCTTTCCAGTTGACAAGATTGTTCTAAAACTTGATGTATCCACAGTATTCTTATTTGTCTTTAGTCATTGGTTAGTGCAAAATCACTTGTGTTATGAGTGAGATTTTGTGATTAGTACTTACACAGTTACACTTATTTCCTATTATGCAGCCAGTTCGCCATGAAAATGATTCGCTGGAGGACATCGACATCTCTGAATTGACTTCATATCGATCATCAGCAATAGAGCAGGTATATGCATCAAAGACGACAGGTCTATACCTTTAGAACTCAATTTGAAATATTGTAATAGGCTAATAGCCAGCTTGGTGGCATTTGATCTTCGGTAAGGTAACTTATACCAGCTTAATTGGAAAATTTGAAATATATTATTTCCTTCTTGTGTGTGTATGTGTGTTTATGCATCAAATGAAACATGAAGTTCTCTCATTTACAGGAATTTTGCTTTTGTCGTTTGTCAGGGGCTATTTGGTGTCTCGGAAAAGGTCAAGTGGCGTGGAACTTGGGTGATGAAAACAGTTTTCTCGAGACACATATATCAACCTGAGAAAATGTTAGTTTATTTAAATTTATGTAATGGATTCGGCAGTACTAAATGATTGGTTCTAAGTATTGATATGATATTAGTTCAAAACTGATGTAGGGTTTTGACTGCAAAAGATAATACTCTTCTCAGGGAACTTCGACATCCAAATATTTTGCAGTTTCTTGGGTCAATTGTACAAGGTGAAGAGATGATCTTGATTACAGAGTATTTACCAAAGGTATATTAATTGCTTTATGAATGTTATTCACGATCTTCGAATGAGTCGCCAATAACGGCAGTTAATAGTTGTCTTGGTCAATATAATATCTGTTATTTCTTTTTCTTTTTTTATGTCAGGGGAACTTGGATGATATTTTAGGTAGAAAGGTTCGTCTTGATCCTGCAATTTGTCTACGCTATGCACTTGATATTGCTAGGTAACGTGCTACATTTCCAGTTCTATTTTTTACCCTTAAGACAAAAGACTGATAACTAATATGTATATTCTTTGGTATACTTAATTATTCATGACAGAACAACTTATTGTTTGCTTTCAGTTATTCTAATATTATAGATTCCTCGTTTTGGCACTTAGCATTTGTCTCTTACACCTTCTATCCAAAAATGAAGTCTGAGTTTTATTCAGGGCCGTATTAAGGGCCTATTTGGTACAAATTAAAATCAAATTTTAATCAAAGTCAAACAATCAATATTAACCACATTTTTCATAAGTCCCATAACTTTTCAACCACGCATTTCAAAAACTTTTATCATAATCTACTAAAAATCTAATTTTAATTCCCACCAAACACCATCTAAGTGTTTGTTATATAGAGTCCTTAAAGAATCATTGTACTACCAGATAAAGGATCAAATGAGAGAATATATATGGAATCGTGGCCGACTTTAAAAATTGAATCTCTTTTTTATCTGAAACTTGGTGGTCAATTGTGTTACCACTAATACTACTTGCTTGTCACTACTGAAGCAGTTCAACATATGTTAAATCAATTACAGGGGAATGAATTATCTTCATCAGCACAAGCCTTGCTCCATAGTTCACAATAATTTGCATCTTCGGTGAGCTTTTTCTTGCTAAATTCTTCATTGGTCTTAACAAGTTTAAGCTCTGCTACTACGTCAGTTGTTAACTAAAATTTCTCTTTGATCACAATTCATACTTTTGTCTACATATGGAGATTTTTTCCTCCATCAGACTTCTTATACTGATGATTAACTTCACGTTTTGGCATTATATGAGCTATGTTCTTGTGTCAAAACACGAGTCTCAATTATGTCAGTACAGATGTTATACGTGGTAAGTTTTTTGTTCCATTTTCGTCGTTAAGCAATATACCAGTGGCATGTTTGGTATCGAGTATTGGATAATACTTGACAGTAGTCATGTTCAATATTTCAATAGCAAACATACACAGATTCACTGAAGGCATAAGCCCTGCCTCTCATCTTTGCCTCCTGCTTTAAAAACCCTTGTGGATTTTAGCATTCCACATCAACCCCTTTTCTTTTTCACTTTGTCCCAGGAACTTGTTGCTTGATGAAGGCGACCACTTGAAGATCGGTGAATATTGGATCCATATGTTGTACGAGAGAATACACCCAAATCAAGAGAGTAATGCAGTCTCCCGTTTAGAGTTTGCTTTAATGGTCATGCCTTTGTAGTGATTCTTCTTCCTTATTTTTTTTCTTTTTCTCGCAGCCCAATTAAGTGACATCCATAACAACTCACTAAATGATACTAAGAAAGACATTCGCTCTTTTGGTATTATATTTTATCAGGTATATAAAATGTGTGCATTCATTTGACGATGTCTGCTGTTTGCGAGCTTTATATTTGTCATATGTACTCAAGTTATCCTTTTCCCAATGAAATTTTATGTTATAAATAAATAGTAGGTGTTGAAGTTATCTGTTCCGGGGCTGGGTGTCCAGACCACTTAGTCACGTGGATCAGCCTGCCCTATCCTTAATTTCAACAACTGGAAGCCGGGGCCGGGTGGCATCAGCGGCCAATTTTACACGTTTAAACAAATCCAGTTATCTATTAAATATACCCTAAATTTGAATGTGAAGGAATAAGGATCAGTTAAATATTTGCTATATAGAGCAGTAAAAATTAAGTCACACTCAATTATTTCAGTGTTGTTTTCAATTCTTGACCTATAAATACTGCAGATGCTGGTGGGCAAGCACACCAACATGAACTCTGAGAATATGAATCTCCAGTCTGTTGAATTTGAAAAGAAGTTCAGTATGAGTCGATGCCCTGGAAGAATCATTCAGTAAGATAACACTATTGTTCATTTGACACTTCTTTTGTTCATTTTTCCCCCCTTTACGGGTATCTTCTTGTCATGTGCTCTTAACCTGAATTTCACATGGCAACATAATAGAAAGCATTTAACAATTGATACATAATTGGAAAATAAAATGTTACTTTTAATCACTTTTAACTTTTTGTAAGGTTTAGAAAAGTGCAATAGCAAAGATGTTCTTGTCCTTTGCAGGCTGATAGAACAGTGCACCAGTAAGGAAGTTCCTACGACACTTTCATTTTGTGCTGTTATAGAAATCCTGGAGGAAGTTATATCGATGCTGAGAAAAGCCGGTTGCCCCGTCTGTTGAATGTGTACACTCTACCTCATGAATAATGGAGATAATAGGGTAAAAGGAAAATCTGCCTGCAAGAAGAAAGACCCTGCAGTGCTTTTGCTTTTGCTTTTGTACCTGCTTGTGAATATCTGAACTATGAAGTTGAACATGGCAGTTTTTGGTAAGTGAACGAGCCCTCACGAGATGATCCTCTCGATCTCCTCTTAGTGCCCTTTTTTTCCAGAATTTTGGTCAGGACCAATAGGTATAGTACGTATAATAAAGTTCCAATCTTCCTCCCAAGATGGCCATTCTTCGACCATATGTTTTAAGACAGGATACAGAAAGAAATATTCCAAAAAAACTGAATTTGTCTTCGAGATTGTATTCTAATTGCTCAAAGATATAAGATTTTAGAAGATATGGTAATTTGTTTTGGATTGTGTGAACTTTATCGTATTGCTCGCTTTTCTTTTCTTTGGCGGATGACCAGCATTTCAAGTCTCATGGTTGAAGTTTGTACATCCTTTCTCTTTTCCTTCAAAAAAGGGGACAAATTCATATATCAAATAACAATTTGATGCAAAGTTGAGAGAGAAATTGTGCAATCAATATGCAGCAATATATCCTTTATGTCCTCAACCTTGCTAATTGTAAACGTTTATGTCCGTAATTTTTTCTTCATATCATGCTGACGATGATTTCTATCAAAATGCCTTTAGCACTTCTCAAAATAAGGAAAAAATAGTATGTCACACTTTTAAATTTATTGTTTTTAATATAATAAGATTGACGAATAAGTTATTTTACGTCCTTTTTACGAGCTTCTTGAACAAAAACATTTATTAGAGACAATATGTACTAATCAATAGAATGTTGAGATAAAATGTGTTGAAAAAAATATTAAGGCACGAGTTTTACAATGAGCAAAAAATAAAAACCTTAAATGCAATTAAAATGTGTAGTAATTAGTAATAATTGCAACTTGAATATAAGTAGTGGAAACTGAGCCACCCACCTTACTTTTAATAAATATTTGAAAAATACTTTGTAAACCCTTTTTTCAATAAATACTGTAAAATAATAGCAAAAAGCAAACATTGAAGATTATCTAAATCAAAAGAATAATAAATTAGGTAACATATTTTACCATAGTTATAAATTTGGCCCGGACAGATGAATTTAATTGAAATGCACGACTAGGTCAAAATCGGGCTTTGACCGAGTTAACCGGCAATTTACCCGGCTCGATTGACTAGTTTGATTGGGTTTTTAAATTCTCTTACAAAATTTTAAGGTCCAAGAGAATTGAACATTGGATTTCAAAGGAAAATAATGGGTTCCTCACTACTTGAGATATAGTGTTTTAATATTACTTATGTGGAAACAACTTATATCTATTTAATGAATAATTTATATATTTTATAAAAATATTTTAAAAAAAAAATCATTCATCCTTATACTTTATTTTATAGATTTAAATAATTAGTGAAAAATAAATTAAAAATTTTAATTTTGCCGCTAAAACAAAATTTATATTTTATATTTTTTTGTAAGTTTTTATGCAATGACCCACCGGTTAAACTACCAAGTCACCGGTTGAACCACTAATCCATTGACCCGCTGCATTGTTCGGGACTATGTTCGGGTCGAGTCTGACAACTATGTATTTTACTCCTACAAACACGTCATTACTAGTAATGTATTTTGATTTCTACAAACACACAATTTATTCGGATTTATCTAGAAAGTCCTAAAAATACTTCGGTTCATCTTCCACCCACTTCATTGTAGAACAAGAATCATCTTCATCCAAAAAATCCAAAAAAAAAAAAAAAAAATCTCACAAATTGATCTAATTGATCTTCATAAGAATATCGAGAAAGATGTAATATGTATCATTATCACACATTTGATTTGTGTGAAATACAACTCAGAAGAAAAACATATCCAACTTCTAACACATTATCGTAAATTTTTTGCTTCAAAGTGTGAAATTTCGGCTTCGAAATTTAAATTTTTTTCATGCAGATTCTGCGATTCGTTGTTTCGGTATTCTTTACTCATTCTCAACTTTTTGAATTGATTTTCGTTTTTTGGAAGAATAATTAAATGTGAGGCGTGAAGGATGGAGTATTCAAAATATTTCAGTTACAAAATGTAGTCTGGGTTCTATTATTAGAAGTTAGTAATATATATATATATAACATTATTTTAAACATTAAGCTATAAAACATTAAATAATATTTCGTAACAATGCATATACGAATTTTTCCAATATAAATAGCTATTAAGGATACATGTTCTAATTGATGGAACTTACACGAACGACTTCATTTTTGTAATTTTTTAAAATTCTACTCTTTTATTTTGTTGATTCCGTGAAGAATCTCGACCTACCTTAAGAAATAAGTTAGAAGTTTTCTCCATTGATCTCAGCCTGGAATGTGAAAAATAAAAAACAAAAAAAATTAATTTTATAGAAAAATATATTTGTAGACTAGGATTAAGAGATTTTGATCCAGTTATGGACCAACCCAAATGATGCTTTCCAAATTGGGAAATTCATGAATTTTTAGAATTAAAAAATATAAACTTATTTTCATTTTCGATCAACCAATTCAAAATTCTAACCTCGTTTCTCTTTGTAACAAATTTTTTTTTCCCGACTTCGCTAGTATAGGTAGCACATTTCGTATCCTTATAATTTATATAGACATAAAAATGACGTAATCTATAAAGACAAAAGTAAGTGAAAAATAAACTTAAACGGATAACAAGTGCGAGTAAAATATAATTATCGTAAGAATAAAGTTGATATTTATTAAAAATAAATCGATATTAATATCCTAGTTGGTTTAGGGGGTGTTTGATGCACATTGTAGAAAAGAAAATGCATTTTATGCTGTGATGTGATGAAAAATATGTGTTTAAAAAATAAGAAAAAATTTTGAATTTGCGTGTAATATTATTTTATTGAAAAATATGTGGTTAAAAATAATTTTTTTTTTTTAAGAATGTGTATCAAACATGGGCTTAAGTTAAAAACTACGATTAATAGTAGAAAATCTCCTTAGAAATGTTTTCATTTGCGATATACACATACCTATTGAAAATTACAGAAAATCCCATATTTGAAATCTTTTATGTGAAAAACCCCATCGCCAAGATCCATCAGAGTTGCCATTAAAAACAGTAAAAATGTCAAGATTAAAAATGAAAAATTGCAATTTCAGTACACAAATTTTTTTATTTTTTTGCAAATTAAATACAATTTTTTATACGTGTCGCCTATGATCTCAAATCTTTAAAATTTATCTCCGCCCCGCCCCGCCCCACCACACCTCATCTTCTTCCCCAAAAATAAAATTTGAAAAATCAAAAAACCAATATACAAAGAAATCCTCTATAAATTTTTGATCAAGTAAAGGAAATTTCACTTCATTTGGGACAAAAATGAGGGATTTTGGTTTTGTGGTCTTATATTTGTCTGAAAGTGAATAAATTTACCACATCTTGACTTCAATAAATTGTTAATGTGACCAATATACTGTATAAGAACTAAGCGTGTGTTTGGAACCCGTTTTTTGGCCCAATAATGAATTTCTCCTACAGTAGAATCAGACATGCGTCCCCAAAGTCAAGCCGGTTGTCAGGAACCCAATTTTTTAACCTTACCTCCCGTTGCAAAACAGTTCCATTTTTGCCCCCTTCTTCAGCAATCAATTTTCCCCAACCCATTCCAACCACTCCTCTGCAATTACCATACTAAAACCGTAAGGCTCGGCGATCTGCGACGTCGCGACCGGCTCCTTTGGCTGAGAAAAACCAGGGCGTCACTTCGACCAGAATCCAGGTACACACCAGCCCTTTTGTAACTGTGCGAATCGGCAATTCCTACGTGTTTTCTCACTTCCTTCTGCTGTCCCTGTTCAGGGCTTCGATCCAGAAAGGGGATCTCCGGCAAGGGAGTGGCTTCTACCACGACTTTCTGTTCGGATTCCATGGACCACGAATTCTCGCAGTGGCAACCTTCACCGAACCAAACGGTAAGCCATTCGTCAAATTTAATTGCTAGCAGTAATATCTGTCCATGTGCTACCCGTTTATACCATTTTTGTCATTTGTTTCACATGGGCATGACTCCAATTTGATGGACTTGTACATAAATTCATGTCGACCCCTGGATGCATTGGTGCCCCTGAAATCTTGTTCCACCTATTCCGAATTTGATTCTTGTGAATTCCTTGATGTTTATCAAAATTACCTGCCTCCTGTGGTTGTTCCCATGGCAGCAGTTCACAAGTCTCTGCCCACCTGATTTCCACCCTCATTCTTCCAAGCCGCAGGCAGCCCCAGGCGTGGTGCGGAAGACTGCGAGATGGAACCAGCTGGAGCACACAGCCTTCATTGACACTTGCGAACTTGTCATAGCCGAGGGTCACCGACGAGGCAAATGCTTCTCCTCGAAAGGATGGCAACGAATATCAGACCTGTTCAACTCGTCGACGGGGAAGGAATGGACGACAACGCAGATGAAGAACTATTGGAATAAACTGCGAACGGATCACAAACTTCTGTTTGAGTTGTTGCGATGCACTGGAATTGAGTACAGCTCGGGCACGGGAAGAATTCACGCCGCTGACCATTGGTGGGAAGCAAAAATTAAGGTATTTTTGCACATGTTAATGCACCTGCAAGTTCTTGTCGTAATTGGTGTTTTTATGACCTTACACACTGCAACAACATAGAGTGTTCTTGCTCGATATATCATTTTACACGGGAAGGGGGTTCACATTGACAAATGCCCTGTGTAGTTCATATCCTTAATGTTGGTTGTCTTTGTAATATCCTGAACATGATGTTGGTTGTCCTTGTATTGATGAAACTTGATGTTGGTTGTGTTGGTTTTGATATTTTCTTATCTACTGGCCGTGTTGGTATTGGTAGAACCTGTTGTTTGTTGTGTTCGTAATGATAGAAGATCATGTTGGTCTGGTTGCTATTGATTGAACATATTATTATTCCTTCCGGTATGTATTTGAAGCAATGGATACATGTACACGCACGAAGTTTGATTTTATTTCGGACTCGCACGTCATTTGTCGTCTACCTCGTGTTTGCAGGAGAACCCAAAGTATGCGAAGTACAGGAACTTCAACTGCAGCGAGATTTATGACACGTACGGTAGATTGTTCGGGGATACTGGAGACTCGACCAAGTATGCGTTGTCCCCAACGAAGTTGTCGCACCGTGGTTTTGATTTGGGCACAGATAGCGACAGAGAGTACGGAGGTGACAAGTTGCCCATAAACGCGGAAGCCACAGATTCAAGTGGCAGCCCAGTCGAAGGTCGAACAAACTCCTCCATGAATATATCAGCACACAACAGTGGCGATAAAAGAAAAACCAGGCACAGGAAGGGGAAAGCAAAGAAGAAAATGTTTGGCGCACGAGAAGTTTCGGCTTCCCTTGAACAGATGGTTAGTGTTGGAACGGATCTTGCGTCAATTGCCCGCTCCTACTGTAAGGGAGGAATGACAATCGAGTCATGCGTTGACGAACTTCTGTCGTCTGGCCATGTTCAGGAAGGTGATCGGCTCCACCTCTTTGCCTTATGGTTCCTCCGGGACAAAGACAATCGGAACTCGTACTGTGCTGCGAAGACACCTCACTTGAGATTTAAATTCATCGAGTATTATTTCGAGCGAGACAATATGTCCATTAATCGTAAGGATTGAGCGCTCCCTCTAGACGTTTGTGATGAGTTTGTAGTGTTTTCCGGGCGTTGTGTTTGGACGATTTTATGTGTACTTCACGTTTGTGACTTTTTCTTTGTAGTTATTAGTTCGTGTCTCGTAGAACCTCCGCCTTTGCGTTATAATATGAATTACCATGTCGATTCCACTACCTTCGCACTTTTTAAGATTGTTTCTGAACTTTTGTGACAGTCAAACTTCCATGGACTGCATGGACAATATTCCCTACATCACGATTTAAAGTTTCTTGCGTGCTACAATTCCATCGATTTTCCAACGCCACAATATTAATCAACCTATGGTTGATTAATGTTTTCAACAAAGCAACATTCACAAGCAGAATTTTTGTGATTGCAGGGAATAAAAATTGTTATGGTAAAGACTTTCTTGCATGCTACAAGTATTAGGGCCACCTATGGCATGCACTTTATCAAAAGTATTACGTGAGTCAAACGGGTGCAGGGAACAATCACACCTCCTACACATTTCTTTCATGCTACAATTTGATAGTTTTCTCACCGAAACGCACATTATTACTTCCACCCATTTGATTGACATTATTACACATCTAGTACAATAGGATGTACAGTGCAACGAAGAAACTAGTGTGCCCATTATTTCTTCCCTGAAAAGATTCCCTTTTGAGTGGTTTCACAAATTCACATTATTGTTCCCACCCTTGTGTTTTTTTTTTTATACATTGGTTTTTTTATTTTTAAATGTTTCCAAATTCGGCTGTGAAGGGTATAGAAACAATTGTCGATGAATACCAAGCGCGTGGGAGGGTTCGTTTCCAATTTTCCCAAAGCGCACATTATCACTTCAACCATTTTGATCAACTTTTACAAAACAACAATAGGGTATACACTGCAAACCCTATACAATGGTGCACATTATTTCTTGTCATAAATCATTTCATGTTTTTTTTCCAAAATGCACACTATTCCTCCCACCCTTGTGATTCATTAGTGCAGTCGAATAATAGGGTATAGGCTGCAGGGAATAATCAATTGCGAAGGGATAAACAAGCACATTATTGCTCCAACTAATTTGCATGACCTGTTAAACAAGACTAGGGGCCATGTGCTGAAAGGAATATATTTCAATCAATTGTAGTAGAGGTTTTGTCATCACTACCATAGGTTCAGTAAAACAAATAGGACATGTCAGCTATGCAGCGCACAAAACTTAAAATTATTAGTACTCCTGTAGGTGAAGTTTTATAAATGGCTTTTGCACGAGACAAGCAATCTTGTGCGTAAATCAAAACGATGTCTGATACTTCAGATGCGTACACATCTTCTGAAACAGACTGCGACGTTCAGTCGATGTCTGATGCGGGTAGTGGTTCAGATGAAGATATTTCAGAGCAGTTGGAGGATGACATTAACACTTGGCTGCAGTTTTGCAGAATCGCACACCGAATAGTCCGCGAGTACTTGGCACCGAATACAGCACGCAGGTTTTTATTCCCGACAACACGATGCGGCCACGTTTTCATGCTACAAAATTTGCATGTGTATCCACAAACCTGTTTCCAGGAGTTTAGGATGTACCCGCCAATGTTTATGTACTTCACGCACATCCTCCGGGACGAGTACGGACTTTGCAGCAGTGCGAACATTGACATTTACGAACAGGTGGGAATGTTCTTATGTATTCTAGCACACGGGAAAGGGTGTCGGCAAGTCCAAACCTTGTTCGGCCATTCGTTGCAGACGATCAGCCATTACTTTAGGAAGGTACTGCGGGCGTGCGTGGCGTTCGCGGCAACCATGATTAAACCAGATCCGCAGTACAACGAAGGGGCTGCTCACCATCATCCAAACGTGGAAAGATATCCTCTATTCCAGGTGAATACCTGTCGTCTGACGTACATCGTCTTCGGATCGTAATTGTTTTTACGATGTTAATGTTATCTCTGCAATTGTACATATTATGATTACATGATTGCATTGGTGCGATAGACGGAACCCATGTGCAAGCCGTCCTGCCACGCAATGTAAGAGAGAATTACATTGGCAGAAAGGGGATTCCGACCCAGAATGTACTAGCCGCCTGTGATTTCAATCTATGTTTTACGTTTGTGTTGCCCGGAACTACCGGCAACACACACGATAGCCGAATTTTGGCCCGTGCTGTGCATAGTGATGAAATAAATTTTCCCCAACCCACGAACGGCAAATACTACCTGGTTGACTCTGGATTCGCACATCGGCCTGGGTACATGGCTCTATATAAAGGCTCTGATATACGATATCATTTTCAAGAATTCAGCAACCCAAGGGGAGGACAACGCCGTCGGTTCCGAAATGCACGGGAGCGGTTCAATTTTCATCACTCATCATGCCGCAACATTATTGAGCGTGCCTTCGGTGTTTGGAAACAGAGATGGAAGATAATTGATAGAATGCCTGGGTATAATATGAGAGTGCAAACAGCTGTTGTCGTGGCCAGCATGGGTATACATAACTTCCTTCGGAGAAACGGTCAGCTGGATGAGGGTTTTCAACGAGCCGAAGAAGTTGAAGACGACGAAGTCGAGATAGATCTACCTGATGAAGAAGATGAAATTTCCGCCGAGCAAGATGCAATAGTGGAGGAGGACATGCCGTGGATGCAGCTACGCGATTACATGGCGCAGGTATTACGTTAGTCGTTGTAGGGCGCGTATTATTAGTTTTCGGGGGGTATCGTATTAGTTCTTGTCCATAAGTACGTCGATGTATGCGAGATCGTTTATAAGTGTTTCGAACAAGTCATTTTCGATTTGTTTTCCCGTATTTCAATAGCGGATGTTATCAATATATCGATATGACGTTATTTAGAGGTGTTAATGAATTTCCAATTGTAACTCAAAATGGATTTCACGTCCAATTTGCATTTCATGAGATTGATTAAAATATAAAAACAAGTTCAAGTGAGTTGGAGGGCAATATTGGAAAAAACAAATGGCATTATTTTGAAAAGTCAAAATTGGCATCAATGTGTGAACAAAATTGGAGTGGAAAGGAAGTAGGGTCCCACCTATGTTGGAATGGATTTTAGGTAATAATTCACATTTGTGTCAGAATGCACTATAGTGGAAATTTGATGTCGGCCACAAACGGGTTCCAAACACACGCTAAATTTCCAGTTCTGTGCTTTTTGTCTGTATTTATTTTTGGGGGAAAAGATAGGGTAGGGTAGCGTAGGGTAAAGTAAGGTAGGGTGAGGTGAGGTGGGGTGGGGTGGGGTGAGGTGGGGTGAAAAGTAAAGTTTTAAATATTCGAGATTGTAGATGACATAAGCATCTGTTTGGAACCCCTTTTTTGGCAAAATACGAATTCTACTACAGCGCATTATGACAAGAAGCGAATTATTAACCCATTTCCATTCCAAAATAGGTGGGACCCCACTTCCACACCAATCCAATTTTGCGTACACGTTCCAGTACAAAGTTGCCAAAATTGACTTTTCAAATGCACATGCCTTTTCTTTTTTCCAATATTGCCCTCCAACTCACATGTGATAGGTTGAATATTTTAATCAATCTCATGGCCACCAAATTGAACGTGAAATCCATTTTACACCGATTGGAAATGCATTAACTTCAGCAAATAACGTTCCATCGATATATTGATAACATCCGATATTGAAATACGGGAAAACAAATCGAAAATGACCTGTTCGAAATAAGTATAAACGAGCTCACATACATCGACATACTTAACAACAATAACTAATACGATACCCCCGAAACAAACATGGGCGCGATCTACAACTACTAACGTAATACCTGCGCCATGTAATAGCGTAGCTGCATCCACGGCATGTCCTCCTCAACTATTGCATCTAGCTCGGCGGCAATTTCATCTTCTTCATCAGGTAGATCTATCTCGACTTCGTCGTCATCAACTTCTTCGGCTCGTTGAAAACCCTCATCCAGCCGACCGTTTCTCCGAAGGAAGTTATGTATACCCATTGTGGCCACGACAACAGCTGTTTGCGCTCTCATATTATACCCAGGCATTCTATCAATTATCTTCCATCTCTGTTTCCAAACACCGAAGGCACGCTCAATAACGTTGCGGCATGATGAGTGATGAAAATTGAACCGCTCCCGTGCATTTCGGAACCGACGGCGTTGTCTTCCCCTTAGGTTGCTGAATTCTTGAAAATGATATCGTATATCAAAGCCCTTATATGGAGCCACGTACCCAGGCCTGTGTGCGAAACCAGAGTCAACCAGGTAGTATTTGCCGTTCGCGGGTTGGGGAAAATTTATTTCATCACTATGCACAGCATGGGCCAAAATTCGGCTATCGTGTATGTTCCCGGTGGTTCTCGGCAACACAAACGTAAAACAGAGATTGAAATCACAGGCGGCCAGTACATTCTGGGTAGGAATCCCCTTTCTGCCAATGTAATTCTCTCTTACATTGCGTGGCAGGACGGCTTGCACATGGGTGCCGTCTATCGCACCAATGCAATCCTATCATAATAATATGTACAATTATGAACATAACATTAAAGATAAGCACATTACATTGCGAAGACGATGTACATCATGAACGTAATAACCTGGAATAGAGGATATCTTTCCACGTTTGGATGATGGTGAGCTGCCCCTTCGTTGTAATGCGGATCTGGTTTAATCATGGTTACCGCAAACGCCACGCACGCCCGCAGGACCTTCTTAAAGTAATGGCTGATCGTCTGCAATGAATGGGCGAACAAGGTTTGGACTTGCCAATATCCTTTGCCGTGTGCTAGAATACACAAGAACATTCCCACTTGTTCGTATATGTCAATGTTTGCACTGCTGTAAAGTCCATACTCGTCGCGAAGTATGTGCGTGAAGTACATAAACATTGGCGGGTACATCCTGAACTCCTGGAAACACATTTGTGGATACACATGCAAGTTTTGTAGCATAAAAATGTGTCCGCATCGTGTTGTCGGGAATAAAAACCTACGTGCTCTATTTGGTGCCAAGTAATCGCGGACAATTCGGTGTGCGATTCTACAAAACTGAAGCCAAGTGTTAATGTCATCCTCTAACTGCTCCATCACATCTTCATCTGAACCACTATCTGAATCAGACATCGATTGAACGTCGCAGTCTGTTTCTGAAGATGCGTACACATCTGAAGTATCAGACATCGTTTTGAGTTATGAACAAGATTGCTTGTCTCGTGCAGTTGCCATTTATAGAACTTCAACCACAGGAGTACTAATTATTTTAAGTTCTGTTTGTTGAATTATTGATATGTCCTATTTGTTTTACTCAACCAAAGGTATTGATGACAAAACTTCTACTACAATTGATGGGAATATATTTCTTTCAGCCCACTGCGCCTTGTGTTGTTGAAAAATTTATGCAACTTAGTGGGAGCAATAATGTGTGTTTCGGGGAAAAAATTAGGAACTGTAGCATGAAAGAAATTTGTAGCAACTTTAATTCTTCCCTGCAGCCTTTTGACTCTTGTTTCTGTTGATAAAGTTAATGACAAAGGTGGCTCTAATAATTGTAGCATGCAAGAAAGTCTATACCATAAAAATGTTTCTTCCTTGCAATCATAAAAATTCTCATATTGAATATTGTTTTGTTGAAAACATTAATCTACCATTGGTTGGAGTAATAATGTGGTGTTGGAAAACCGATGGAATTGTAGCATGCAAGAAATTTTAAATCATGATGACGGGAATATTTTCCCTGCAGTCCATGGAAGTTTGATTATCACAAAAGTTCAGCATAACATTTAAACGTGCGAAGGTAGTGGAATCGACATGATAATTCATATTATAACACAAAGGCGAAGGTTCTATGATACACGAAGTAATAAATAAAAGGAAAATGTAACACACGTGATGTACACATAAAATCGTCCGAACACAACGAGAAAAACAATAAAAACTCATCGCAAACGTCCAGATGGAGCGCTCAATCCTTACGATTAATGGACATATTGTCTCACTCGAAACCGTACTCGATGAATTTAAATCTCAAGTGAGGTGTCTTCGCAGCACAGTACGAGTTCCGATTGTCTTTGTCCCGGATGAACCATAAGGCAAAGAGGTGGAGCCGATCACCTTCCTAAACATGGCCAGTCGATAGAAGTTCGTCAACGCATGCATCGATTGTCATTCCTCCCTTATGATACGAGTGGGGCAATTGAAGCAAGATCCGTTCCAACACTAACCATCTGTTCAAGGGAAGTCGAAACCTCTCGTGCACCGAACATTTTCTTCTTTGCTTTCCCCTTCCTGTGCTTGGTTTTTCTTTTATCCCCACTATGGCGTGCAGATATATTCATGGAGGAGTTTGTTCGACCTTCGACTAGGCTGGCACTTGAATCTGTGGCTTCAGCGTTTATGGGCAACTTGTCACCTCCATACTCTCTGTCGCTATCTGTGCCCAACTCAAAACCACGGTGCGACAACTTCGTTGGGGACAATGCATACTTGGTCGAGTCTCCAGTGTCCCCGAACAATCTACCATACGTGTCATAAATCTTGCTGCAGTTGAAGTTCCTGTACTTCGCATACTTTGGGTTTTCCTGCATAGACGAGGTAGACGACAAATAACGTGGGAGTCCAAAATAAATACAAACTTGTGCATGTACATGTATCCATTGCTTCAAATACATACCGGAAGGAGTAATACTGTTCAATCAATAGCAACACAACTAACATCATGTTCAATCAGTACCGACACAACCAACATCATGTTCTATCAATACCAACACGGCCAGTACATCATGTTCTATCAACACCAACACAACCAAGATCAAGTTTGATCAATACCAGGACAACCAACATCATGTTTAGGATATTACAAAAACAACCAACGTCACCGTAAACTGCAAAAGGCATTTGACAAATGTGAAGCCCCTGTGTGTGTAAAATGATATATCAAGTAAGAACACTCTATATTGTTGCAGTTTGCAATGTTATAATGCCAAAGTCCTCTGCCAATGAGTAGCTGCATTAAAATGTGGAAAAATACCTTCATTTTTGCTTCCCACCAATGGTCAAGGGCGTGAATTCTTCCGGTACCCGAGCGGTACTCAATTCCAGTGCATCGCAACAACTCAAACAGAAGTTTGTGATCCGTTCGCAGTTTATTCCAATAGTTCTTCATCTGCGATGTAGTCCAGTCCTTCCCCGTCGACGAGTTGAACATGTCTGATATACGATGCCATCCTTTCGAGGAGAAGCATTTGCCTCGTCGGTGACCCTCAGCTATGACAAGTTCGCAAGTGTCAATGAATACTTTGTGCTCCAGCTGGTTCCATCTCGTCGTCTTTCGACCACGCCCGGCGCTGCCTGCGACCTGGAAGAATCAGGGTGCAAATTCGGTGGGCAAACACTTGTGAACCGCTGCCATGGGAACAAGCATGAGGAGTCAGGTAATATTGATAAACATCAACAAATTGACAAGAATCAAATTCGGAATAGGTGGAGTCGATTACAGGGGGACGTATGGATCGCAGGTCAGACATAAATTTATGTAGAAGTCCATCAAATTGGAGTAATACCCATGTGAAAAAAATGACAAAACTGGTATAAATGGGTAGCAAATGGACAGAGTATACTCCTTCACAAAGATCGAATGAGGAATGGCTTACCATTTGGTCAGGGGAAGTTTGCCACTGGGAGAAGTCGTGGTCCATGGAATCCGAACACTAATTCGTGCTAGAAGCCGGATTTGTTGAAAAAGATCCAACTGGATCGAAGCCTTGAACAGGGACAGGAGAAGAAAGTGAAAAATAATACTTGGGTCTTCGATTGGCATAGTTCAAAAATGGCTGATGTGTACCTGGATTGAAGCGAAGTTACTTTCCAATTTTCTCTGGCAGATTTGTTCGCGACGTCGCAGATCGCCGAGCCAAGGTTTGAGTCTGCAACTATTGGAGAGGAGTGGTTGGAAATGGGAAATCACGAATTGAGTGTAGATGCTGAAGATGGGGGCAAAAAAGGAAAGATTTTACAACGGGAGGAAATGTTAAAAAAATGGGTTCCTGACAGCTTTCTTGACTTTGGGGAGCCATGTCTGAACTAACTGTAGGAGAAATAGATATTTGGGCCAAAAAAGGGGTTCCAAACATACACTAAAAAGTGGATTTAATTTGTAGAAAAATAAAAAATTTGAGTTCTAAAATTGTAACTATTCCTTTTCAATTTTGGCATTTTTTTTAATAGTTTTTAACGATAAATATGAGAATCTCGACAGTAAGAGGTTTATTGTGGAAAAAATTTCAAATAAGATGGTTTTATGTGATTTTCAATAGGTAGGGACATATCGCAAATGAAAATATTTTTAGGAGGTTCTACCTTTGTATTTGATAAAAGTATGGTTGGAAAGTTGTTAAAATTATGAATTTTATAAAATGTGCCATTAAAATTGACTTGAAATTTTAGACTGGCAATTAAAACAAATTTAAATAAAAATTTACCAATCGAAAACGGCCAAATCAGTACCTGGAAATTCAACCCGTCTTTGAGCCTGTCTGTACGGCTTTGTCTTGTATCTCTTAATCTGTATAAACCCCCAATTTTTCTTCCCTCCACATTTCTTTGGGTTTCTTTTTCTGTCGCCCTCAATACTAGATTGTTGGCATGGCCGGAATCAGGTTGCCGCCAGAGGATGCAGACGTCTCGCAGGCGACGCGGCAGGTGGCTGCCGTAGATCTGATCTCCGACGACGATCGGTCCGTGACCGCAGACTCCTGGTCCATTAAGAGCGAGTACGGCAGTACTCTCGATGACGAGCAGCGCCACGCTGATGCCACCGAAGCCCTCTCCGTTGCCGCCTATCGTGCCCCCTCCGAATACAGGTCCTCTCTATCATTTCACTACTCCGAACTTTATGGTTTTTTCCGTTAGGAAATTAATGTTCGTTTATGAGAAGAGTGCGGAAGAGAATGGCCACCTCGTAATTAACGAGGGTCAATGTAATTTGTGGAGTTGATTTTACTTTATTTGTCCTATGTATTTCGTTAATTTTAAATGCATATTTCGAATAGGTGATTAATTGAGTTCATTACACCACAACGGTTTTAATTGGGGTAAAGTATTATATTTCCAGAAGAAAATGGACCCTTCATAACCAACGCAGGTCGATATAATCTATGGACTTGATTTTACTTTATTTTATTCTATGTGTTTTATTAATTTTTAATGCATAATTTGTATGGGTAGGAATTATGATTCGATTAGTTGTTACAATATAACAATTTAATATGGATGAAGTTTAATACTTTTTGTCAACAATTTGCTATTTAATTCACACGATAAAAATGAGAGAAGTTCTTATAATGAACCAAAAATATTGATTACTTGTATTCGGATGTGATGCCCTTTGATCAAAACACTAATAAAATACACTACTATTTCTTAAAAAGGAATTGTTGTTGCCGAAATTCGAGCTATAGGCAGTTATCCAAAATTTGTGAAATTTCCTTATTGCATTGAGCAGTTCTGACAAGGAGGAGCCAGATGCTGAAGCGGTTTCATCATTGCTGGGTTTTCAGAGTTATTGGGATGCCACATATGCTGATGAGTTGGCGAATTTTCGGGAGCATGGTCATATTGGTGAAGTTTGGTAAGTGTTGCCATAATTTTGTAAGTGATTAAATGTTCACCTTTGGTCATTACCGTTCAACTTAACTGAGATACACTTCATGCTCTTCTAATTGGAATTTAAAAAAATAGAAAGTGGTTGCAACTGTAGACAGTTTTGGGGAGTAGTTAGCATGGGTTGTTTGGCAACTTTGCTTGAATATGTTCTCCTATATCTATTAGGCCTAGCCCAAAATAGTATTTCAATGAATCGGTATAAAAGAGAATAAGGCCCTGTTTGAGAGAAATTTTAATTAAGATTTTAATCAAAATTCTAGTCGTTAACTATCAAATCAGCCACCATTTTTTACTTTCCCTCTCACAGGTGGGGCCCACAGGTTGCTATAATTTTGATTAAAATCTCACAAAAATTGCTCCCAAACACGCTCTAAGTATACGCACGTTTTTTACTTCACCTTATCCTTGTGTGGATCATATACAAATTCAAAAATTTTTCACCATCTGTGAGAGGCCGTAAAATGGTTAAATATTCAGGTTTTATTCCTCTCTTGAGACGGATTTTTCTAGGAGTTGGACTCCATAATCTTCAGTGGTAGTCCTTGAGCAAGTTCCACTCTTGCTAATTTCTCTTGGGGTTGGGGGATGGCAAAATGTTTGGTCATTGCAGCGCCAGCATGGACGTGGGAGGGCAATTATTTTTCACATGCCCCCATGTGGGTTACTGGTGACTTCAGACTGGGGGCTATCTTAGGGTCTCCGACAAGATATATCGGAATCTTGCTGCTCTTAATAAACTTGAGTATTTGCTTCCTTTTGTTCTATGGTTCTTAGACTCATCTGGTATTCAGGCAATTATTGGGGAATCCATGTTTCCACAATCTACTTAATGATTTCTGCTATATTTCTTTTTGATCATGTGATAGTTATTATTTAATACTAACTTTGCTCTTAAACTGGAGCTGTCAGTATACTCGCAAATACATGACATCCTGCTTTTTTAGCCTGGAAAAAAAAAAACCAGCAAAACAAGAATTGGGGGAGAAGGTCACTGCAATAATTCAAATAACAATGAACCCCCTTCCTCTTTTCTCCTCTTTTTGCCTTGCAAGGGAAAAAAATATGTGAAACTGTATTTTTGGAGCTATACTTAATGCAATGTACTGTATCTTTTCCATTCTGTAGGTTTGGAGCTGATGTGATGGAAATTGTTGCTTCTTGGACCAAAAACTTGTGTATTGGAATATCTCAACGTCACTTGCCAAATCATGTAGATAATGAAAATAATTTGTCTGCTGGAGAGCCTGAAAAGGAGTTGTCTAACTGGAGTGTGCTGGACGTTGGGACTGGTAATGGTTTGCTTCTTCAGGAGTTTGCAAAGCAGGGGTAGGGATGATTTCTTTATGTTCTGCAGCAATTACTCGTTCTTGGAGATACCTAGAATTTTTTTCGATGTACTTTAAATTGCAGGTCATCAGCTCGGCATGTTGTGTCTTTCTTCTTTGGTGCATTTGTCTGTAGCATTATTTTTATAAGCACCTCAAGAAACTTTTATAAAGTGCGTTTTCGAAAAAAATTCAGATATGACGGGAAGAGGAAAATTTGATGCAAGAAGAAACTCCTACCTTAGATATGCATATTCCTCTGCTTCATTAAATTATAAAAGAACAAATTACTTTGTAATAGCTACAGATGGGTTATGCATAACCTTTATCATCATCGTCATCGTCATCGTAATTTTGCAAAGTTATGCAGCCACTATTGGATATTTGTTATGATGTGATTCCTTATATTCGATTTTGGTGAACAATGATTGAGTTTCAATACCTACAATGCCTGTTAGAAGGCAGAATAGGACATTTATTTTGGAGAATAATAGCCGATTTGATGGAGAAGTTTCTTTTCTTTCTAAAGACAGAATATGGAAGGATAAATCCCTCGTGTTGGTGTCCATGTCCATTTAAGTTTTTTCTCATGTTCCTGTTGTCTTGAGGGCATCTCATTATTTATTTTCAGTTTACTTTGTTTCTCCTTTCCACCATCATCAGTTGTATGCTTGTGTCCTTATAAATTTTTGTGATTTTTTCACATTTTTTTCTATCATCCTGGAAATTTTAAAACATCCCAAAAGCGAAATGGCGCTCTTAAAGTGGGTAAATCACTAGCAAATATAGCATTTTGAGGTAAGTGCTATAAGATACTATTTAGATACTTATAGCTGGAGGTAATTTTTTGATTGGGAAACTCGTGGAGATGTATTATCAGCGTCTGGACACGAGACTGGCTCCATAAACTAGAACATGGAAGGACAGAATAAGAGGTGAATGTACATTCAGGTGCAAAATACCACTATCCCGTAATATGAGCATGGTTTTATAATATAAATAGCATTGGCAAGTGTAGGAGAAAGAGCTCCAACTTCTCAGTTTGGTCAATGCTTGTCACAACTTGATATGGAAAGTGAGGCACTGTTGATGCATAGTGTGCTTTTGTATAGACCTTTTTAATACAGACCATTGCTTACACAAAAAAGAGGGAGAGAGAATCTATTTGTTACATGGTCATGATAACGGCCAAAAGATGCACGAATGAAGAAACTACGTGCTTCGAAATTTTTAAAAGTTATTGGTACTAGGCCTGTGTTTGAAGCGCACATCACTTTCTCTTGGAATTGGTAAGAATTCTATTGATGATTCGAATGTTGTTTGAAATTCAGTATATGATCTCAAATGCGTTTCTCAAGGCTTGGGAGCCTGAAAATTCTTTTCTATTGTTGGAACTGCCTCAACAATTTTGTCTAAATTTAGGTACAGGTAGTCTGTTAATTTGTATCATGAATATGTTACCTCTCCTGTGACTTCACTAGTGCAAGAGAAAAAGGTTTACTAACAGCCTACGAAATGTTGTTTGATGATGTCCTATGCTATGCTTTTCACAAAAGTAAATAGGGACGAGATATTTTGTTTACTGAAAATATTGTTTTATGATCATCACAGGCTATTCTTGCTGATCTCTGTGTGTGTGTGTGTGTTTTTCTTCTATTTTTTCAATGTTATGGCATGTAAAATTTAGTCTCGATCCTTTATACAATTAAAAATTTGAAACTTCTGAAGAACTAATTGTGGTACTTTTGCATCTAAGGTTCTCTGATCTCACTGGAACGGATTATAGTGAAGGAGCAATAGATCTAGCTCGAAGCCTTGCCGATCGTGCTGAATTCACCAATATTAAGTTCTTGGTAAGTTATATCCTTATTTTTTTTCCTCATGACAATATGACCTGTTCTCTCATTTGTCTCTACAAGGTTAATATAGTTTTGTGAATTTTTAAACTTTTTCAAAATTTATCACTGGATATGCCACGAACTGATTGTTTGTTTGCCGAGGTGGGTGTGTTTTGATGCAATATTAATAAGAATATGTCATGCTAGATGCTGCGCTTATAATTGAAACTTGAAGTTTGTGTTTAGGACACTGAAAAGTTGTGGAGGCCAACTTCGTTTGACTTTAATGAGGTAGGAATGTGGGGGAGTACAAGACTTAATGTACCTACAGACCCTCTATCTTGCATTTATAATGTTACTCCGTACATCCCAGAGTTAGCAAGTCTAAGTGGACAAGCTTATATTTCTTCTATCTTTTCAATGAATGATAATTCTCTTGTGACAAGACCTAAGAAGCTCTTACATGAACACGAGTGCCCAACACGTATCGTGTCGGACACGGCGACACGCGATTTTTTGAAAAAGTTCCGACAGGATACGTCGCGACACGTTGATTAAAATATTTTTTTAACTTTTTAAATTTAATAGTCTAAAGTAATAATTTTTTTTTGTATTTATTGCATCATATATATGAATAATTAAATAATAAATAGAAATCAAACTTGAATTTTACATGGTAAGGTAAAAAAATTAATCCACAAAAAATTTTACATGTTGCTTTATTAAAGGATAAAGATGCAAAAAAAAAGTAAAATATATTCTGCAAAAAGAAATTTTCCAGTGCATTAAATGTTATTGGGCCCAACAATTTGAATTGAAAATTTCACAGATTCTTCATTGGTTTACATTGGTTTTCTTCCTTAGCAGTCACGTCTTTTCATTTCCTCTTTTCTTATTTTCTTCCTCATTCTTCACATTTCTTCTTCATAGTCACCGTATGCATTTCTTCAAATCATCTGTTTTTTACCGTTTTCTTCCTGCCATCTGCATTTCTCCGTCTCCGACACGTCGCAAGGAAATCTAACACGCGTCGACGATGTATTGGAGATGTACCGGTGTCCAATACGTGTTGGACACCGATACGTCGACGCTAACAGCTTGTCCGTGCTTTCAAAGACAAGACCACTGACATTTAGCTTGTGTTTGACACCCATTTTAGGGAAAGAATAGATTTTGGAATAGTGATTGATGGAAGAATGTGTGGTTAAAAAGTAAGGAGAATTTTTGAGTTTATGTGTAATATTATTTTATTGATAGAATGTGTAGTTGAAATGAAAAAAGAGGGAAAAAAGAAAAAAAAGAGAAATAGAATGGATGTCAAACAAGGGCTTAATGCCACATGATTGACAACTTCCCTTTTTATGAAAAATTTAGAGAACGTAGGGGTATCCTTCCTTCCGAACATACAAAAGACGGAATATTGCTGTATTATTAAGATGGAGGCGCTGGACAATTATGTGACACGAGCATTGTACTTTTATCTTGTTATAGATGTAGTCTCTGTATAATTTAAATTTTATGGCTGGAGATGTCTATTACTGGAAAAAAATAAATGTGTTTTCAGAGTTTAATCTACAATAATGGTTATTACTTCCTAATTTTTTGTATTTTCGGTAAACACTATCCATTGCCCACAGAGATAGTTGGATAAAATTATTACAAGTACTGATGACTTTGCATCATGAGACTACATCCTTATCCTGGCTGTAAATTAGTGACCTCGGAGCATTAACCTGTGATTACATGATGTAATCCTCTTGGTGAATTCGATGTCTTAAAACTTCCCTTGTGGGTACGAATAACAGTAATCCTTGTTGTCAATATATGATTTTTTGAAGAAAACTATGATCGGCATCTAAGGTGTTGGATAATTATGACCATATGTTTCAACCAAACTAGCTGCAAAGATGGACCCGCATGCAGTTCATGAAGTAAACAAAGATCGAACAGAGCTGTTTTATTAAATATTTGTCTCTGCAGGAAGATGTGTTTAAAGTTTGATTATACTTTGTTTCCTCTTACATAACATGTTTAATGGTGCTCAATTAGTGTCCTCAAAATATAATTGATCCTATATACAATCATCTCATTACAACTTCTCTTAAAAAGAAGTAAGGGAGTCTCATTTGATTGCACTATTATCAATTCAAAATACACTAAGTTTGCAGAATCAACTGTTGTGGGATGCAGCCTAAATTTTTGGTAGTAGACCCCCTTTTATTTCTTTCATCTGAGGGTGTAAGCCTCCCAGCCCATAAAATTTCACCAAAAGTAGAAGACCATGGTAACTGTTGTGTGGATAAATGCACAGGATGAACTGTGCCAAGTGCCCTGCTGGTGTTAATTTTAGATAGTTAATGGTCCTATTATTTGCTATTTATATCGTCATGATCATTCTATATACTTTCTCAGGTACAAAAGTTGATCTTTATTCTTCTGAAATTTGGTTTTCAGGTTGATGACATTCTGGATACCAAATTAGATAAAAAGTTTCAGCTTGTCATAGATAAGGGAACTCTAGATGCCGTTGGATTGCATCCTGATGGTCCTTTCAAAAGGTGAAATATAATCTTATATTACTTTTTTTACCAGGTCTTGTATTTCATGACACACTGGATCAAGTTCTATGTATCTAATATAGTCGTTCACCGGAAATGAAATGAAGTTTCCTAATGTCTCCAAACTAAATGGATTGACAATTAGACAATTGTTATTTTCTGTTTCAGGTCAATGTATTGGGACTCCATCTCGAGTCTTGTGGCTTCTGGTGGATTATTGGTGAGCATCTGCAATATATGATCCCCTTTTATTGCCATTATTATGTCCGTCATGTCTCAGAATATCTACCTGCTTTTAAACCTTCATTACGTGAGCTTGATTGATTTTTATCACGTGACTGTGGGAGGATTGAATTGCCTTCAGGAAATGTATGAATTTGACGCTATCTACTTCTGAATAAGGAATCATATTTTCTTGTTTGTTACAGGTTATCACGTCATGCAACAGTACGAAAGATGAGCTGATACAAGAGGTGGAGGCTTTCAATCAAAGGAGTGGCGCGTCTCCAGAATCCGACACTGCTGTTGACGTAGAAGCTTCCAGAGATCCCTCTCCATTCCAATACATTGACCATGTTCAGTCATATCCAACATTTACGTTTGGAGGATCAGCTGGTTCACGTGTTGCCACTGTGGCATTTCTAAGAAACTAAAATCCCAACTCATTTCAACGTGTTTTTACTTGTCTCTGTCGACTTATATTGAGTTGTTGCTTATTATGTAGAGAAGTACAAGCATACTCAATTTTTGAAACGACGACATTGCCTTGGGGTGTATATACTCGTTTTTGGCTACTAATGTAACAGTCGAAGGGAAAGGTGATGGATTGTGGTTTTTGCGCATTCAAATGACATACTCGTTTCCTGATTTCTTCATCCCATTCCCCTTTCTTTAAATTTGATAAATGACTAGCTGTTCATGCTTCCAAATTCACATTATAACGGGCATTGGGAATTTGATTTTTATTTTTGAATGCTTACTCAGGTGTCTGACATATCACCAAGGTGTACGGGTATTTGATCTATTTTAGCTTAGCTAATCAGTAAAATGTTATTTGGCCGTGATATAACACATGTATAATGCAAATTCTTCATATTTTCACAAGGTGCAAGGTGGTGTTGGTGATACATTTATGTATCATACAAATTCTTCGCACGGTCACGTAAGGTGCAAGGAATCAGGTTGATGTTTACCGGCCAGGAATCTGTTGTTACATCTGAATTATAAGATTCTTCGAATGTACCAGGTTGGTGTTTATGTAAGGTGCAAGGAATCAGGTTGGTGCGGGGAACGTGCTCGTACCTTCGTGGCTTCGCATAAGGTGCAAGGAATCAGGTTGGTGTTTACAGGCCAGGAATTTGTTGTTGAATTATTCTGCAAGTACAGGAGAAACAGACTGAAAGTGTGGCTGCTTTTTTATTTTTTTTTGTCATCTTCCAATGATAATCTGCCAAATGTCCGACTGTATGGTTTCTGTGAAAAAATTTCTGTACCTATGGCATTGTTGTTTGTTGTTGCATCTGAATTATAAAATTCAAGAAAAAGGGAATCAATTGATTGGAATGGGTAAACGTTTTGTTTTTCTGTGTTTCTTTTCCTTCTATTTCTAGTTTCTACACCTGCCCCATTTTTAACTCTTGATTGACCATTGAAACATTCAAACTTTTGTCTAGTCTATGACCATGAAGTTCGTCATGACCAATGTATGCATAAGAATTTGATGCGATATATAGTATTAAAATTGCTTGGAAACCCTGTTTGGAGAGGCGGAACAGACTGTCCTCCATCGTCTTTAATTGAGGTGCTCTGGATCGAGGTACATTTGACCTAATCCGAACTGCTCTAGAAGTTTGATGAATGCACTTGATAGAGAAAAAGCAAAAAGAATTTACAATAAGATTATTCAAGAAAATTTAGTGAACCAACTTTAAAGTGAATATATATATATATATATATATATATATATATATATATATATATATATATATATATTTTTTTTTTTTTTTTTTTTTAAATGTGCACGGTGCCTTGTAAAAAAAAATGCACATAACAGCTTAATGCATATGACATGTTTAGTATATTAAACATTGAACGGTGACTTTCTTCTTTAATTATTTTCGGTTCAACGTACTAAACGTAACTATGACATTATACATTCTCTCTCAATAATGATGTTTGTGTGCGCGTTTACATTTTTTTAAGAGATAAGCTTCCATTATTTGAAATTATAATTTTTGAAATATTATTCTTTGAGAGAATGTGTGATTGAAAAAGAAAGAATTTTTTTTTGATTTACGTATAATATTATTTTATGAAAGATTGTGTAGTTGAAAATAAAAGAGAAAAATAATTTTTTAGGATGATGGGGGCCAAAAGGGGAGATATATACGAAGTTTTATTTTTATTATTTTGTAACTGTCATAAATAATTTTGTTCTTTCCTCCCTCCAATTTTTAAATAGGTACAGGGTGCGAAGTTTCTAAAGTTGGCCAACCTCTTTAGAGGAATTGTATGCTTTGGGTGTGGGCAAGTTCTTATATTTCACAATCATAAGATTTTAAGGGTTCGTTTGATTGCAAAGTTGGAAAATGGGTGGAAAGAAAATGTTTTACAGGGAATTGATTTTCCTAGAAAATGTTTTACTGGGAATGGTAATTAATTGTGTTTGATTGGTAAAATTTTCTATGGAAAATGTAGAAAGTTTTGTGTCCATTTGACTTCATTTTTTATGGAATTTGTCCATTAAAGTGATAATTTTTTCTACCATTGGGTCTAAAATTTGTTCCAAGTGTAAAAAAAAATTTGAAAAAAAAATTGAAAAAAAAAAAAAATTTATCATACCGAATATCATTCGTTTGACTTTGTTTTGCATGGAAGTTGTCAATAAAAGTGAAAATCTTTTTTACCATTGTATCTAGAATTTGTTCACATTGCAACAAAAAAAAAAAGCAAAAAAAAAAAAAAGGTGGAAAATGTTTTCCCACCAAATAGGTGAGAAAACAAAATCAAGTTTTTGTGCATCAAATGATTGTACCTAGATAAAGGTGGAAAACAAATTCCAGGGAAAAAAAGTGCAATCAAACACGACAAAAGTAGGAAACGGAATTTCAATTCCAACTTCCATGAAAAATAAAGGGCTATCAAACATGCCCTAACTTCTTTTATTAATTTTCGAACAAGTCTATCCAACAAACTCGATGCCTTCTTAAGCACATTGTCAAGCTCTATGGTAGTTAGAAAAAGTGTGAATTTTTAAGAACAGGAATCTTATGATATGTTCAGAATCTCTTTTCATAATCGTCAATGCTTGAAACGTGTATTAATTCTTGAAAGTTGGACAAGATAGCGGATAGCCCTTAACGTAAGAATTGTATTGCCCCTAGTTTTCAATAATAAAAATATGAAGGTGATACAAAGATTAATGTCTTGCTCGTAGTACATGAACTTCCAGTGAATACTATTTGCAAAAGAATGAATACAAAAATAATAAGAAGGAAATATACATCTGATGGTAAAAGCAGTGAAGTAAATTCCTGTCCTTTGAACGTGAACTTCATAAACTCATATGAACCAAAAGTGAAATAATGTAGAGGCAAAAAGTTCCACTGAAAATTGTGAGTCCAAATGTTCCTCCAGCCATTCCTATAAGTTGAAGAAACTGAACAGATTCTTCATCTCTTTTGCGTCTGTAAGTGTACGTAGGTACATAGTTCCATCCTTGCTCAGCTACACAGCACCTCTCCAGTCTCTCCTTGATCCTAACTTCTTCTATTCTATCTCTCAAAACGCGTAAATTTGCATCCACAATACTGCTCGATCTCCCTACAAAGATGAACAAGACGGTTAAAATTTGCATCCACAATACCTGTGTGTGTGTGTGTGTGTGTACAGTGTCTGATAATTACCTTCATCTCTAAAGCATTGGGCTCTCACTGCTGGAAGGTGCCGAGAACCCCTAGTTTTCTTGCATGGGAGGACAGCACCACTGATATGAATTGGTAAAGAAGAAACCATGTTCTCTACAGAAACACCCACTATGCTTCACTTAAACCAAGAAAAGAAAGGCTGATTTTAGGGTTGGTGTTTTCAATTCTCTGTAATCAAAGATTTTGTGCAGTTTAAGCAAAAGATTATGGGAAAAATAAGTCTCCTGAATTTGGGATGGGCGTTTCGTTAATCAAGAATATGATCTGATACTACAAGAATAATGCAGACAGAAAAAAAGTTTAGGTTCGACGGAAATATATAATACAATGTGGATTTGCATATTGTTTTTCCATTAACTAATGAAATTTTTGGCTTTTGCTTTCGGATTATTAGACATCGAATTCATGGATTCCAGCTTAATGGTCTGCCTTGGATTTTAAAATAATCTGTAACCGCGTGATTTCGTGAAATGCATGGTGGCTGCGTTGACATGTTAAATAAGCTGGAGTTTTGGACCATGTTTGGCTAAGCTTAAAAGTAATGGTAGATGTAACTCGTAATAATCAAATTCGAATAACTTACTTTTTTTTTCTTTGGCTTAATTTTGATTTGTAAATAGTTCCTTCTTTCTAAAGCCTTCACTGTCAAAATACACTAATTATTTCCAGCCTTCAGCCATTCAATTATTATATTTTTTCATTTAATTTACTTATAAGTGAACATATATGTACACTTCTTAAGATTTGTCATACATACTCTTAGCTGATGGAATTATTATTTTTATTTTATTTTTTAGGAGTACGTGCGCGCAGTTGGAGGGATAAGGGGGCTGCTTTTGGGAGTTAATAAGCCCTTGTTTGAGCCACGTTGAAAATTTCGTTTTTATTCTTCTACTCATTTTCAACCACACATTCTTCAATAAAGAGTGTGTTTGGTAGGGATATTTGAAAGAAGAATTGATTTTTGAATAGTGATATGATGAGAAATATGTGGTTGAAAAAGAAGAAAAAATTATTGATGTGATGGAAAATATTATTTTATTGAAGAATGTGTGGTTGAAAATGAGAATTGATTTACTGTAAAAAATTAGAATCTGTACCAAACAGGCTCAAAATAATATTTTCATATCAATAACTTTTTCTTCTTTTTCAACCACACATTTTCCATCAATCTACTATTCCAAAATACATTCTTCCAAAATAATGAAACTCAAACACATCCTAAAACCAGCACATATGTCTTCTTTTCTAGTAATTCCCCCCTTAATTTAATTTATCCTAGTTTTGTCTTGATCCTTAATTAATTTTTAAAAATTAATGAATATGGTCAATGTTTAACAGCATTATTAATTAATTTCGACATGTTTTTAATAAACAATTTTGTTGAATATAATGCAGTATACGGCAAAGAAAGACAACGTTACCACAAGGTTTGACTCCTCTTTCAACTCTTATCACCTTGATCAAAAACAAGTTTACGTCCATGTTTGACCACCATTATTTTCAAAAACCTGTTTTCTACGTATTCATTTTCAATTATATATTTACACAATAAAATATTTTGTACGTAAATTCAAAATTTTTTTCTATTTTTTAACCACACATTTTCGTAAACATCATTATTCAAAACACTATTTTTCAGAAATAACGGCCACCAAACAGGGCTAAATAATAACTCTATTTTTCATAGAATTGACTTATGGGCGGGCAGTTCATTGATATTTCAAATAATATTCTCAAGGAGACCGATTCAAACAGAACAAACAAAATTAAGGGTCAATAGTCTATGGGGAAAAATTAAAAATATTAATTATGAAATATTTTTTGTTGAATAAAGAAGAGTTTGAACCAGGCCAACATAAACGCCAAATAGTCACAATTAGGATTGAGGATGTTCTTCCTTAGAATTAGATAACGAAACGATTTATTTTATATTTAGCCCCTGTTTGGACCACATTATTTTTTTTATTCTCATTCTTCTACTCATTTTCAACCACACATTCTTCAATAAAATAATATTTTTCATCACATCAATAACGTTTCCTTCTTTTTCAACCACATATTCTCCATCACATCACTTCAAAAAAATGCATTCTTTCATTTTAATGTGTACCAAACGGGCTCTTAGTGTAGGACAAATTTTGTGTTTCATTTTTTAAAATCAAGGGAAATCAATGACACAGTTTTTCATAATATTTGGATGGATAGAAGATTTTCTGTGATCAAGGATCCAAAAGCTAATTTCAATATTTATCACAAAAATATGCACGTGTTTGGCAAAGCTTTTGAAGTCAAAAGCTGCTTCTGAACATGTTTGAATAACTTTCTGTAAGTATTTTGTCAGCTAAAAGAGCATTTAAAAGAAGCTAGTCTAATATAACTTTTTTAGAGAAAATTTCATCAGGAAACTTTTTTACAAGAAGCAAAACACCTACTAAACAGGCCTTAATACTCGCAAGATACAAGAACATCATCTACAAGAAGTTCTATCACACATGGCCCAAGACCCCAAATACACTACTTACAAGCTAATGTGGACAATTCTATCTAGATTGAGAGTATTCACTCATGCTACCTAAAAATAGATGTCAATTGGACCAATACTGATGCAGCGGAAAAAAAAATAATAATAATAATAAATAAATACGATATTGACCCTAAAAATGCTGGGAACTAAAAATTAATACTTGTTGATACAACCAAATACCAATACCAATTTGCTTATTCAAGACTGTTAGGATTCATGTTGTATTGATAATTCTTTAGATAAAAAGATTATTCTAAAAGAATATAATTGTTATAAAAGAGTTCTAATAGTCAAAGAGTCTTTTAGAGTGTTGTATAAATGAATTAGAGGTATTTTGGTTTGAATATGGAACAAGGAGTAAGAGTCGCTGGATTTATGTTAGTTTGTCGCCCGACTCTCGCTCAAGCGACACAACTCTCGCTCGCCTGTCACTAGCTTGACGCTCGAACGACGGAGTTTTCCGAAAGATTCTAGTTTGTATTTTTCAAGAGTTCTATCTATCATATACTACCTAAATACATTTTATTATAAATACCAAATGTCTAGTACTTTTTGTATGTGGTTGATCATCATTATACATCCTTATATCATTATTCCAAGATCCAAGAACATATTCAAATATTGAGATTAAACCTTTGATTCTTGAGATCAATCAATTACAAGTTGGGAAAAACATCAAAGTCAAATAATCAAAAACACCAACTTCCTAGATATCATCGGGAAGGTAATTTCTCAATAGTTTTCAGAGGTTGCTGGTGATTGAGAGAGGTCAGATCGCAAGCACAGGAAGAGTACAAGAACAATGTGTTCTTGGTGATCCACATGAGACAGACAACTCCAGAAGATCGGGAGCGAGTGTGAGTGAAACACGTTCCAGTGGGTCTTAGAGATTGCAGGAATTAGATCAGCGAGTTTAGTGGATTTTTTAGGTTGGATCATACTATAAGTTCTTATTGTCTACAGTGGAAGTTATTGACTTGGTCTCGAAATTTTTACCAAATTAAGGATTTTCTCCGTCATCAAATCTTGTGTAATTTTTTGCTTTAATTATTATTGTGGAATTCAACATATGATAAAATTGATTTGTTTGATCTAATCATCTAAAAATAATTAAAAAGTGACTGTGTTGTTTTTAATTGTATAATTCCGCATGTTGGGTCTAGATATTCAGTAATTTAAAACTTACAAATGGTATTAGAGCCTAAATAGCGATCTTTGACTCAAAATTTTGTCTCGATGAGTCAATCAGTTTTTTATTCGGGATCTGAGTGAGATTTGGAAGTTCAGAGGTTTGTGAACAGTTATTTGAGGATGGTCTTAAAATTAAGAAGATGAATTAAGCCATGCTTAAAACGATTAATGTACTTGAATTAGAAAAAGAGAGCCTTATAGCCAAACTTGATGAGTCGACTAAATGTTTGAATGAATTAAGAGTTGAGAGTAAGTCTTTAGATGTTAAGGTTAAATCTCTTACGAGTGATCTTGAAAAATAAAATGGCCAACTTCAAAAAATTCTAGCAGATTTAAGAAAATGGATAATATGATACGTATGAACAAACTGTTATATATTTATACAATAAATATAATATGTGAAAGAAATAATTAATTAAGATGAAGTGCCCAACTGGTGAAAAGTGTGGAATTTGTGTGGGAAGTCAGGTGTTCGAGCCATGTCTCACGCACTATATTAAAAAGTCTTTGATTGGGCATGGGGACTTGGGCTCTTGGGCTTTATTAATTCTAATAAAATAATAATTATTTTTTTAATTATTTTCGGAATTATTTATTGGGTCAACTAGCCAGTAGAATATGACAATTTTAACTGCCCAATATTAATACCCATTACCATTGGCCATTACATTTGCAACTTAATACTAGATCATGGTGGAAGAAGTTACATCTCTTTCCGCCTATATAAACACACTTTTGGGTATTAGAATATAACAAAAAAAACGAGATTATATATTTCGGTACAAATATTGTTCTTAATTTTACAAATTTCTGGAGTACACTTGATAGTTCTGAAAACCTTTTGTGATTGCTACACAATTGGTTTATTTGATCATTGTATCCTGGAGGTGATTGTCCACAGAGGTCGCAGCAATTATCGACGGGCAATTTTGTTTTAGGACATCGTGCTGTCACGAGACTCGATCTATTGATAAGTTTTTCTGCACTTTACTA
Organism: Fraxinus americana; assembly: GCA_035079005.1. Lineage (NCBI taxonomy): Eukaryota > Viridiplantae > Streptophyta > Magnoliopsida > Lamiales > Oleaceae > Fraxinus > Fraxinus americana. The sequence continues at coordinate 32,246,339 of CM068712.1, forward strand.
TTATTTTATCCAACAATCTAAAGCGAAATTACATTTTTAAATGGTCAAGAGATATATCTCGTTCCTAAGTATTCTGTCTTAATTATTTGATGGAAAAGAATTTTAAGAGATGGCAAATGAAATTGCGATTTTATTTGACAACTCTTAAAGTTGTAGATGCTATTGAATCTGATAAACCTGTTTCTGCAATTGCTGATGAGCCTACTGATAAGGAAACAGCAGATTTAGCTCATTGAGAACGTAATGATTATATGTGCAGAAACTATATTCTGAATTACTTGATGTTGGATTTATATGATATTTACTGGTCGTGTAAATTTGCTAAAGAATTATGGAAGTCATTAGAAAAGAAATATGCTACTGAAGATGCTGGAACTAAGAAATTTGTTGTGGGAAAATTTTTAGATTTTAAAATGGATGATATTAGAACGGTGGTAAGTCAAGTTGAAGAATTACAGATTATAATTCACGAAATTATTGTTGAGGGATATAAAATATGTGAAGGTTTTCAAGTGTCTGTTATAATTGAAAAACTACCACCTTCTTGGAAACAGTATAAAAACAGTTTGAAGCATAAAAGAAAAGAAATGTCACTGGAGGATTTGATTATCAGAATTAGGATTGAAGAGGACAATAGAATGGCAGAACGTAGGGAGAGACCAGACTTGGGTACAAAGGCCAATCTTATTGAAGGAGGTTCTGATAGTAAGAAAGCTGTTGGAAATTTTACCAAAAGCCAGAATTTTAAAGGCAGATTCAAGGGGAAACAATTCATAGGAAAGAACAATCGGTCTAAGCCTCAATTTAAAAATAAAACTATTGGTGATTGTTTTGTTTGTGGTAAATCAGGTCACTTTGCAAAGGATTGTCGAAATAGAAAAGGAAAAACTGTGAAGCATTAGGCACATATAGTAGAAAATGAGAATTTTTCTGCTATGGTGACAGAAGTTAATCTAGTGAGCAACATGACAGACTAGTGGGTAGATTCTGGAGCTACCAAACACATTTGCTGCACGAGAGGTGCATTTTCTTCATTCACTCCTAATAGTGATGGAGAATGTCTATTCATGGGAAATGCTTCTTCCTCCAAAATCGAGGGAAGAATCATGACACTTAGATTTACTTGGAAATATCCTTAGTTTGAAGGATGTCCTTTATGTACCTGATATAAGGAAAAATCTAGTGTCTGGATCTATTTTAGTCAAAAAGGGATTTAAAATTGTATTTGAGAGTGGTCAAGTTGTAATGTCTAAAGGTGGTACTTTTGTTGGGAAAGGGTATGCAGATGAGGGTCTGTTTAAATTAAATGTTTCTGTGATCAATAATAAAGTTTCTACTTGTTCTGTTTACTTGCTGGACTCTTATGATTTATGGCATGCTAGACTTGGACACGTTAACGTGAATTCTATTAAAAAATTAATGAGATTGGGAAACATTCCTAAAACTGATAAGTTCCCAAACTCAAAATGTGAAACGTGTATTGAATCTAAGTATGCCAGAAAACCATTTCCACATGTTGATAGAACTACCTCAGTTTTAAGTTTAATACATTCTAATTTATGTGATTTAAAAGGATATGTTACCCGTGGTGGAAATAAATATTTTTTGACTTTCATTGACGATTAATCTCGTTATTGTTACATTTATCTTCTTAAGAGTAAGGATGAAAGTTATTCAAAATTTATTTCATATAAAATTGAAGTAGAAAATCAGTTAGATAAAACCATTAAAATTTTAAGATCTGATAGGGGAGGAGAATATTCAGGTGAGCTTGATAAATTTTGTGTTGATAATGGTATTATTCATGAGACTACTCCACCATATTCTCCCCAATCTAATAGTGTAGCTGAAAGGAAAAATAGAACTCTAAAGGATATGGTCAGTTCAATGCTAAACTCTTCTGGATTACCTTTTAACATTTGGGGAGAAGCTCTTCTTACTGCATGTTATATTCTTAACAGAATTTCCAGTAAGAAAAATGATAAATCCCCTTATGAATTGTGGAAATGTAGAATACCTTCATATAAATATCTTAAAGTGTGGGGGTGTTTAGCTAAGGCATCTATTCCAGCACCTAAGAGAACTAAACTTGGTCCAAAAACTGTTGATTGTGTGTTCATAGGTTATGCTTTTCATAGTAATGCCTACAGATTTTTAGTAATTGACTCTAAAAATATTTTGATTGAAAAGAACACAATTTTTGAAATTAGAGATGCAGAATTTTTTGAAAATAGATTCCCTTTTAAAGAAAAATCTGCAAGACCAAGTAATTCTCTTAGTGTTCCTCATAATGTTAGAGAAGAGCCTATTGAATTAGAAGAAGATGAAGTTAGGAGAAGCAAAAGACCTAGGACTGCTACTTCTTTTGGTCCTGACTTTCTAACATACTTAATAGAGGATGATCCTAGTACATTTGTTGAAGCTATGTCTTCACCAGATTCTATATTTTGGAAGGAAGTTATAAATTGTGAATATGATTCCATTATATCTAATAACACTTGGGAATTAGTAGACTTGCCTAGAGGATGTAAAACCATTGGGTATAGATGGATTTTTAAGAAAAAATTGAAACCTGATGGTTCAATTGATAAATTTAAAGCAAGAGTTGTAGCTAAAGGCTATAAACAAAAAGAAGGAGTTGACTTCTTTGATACATATTCACCTGTTACTAGAATTACCTCTATTAGGATGTTAGTTGCAATTGCTTCATTGTATAATCTTATTATACATCAAATGGATGTCAAAACTGCCTTTTTATATGGAGATTTAGAAGAAGAGATTTATATGGATCAACCTGAGGGATTTGTGGTAGAAGGCCTTGATGATAAAGTATGTAGAATTCGAAAATCTCTTTATGGCCTTAAACAAGCTCCTAAGCAATTGTATGAGAAATTTGATACTGCCTTGACATCTAATGGTTATGTGATAAATGAAGCAGATAAATGCATATATAGCAAATTTGTGGGGGATTGTGGTGTTATAATTTGCTTATATGTGGATGATATGCTAATAATGGGAACTAGTTTAGATGTGATTAATAAGACTAAACAGTTTCTGAAAAAGCACTTCGAAATGAAAGATTTGGGTGTTACTGATGTTATTCTAGGGATTAAAATAGTAACACATTCCGAAGGAGTTACTTTAACCCAATCACATTATGTAGAAAAAGTCCTTAAGAAGTTTAACCAATATAATTGTATTCCCGCTAAAACACCTTATGATGCAAGTCATCATTTGAGAAAACATTCAGGTCCTAATGTTTCTGCTTTAGAATATGCTAGGGTGATTGACAGTCTCATGTATCTCATGAACTCGTACTGCATATATAGCATATGCCGCTTCAGACTTAGCAGGTATACTAGTAATCCTAATAGTGAACATTGGGATGCTCTCATTCGAGTCTTGAGGTATTTGAGATACACTATAGATTGGGGAATACATTATACTAAATATCCTGCTGTACTTGAGGGATATTGTGATGCTAATTGGATTTCAGATACCAATGAAACTAAATCTACAAGTGACTATGTTTTTACATTAGCAGGTGGTGCCGTATCTTGGAAATCTACTAAGCAAACCTGCATTGCGAGATCTACTATGGAATCAGAGTTCATAGCATTAGATAAGGCGGGTGAAGAGGCTGAATGGTTATGGAATTTTCTTATGGATGTTCCTTTGTGGTCCAACCACTTCCAGCTATCTATGTCCATTGTGACAGTCAAGCAGCTATTGCAAGAGCTCAAAATTCACCATACAATGGAAAGTCTAGACATATTCGTAGGAGGCACAATACTGTGCGTTAGCTGCTTAAGGATGGGGTTATAGCTATTGACTATGTGAAGTCAAGTGATAATATTGCTGACCCATTAACAAAAGGATTAGCTAGAGAGCTAGTTCAGAAAACATCGAGGGGGATGGGGCTAAAGCCTATTACAAATTAGATCACCTATAATGGAAACCCAACCTTGTGATTGAAGATCCCATGGATAAGGTTCAATGGGATAACAAAGTTATTGGAGTGATCTGTGGGGGTACTACATTGAATTTATTTCAAACCCTCCCTATGATGAGCAGTACAAACTATATTGATTAGAGGATGAGCTAATGCTCTTAATGCTTTCTATAGCTGATATTCAGTGGGGTGTTTAAATACAGTGCATCCTTGATAGAAGCACCTATTTAAGTGTGAAAGTGGGGCCGCTTCCTATGAGAATTAAGGCTAATTCTCTAAAGCACTCAAAGAAACTGGGAAAGTTCACGGCCGAAATGAACACAACCGTGAGAACTCAATGATTGTTTTAGAAGTCATGTGTGTGTTCTATTGTCTCAGTTTGCAAATCATAATTGTGGAGTTCAAGACACAGTTCACTCTACAGTTAGCAAACTCGATAGAATATACAAAGCTAAGGTTCAAGTCGATAGACACCTAAGCCTGCGTGATTTCTACCATACTCCAGAATAGTATTTTTATTTATCTTATTTCTTTCATGTGGGGGACTGTTATATATTTATACAATAAATATAATATGTGAAAGAAATAATTAATTAAGATGAAGTGCCCAACTGGTGAAAAGTGTGGAATTTGTGTAGGAGGTTAGGTGTTTGAGCCACGCCTCACGCACTATATTAAAAAGTCTTTTATTGGGCCTGGGGACTTGGGCTCTTGGGCTTTATTGATTCTAATAAAATAATAATTATTTTTTAAATTATTTTCGGAATTATTTATTGGGTCAACTAGCCAGTAGAATATGACAGTTTTAACTGCCCAATATTAATACTCATTACCATTGGCCATTACATTTGCAACTTAATACTAGATCATGGTAGAAGAAGTTACATCTCTTTTTGCCTATATAAACACACTTTTGGGTATTAGAATATAACAAGAAAAACGAGATTATATATTTCTATACAGTACAAATATTGTTCTTAATTTTACAAATTTCTGGAGTACACTTGAGAGTTTTGAAAACCTTTTGTGATTGCTGCACAATTGGTTTATTTGATCGTTGTATCCTGGAGGTGATTGTCCACAGAGGTCGCAACAGTTATCGACGGACAATTTCTCTTTAGGATATCGTGCTGTCACGAGACTCGATCTATTGATAAATTTTTCTGCACTTTACTGTTATTTTATCCAACACAAACCAGCTGGGAATAGAAGAGATTTTGACGATAATGAAATAAATTCTCATACTACTTCATCTTCCAACAATAAGTTTGTACCTACCTCAAAGCTTAAGGCTTAAAACTTGAAACATAGAGATGCTATTAGGTTATTCTCTGTGTGTCACCATTGTGGTAAGATAGAATACATTGGACATAAGTGTTGCAAGCTATTGAATATGAACAAGACCAATAATGTAGATGTCCGAGGACTAAAATCATCGGTAACATAGGTTTCCTCTACTTAAGGTTCAAATTTTGAAATATAGAATTGTTCCTAAATTTATTCCTACATGCTTCAAATTGTGGTGAGTTAGGACATATAAGGCCTATGTATCATAAATTCCTGAATAGAAATGGAAATAGAAATAAGAATTTCACTAAAGTTAGAAATCAGGATTTTGATGGTCGAATTGATTTCCTCACTAAGCAAGTGGGTCATGTACCAAGTTAATGACACAGTTGACTCCGAATAAGTCTCCCACTAAACAGGTTTGGGTGAAAAAGAGTGATTTGAAAATTTTCGAAATTGATCACAAGGCTCTTAAAGGTAAGAGTGTTTGTATAACTAATCGATTAGGTGTTTTTGCTACGTGCATATGCTTGTTAATTGTGATTCATACATTATTGCACGCATCTTATTTTTTTGGGTTGCTTTTGCTTTTTAGATAGTTTGATTTTTTTTTTTCAAAAAACTGAAAAATGGAAGAATTTTTTTTTTACTACAGCGTGATATATGATTTACTTGAACATATGTGTTGTGACCAAATATAAGTTTAATTAATGTGCTATGGTATGTTTTCCATTATTTTGTTTAGGTTTATGTGGAGTACTTAGTATATGTTTCTTCATGTACCATCTGCACTGCACACACTATGATCTCGTGAGTAAGTTTTGATCGCGTGTGTAAAATTTGGGATGACCGTCATCTGTTGGGAATGTGACCTTGAACATGGATTAACATTAATTTAGTATACCTAAACTCTAATATATCCCCTCAAATAAGAGAAAAAAATATTTCATTTTATATGTTGACCTATGGTTAATTTGAAACCTCAAAGTTTTGATTATAACAAACAAGTTGGTCTAATTTACTAACGAGTTGATTTCAAGTGAGTATAGACTTTCAAACGCGTACAAAGGAAAATTGATCAATGGTCAAAAGCTATCATCACAAATTGGAATCTTAAAAGAAGTCAAGATCGAAGCCACATTCAAAATATGAAGAGCCAAACTTCGAAGAAAGATCATATACTCGTTTCTTAGCTAAGAATGTAAAGGTACTAACACTTTTGATATATGGCATGAATGACAATAAGCTCAAAACCGTTCCATGCTTTAAAAACAATTTGGTGCATTAAAAAGCGATAATTTGATCAAGTGAAAAATGAATTTTAAAAAAAATAACTCTTGGATTTGTAAAATATTTTTATGTTGAAAAGTTTGTGTAAAATGATCTCCAAAAGATCATATTTTTGAAAAACTCTCAAAGCAGAACAAACAACACGTAAAGAGGCACCAAACTGATCGGACGGTCAATCGGCCAGCCGGCGGTTGATTGGCCAAAAGTGGCGGTTGACCATACCTCTGATTTTTCCTATACAAACGGTTATATTGGTCATCTGAAAACTGGCTGTCAACCGGACCACTCATTCGGTTTGACAGAAAATTTGAAGTTTTTCATCTCTATAAATATCAACTCACTTGTAATTTATTACAAGAACAAGAGAGCATTCAATTGAGATTCTTGTAAGTTAAAATTGTATTGATTTCTTATCTTATTTATTATTATCAAATCATTCTTATTTTGAAAAACTTTAGATTGCTCTCAACTTTGAAAATCATTTCATACATCAAAGTTTTTCAAATCTAACTTTTGAGCTTTATTTATTGCTATATATTGAAGAGTTAGCATACTTCTCTTGTTATACTTAACTTTGAATTTATCATTTATTAAGAAGAGAATATTTCATTTGTAAATTCATCTGAATTGTGGGTCGTGTTGAGGTCCTGAAAAGCTCAACGTTGTAAAATGATCGATGCTCATTGTTTGTAAATTACCGAAAATTTTGTATAGGGTTGGATTGCACCATAAGTCAATCAATATAATGAAAATACATTGCTCGTGATGGTGAGCTTGGTAACGGGAGACGTAGATTGTGTTTGGGATCGAGCCTCCACAACAACATCGTTTGCATTCTCTTCCTTTTTTACTTACCGTTTTTATATTGCTCAAAGTGCTCGTGCTTAATTATATTTGTATTTGTGCACATTTATTGAATTGATATAATTGCTAGTATATTATTTAAGACTTGAATTTATTTTAGAAAAAGTTTTAAAAACCAATTCATCCCCCCTTTTGGTTAGCTATTCTTGGAATTTCATTATACTTCTTTTTGAAACCTATTTGACTTGAGCAATTAAGATTGAGGGATTTCTTATAACCTGATACCCTATGATCATTTGGCTTGGAGTCATCGGTTTAAAACTTGTTATAGGGTCATCTTAGTCGTTTAATGGAGAAGAGTTTGCACATAAGATGTGAAAAAATTGAAAAGAAAAATAATGAGTTTAAAAAGGAAAAATATAAATTGTGTGAAAATGTATATATGCTCAAAGGGGGAGAAAAAAAATAATATACATGAAAAATGATCTTTATTTATAGATTCTAATATACATTATTGGTTTGATTTTCATTGGTAGTGGAATAAACTTATTTATTTATTTTTTGATATGAAAGAGGGTTGGAATAAACTTATTTAACAGTAATGTGTAGCATGTCATTTTTTACAAATTTAAGGTTTTGGAGTCTTGATAACAAGGAATTAGTGGCATTTAACACACATGAGTCACTTTTATAATTTATTCCAGTTAGACTTGAACTAAGTATGTGGAAACGTTTAATGATCATTGATTATGCTTGTGCATGCTATCAATTGCATCTTTGAATTATTATATATTGTTGTTATGGTTTCCTTTGTCATTCGTGACAAAAAGGAGAGAGTTAATTTAGTAATTTAATTTTAGTCTGGCATGTTGCATTTTAATTTTAATTTTGGAGAGTTTGCAGTGAGAGGGAGATGACAGTATTTGGATTTTTTTTTTTAATGCTCAACTTTTTTTAGTTTTTATTTTTTGTAATATTAATGTTTCAGTTGGTGTTTTGATTAACATTAGTATTGCTTCTCAATCTAGCTAGCATATTTATGATAGTCTGTTTCAATTATTATATTTTCTATATCACGTGCTTTTACATTTAGTATTTGAGTTGTTGATTTTAGAAAAAAAGGATTCGAGAAATGCAAGAGACAAACATTTAGTTTGAGTTTGGGTAGATTAGTTTGTTTTTACATCATTGACTTGTATTGTATAGTTTTGTCACAGAATGCCAAATGGGGAGATTGTTAGGATTTATGTTGTATTGACAATTCTTTAAACAAAATGATTATTATAAAATAATAGAATTGTTATAAAAGAGTTGTAAAAGTCAATGAGTCTTTTAGAGGTTATATAGATGAATTATGAGTCTTTTGGTTCGAGTATGGAACAAAGTGAAAGAGTCGTTGAATTTACGCTAGCCTATTGTCCGACTCTCGCTCGAGCGACACACCTCTCACTCACCTGGCTCTTGAGTGATTGAGTTTTTCAAGAAATCCTAGTTTGCGTTTTTCAAGAATTTTGTTTGTGTACTAACTAAATATCTTTTATTATAAATACGCAATGCCTAGTACATTTTTGTGTGTGGTTGATCATCATTATACATCCTTATATCATTATTCCAAAAATCCAAGAACATATTCAAATATTGAGATTAATCATTTGACTCTTAAGATCAATCAACCACAAAAATATCAAAGTCAAACAATAAAAAACACTCACTTCCTAGATATCATAAGGAATGTACTTTCCCAATAGTTTTCAGAGGTTGTAGAAGATTAAGGAAGGTTGGACTGCAAGCACAGAAAGAATACAAGAATAAAGTGTTCTTTGTGATCTATAGAAAATAGGCAATCCCAGAAGATCGAGAACAGGCGTGAGTGAAGCACGTTCCAGCGGGTCTTGGAAATTGTACGAATTAGATAAGCGTGTCTAGTTGATTTTCTAGGTTGGATCATACTGTAAGTTCTTATTATCTCTAGTGGAAGTTACTGGCTTAGTCCTGAAAATTTTACCCAATTAAGGATTTTCTCCGTCATTAAATCTTGTGTTATTTATTGTTTTACTTATTATTGTGGCAATTCAACATAGGATAAAATTGACTTGTTTGATCTAACCATCTAGAAACAATTAGAAAGTGACTTGTTGCTTTTAATTGTATAATTCCGCACGTTGGGTCTAAATATTTGGTAATTTAAAACTTTCAAAGACTAATCTAATAGTTTCTGTTCAACCTGAAGCTAGTTCATTTCTTCATTTTCTCTGATGCAGTCGATATTTACAAATAAGATACCCAAACAGGCTCTCTATCAGGCTGTAACGTATTTTTCTCTTTACAGGTATGCAGCAACAGCTTGATAACAGGATCCAAGATGATGGCACTGCAGCAAGTATCAGATACTGGATCTTCCGGTCATGGAATATAGTTGCATCACCAAACAGCTTGGAAGCATCAAATATTTGGAATGTGAATGTAGAGCGACTCAGGCAGTTGTCTTGGTATCTCGTTTTCCTCATCTGAAGTAGGAATGGGGAGAACATGGGAGTCCTAGCACAGAGAAAATTGGAAGATCAACTGAAAAAATGAATCCTTTCTACTTTATGCTAAAATGGAGAAAAAATGAATATGAATGGAAGCCTGCTAGTATACTAAAGAACATGAAGAGTATTATACTTGACAAAGAATCTGCGCTACAATATTTGTAATGACGGGATGTGTTTCCTTTAAAATTGAACCAGTTCTAATCGCTGAACAAAACATAACCCACGTCAAAGAGAACGATTGCAAGAATTTAGTGTCCTCTTGATTGGATAATGGTGTAAATGACTGCAATACAAGCAAAAACTAAGGTTTGTGAGGGACTCTAGGGAGGCATTTACCAGAAACTGTTATATGAAACAATTAATTTTCTTATTTTGTGTACTTCAGCTGTAACTATGACGTTTTTCTTGAAATTTGATCCTGAATGTATCACAAGCTAAACCAATCTTCTTACTTGATCAAATATGATTATATGAATTAGCAAAGACACTGTACTTTTTTCAACCAACAGTCCTCCACAAACTCATGTTTAGTTTTGGTCTACCCCCTTCCATTATTTACCCTCAATCGGTGCCATCTATACATGTTGGAGCATACCCTAATCAAAATATGATACTAAAAACTTCAGCAAAAGGGAAAGGATCAATTGTAAATAAAAAAGGTATCAGATAGTTTACAGTGTTGATAGAAATAGAGGTCACTAATAAGCATAGTTACACTCATTTGAGAAATATTTAATAATTGAACTACCTGGTGGTTGCGCCTATTTAGAACGCAAGTTAATGCTTTGACCATAATATAGATCGGCAAAAGAATTCCAATTGTTCGCAAGATAAGTATCTGCAAGGGGAAATGGGTATGATCCTGGACACTTCCATTCTCAATACATTCTGTTAAAAAAAATAAGGTTAAGCAAATGGAAGAGTATTTAGGAATCTCACCATGAAGAGAGAAACTGAATATTCGTCACTTCCATAAATGATGAATGGAAGAGTATGGCGTAATACCAGAAGAACCACGAACTAGAGAAAGACAAGCAATGAGATTATCTTAATCAATAAATACTGTTGATTCACTAGCTAGCATGGAAAAAAAGGTCAAATTTACGCATCAGAAAGTAACTTAAGGCTGATACATGTGATTTTTAGTGAAAATCATATTAGAAACGACATATCAAACGTCTCTGCTCGCACACATTAATATTAAGTGGGAAACAGAAGCAGCCACGGATGGATGGAGAGAGAGAGAGAGAGAGAGAGTACAATCATGGCAACCATGCGGCAACATGTCATGCTTCTTGTATTTGGAACATGATACCCAACGGAGTTTGGATCCAGAAAATTGCCACCAGCAGGAACCATTGTTATGAATTGAGGATTATGCAAGTCAATTCGGGATATCTCCCAATTTCCCCTGAGATATTACCGCATTGGACTTGTGAATACTAATTTAACAGTTAAAACACTGATACTATACAAATTCAACAAAAAGAAAAAACAAATTTGATATAGGTATAGCTGCAAATCAGAAAAGTTTCAATATCTATATATGCATGTAAAAAAGCAAAAGAAATACCTAAAATTCATCGGAATACCACCGTAATGAAACAGAGGAGGTCGAGCTCTATAACCAGGCTCGAATTGCTGCAACCTCACATGCAATGAAAAACAAAGATAAACACAATTTTCTTCAATAGAGAAAAATAGATTGAAATGAGCTTGCCATTTCTAAAAGTGGGAAGCCAATAGAAAATTCTATTGTTTCAGAAAAAATAAATGAATTTGAATATCATAAAAGTAATTACACCAAGTTTGAAAGTAGAATTGTTCCATAATTTGAGCTCATTTTTCACAAATCAAACTTAAGAGGTCTCAATTTTGTTTCATCAAATGCAGCCATAATACTAAAAACATACCTGATGGCAAATCTCGCAAATGGTATCACCCTTTTCATTGCACCACCTTTGCACACAATCGCGGTGTGCATACTGCATGTATAAAAGAAACACAGAGTGTTACCCTTAAACCAAGTGAAATCACTTGGAGAACCATCAATTCTAAAAAAAAAAAGGAGGTAGAAAGGAACATTAAAAAGTCAGTAAATTACATGCCCCAGAAAATTGGTAAAAGAGCGAAAGTGGATCAGCTTCAGAAAATATTCAAAATTTTATTGCAGACTAAATTGTTTATATTGAAAGCATTGGGCATTCATTACTAGTAAGGTGGTATGTTGTCATAAAGTTTTGTCAAGCCCAACAATATAGATAAACAGAGATTAAAATCACATATTTACGAGAAAATTACGTATCCAATCATTAGTTTCAAAATGTAATGCCAGCAAAACCACACAACTCTTTCTAAGAAAACTTTGAACTTCCAACTACAACTGAAATCAACCAAGACTACGATTTTTAGAAGACTAAAATGGAGTAATCAACAATTTGAACACAGCATACATGCACTAACTTTCATTAGGTATTGATAACATGTTATATTACTCAGTATCAGAAGACTAACCTTCAAGCTCCCACGACAGGAACAAGGTACCTCCATGGTCGAGGCTTCATCCTCATCTTTGCAAATCTTGCATTCTACTATTTTCCTCGGAGACGATCCTGTGTCCATATCCATCCTATGGGAAGAAAAGTTACTGTTCATATCTTGAGAAATCAATGGTGATGCATGCTGCAACCGGTTTTTACTCTGGATAGCAGCTTCGAGAGTGGATTCAGTGAGCAATCTATCCTCCAATATCATAAAATGATCACACATCCTCGAAACTAGATAAACAATTTCTTTTGGAAACTTTTTAGTCTTACAGTTAAGATGAAGAACATACACAGCAGGCCAATCTCTTGTGCAATTACGACCGAATAGCAAATCCAACTACTTCACCTGAAATCAGATTTTCCACAGGGTGATAATCAGCAAAAAACAACAGACATGAGCGTTAGAACAAAATGGAATCTGAAAGTAACTGAAGGTAGAGCTCTTCCAAGAAAAGTGAAATTTTGGTAATAAAGAAGACAACTTTACATAATGGAACTACCTAGCATCTGCAGTAAAATAAAGGTGGAGATACAGAATTTCCCAATGAGAAAATAAAGAAAAACAAAAATAAAATTCAAGTCCTCATAATAAAATCAGATACAATCGAAAAAAGAAAGCAACTCCAAGAACATCAAAGAAACAACCCAAAAAGAAAAAAAAAAACCATCTTGGGTTGGGTATAATCAGAAAACAGTACTTGAAGATATTAACAGGTAGCAGCAAATGGGAAATGTTTCGCACAGTGAAGAGGTTTATAATGTAAAAAAGGCGCCTTTTCTGACCAAATAGAATAATACCACAATATAATTTTTTAAACACATATCATAATCAATATGAAATGAAGTTTAAAGAATGAACGGAATATGAGAAGGAAAACTTACAAGAAACGGACTGGGATTTCTTCTTGTTGTTCATCATTCTTTTCTTGACTTGTATATCATGATTCTCAGTGTTTAACGTTATGATTATTATATTAACTTTCAGCTTTGTTCCCCTTTGGGCTTTGCTTTTCCTTGAGATTTGAAGTTGAGTGTTGTCACCATTTTTCTGGTTTACGTTTTCCATAGTACATACACACACACATTCTCTTTTTCACGCACGCACATATTGGTGCGTCGGCAATCCCTATCCTCCCACTTTCTCCACCCAAAAAGTGGGGATAGAGAGAGATTGATTCGGATTCGGCACGATTCCTTTCTCTTTCAGTTCCCCTGTTACGTGTTAGAAAGGAAACGTTATTATCAAGAAAATTGCACGACTGATAACAACACGTTTGGCTAATGTTTTAAGAAAATTTTGATATATTTGAATAATTTACACTTCTATTGATTTTACTCTGAAATTAAATAATGATGCAGCGGGAAAGTGATTCTAATTAAAATATCGAGGATTGGTCCATTAAGACTAGTTGATTCAATATTTATGACTTTTTACCAGTCTTTAAATTTAAAAAAAAATTGAACTAGTAATTCAGCATGTACGGCGCATGCAGAGGTCTGACTCGAGCTTCAAGGATCCAAAACGTCTTCATCCTTTTCTTTTTCTATTCCGAGTAATGCTACTTGCAGTCGCTCACTGCAGCAGTCGTCATATGTGGCACACACATGGCATGTAGTTATTTGATGCATTAATGTAATAGTTTTTTACCACATTTAATGTATCAAATACACACTTGACATGTGTGTGCTACATAGGACGACTGCTGCAGTGAGCGACTGCAAGTAGCATTATTCTTCTATTCTATACTTGGGAGTTCTTTATAATCAATTTAAATTATAAATAAATAGAAATAAATAATCGATAAATGGGTAGTAGTTATGAATCCTACGAAATATATAAATAAAAGTAATTTGATCGATCATAACAAATTATAAAGGACGCCAAACAAGATTTAACCATATCAGTAATGTGTATTGCATCAGTCGAAATTTGCTTGTTGGTTGTTCCGGTCGAACCCCGAGTAGCCGGCTTGGAACTTGTCCAAGTGGGTGAAATGACTAGTTTTTTCCAAAACTCACCAAAAAAAAAAAAAAATGGTCTCAAAGAGGATCAAAATAATTCTTATATTAGTCCACTCTTAAACATATAATACAAGTTTTTTTTTTTTTTAAATTGTATTTTCATCGTTCCGACGTCGATTTCCACTAATTGCATAAAAGTGTCATTTATCGAGCAAAAAGCAAATTTTGAGTATTTTCACTTTGGCCCTTAAAAACTGAAAAAATGCAAAATGACCCAAAACAAACAACACTTAGCAACAAGTCTAAGTGAGTTGATAAGTTCATAATGATTGTATTTGAATGGGGGGATGGGTCTGTGGGATGATAACATACGCATTAAGTAATTGCTTGTCATTTGTCACTCAAGTCTTTAGATAGATGACAAGAAGCACAAATAACAGTATATGATATTTTCAACACCCCAAATTTTTTTACTATTTTCATAATGACTTAAATTTAATGATGGTCATTTAGCAAATGAAACTGTCCATGTCTAGCCTTGTTGTCAAACTAAAGTCGAAAAGTTGAAGTAATAAAAACTTGACCAACTTATTTGCATAAATGATTTATTTGCTTACGTGTATTTTTAAAAAAAATTGTCGTAAGTTATTTGGATCGAAAATTTAAGTATTTTAGAAGTTGAGAAAAATATATCGATGGTATACTCATTTTGTAGCTTGTGTCAAATAATATAAATTGGGCTCAAGAAAAAGTAATTTTGAGCTAGTTATGTCCGAGTTATTCTAATAAAAAGGAAAAAAAGTATTATCCTCAAATATTTTGTTAATATATAATATAAAAGTAAAAATTAAATAAAAATGGGAGCTTTCATATTATATGAGAATATAAAAAGGATATTAAATTTATTTAAACCTTAACGTAAGATTCACTTTAATTGATTTAAATTTTTATTAAATCTGTTGACCCCAAAAAATGAATTCAACAGATGTCGGGCCCACTCTGTCATGTCAAGCACTGATTCAGAGCGTTTTTACCGGAAAAGGAGCAGTAAGCTAGTTGGTTTGGACGAGGGAGGTATTTTCCGACAAGAGACACGGATGTTTAGACTCCGCCGATTGAGTTTAGACAGCACTCGCGCTATCAACGAGTGTTCGATCCATTTCCTCACTAAATTGCTCCTTTTCAATGGAATATGTGGAAGGATAGATATGAAAATGTATAATATATTGTTGAAATGTCAATATATCTTTCACTTGTATTTTATCTGACAAAGTCAAACATGCGAGTATGTTATTTCCTCTATTGATTGCACCATCCCCTTTTCAGTACAAAGAGAGGCTATTTATACTAATCTAGCAGACATGAGGACCGTTGGATTGGATCCACTTGGCGACATCTCCTAGACCGAGGCTTTACATCACTGTCCATTCATTACATTCAATATTTGACAACGGGTCAGCCACGCTAGAAGTAGGCTGATATGACACATTAACACTACAGACACTTTATTACAGAAGTCTCATCAATCAGTTATAATAGATCTCCGAATCCATTGGGAGGCAGCGTCGGCATTAGCATGTGTTGAGGTCAGCTTTTGGCTTACAGACATCCGGTGTGATTGAGCTTCAATGTCTTAGTACTTCGGACATGAAGAACCCCTGCCTTTGCATTGAGGGCTTTAGGCATACCTTCATTACTTCGGCTGAAAGGGACATCGGACGAATATAGCATCGGCACTCGCATGACCTCAGACAATTGCATCATTTGTTGTCATTGACTGTGCTAACTTTCCTGCTGACTTTTTAACCGACCCATGTCCACTTGGCTACAGAGAGTACGTGGCCGTCCAAGTGGAATGCTGACTTGGAGCCTCTGATTTCGGGGTAACAAAATCCATTGACCAATGAAGATTAATTTCATTAATCCTCATTAACGTGAAAATGTTTTTAATCTGTGTAACTTACATGTTTATACATTTTCAATTCATGTAAGTTACGTGTCTATAATGGAAAAAATGTATATATGTGTGTGTGTATTTGAGATGGAGTGATTTTCTTCTACCACAAAGTTTATATTGTACACATTTCACATCACTAACACTTTTGGAATTGAACAAAATATCATATTTATAATTTTTTCACAAACTATATTTTTGGATTTATATCTTGGTAACAATTGAGGTAAGAATACTTTGTGCAAGTAGTAAATTTTTATTTCTCGATATTTATATAAATTTTGACATGAAATACTATAAGGCCTTCGGGTGGATTTCTATGTTAAATCCTTCGGAATAGACCATTGGTCAATATGTTAAATTCTAGGGGATAGACCATTAGGTCGAATATGTAAATCCTACGAGACATGAGAATTCTTAAGAAATTCCTTGAGCTATTGGATATCGTGATCAGTTTGCTCTAAATTTAAGAATGACGATATATTATGTCATTTTATATTTATATCATGTTAATAAGAATATGCACATATTTTTACGGAGTGTTTTCAAAATACTCACTATTACAATAACTTTTCAGATTAGAAAAAGGTCGTGTGGACGCGTGAAAAATTGATCGAGTGACGCTCATGTGGTTGCCAAGTAAAAAAATTGAAATAATTATTGCAAATTTTTATTTTAAGAATAAATTTTATGTAAAATTCCATGCACGTTATTTTAGTAGTTTTGGCGTTTGAGCCTTGATATCCCATGTTGAATTGAATTTGACAAATTTAAAATCTTCGTATTTAAGATTTAATTATATATGTAATTTCTCTTTAAAATTCTTAAATTTAAGATTTGTAGATCAAATTTCAATATTTATACAATAGTGTTAAATTCCGTATAAACTAGATAAGAAAATTTTTAGTAACACTTCAAATTCAAATTTAAAAATACAATATTTATACCAAATAATTATTTTATAGACTTACTATGTATGGACAATAATAACATAAATTTTTTTATTATAACAAATAAATAGCCAGCAATACTACCATGGACTTTTTAAGTCCAATATTTGCCTGATCAAGCCAGACGTGTATATGAGTTTTGTACCAAATTAGAACTTCCCTTGTATTCTTTTCTTGTGTTGATGAGATAACACAAAGAATGAGAAATTATATATGAATTGAGAATCATAATCATATTTATAATTGGGAACAATACATAAATAAGATATTTAAGTATCACCATTTCAAAATTAAGAATAGAGGTTTTAAATTTCAAAAATCAGGTTTTTATTAAAATTTATTTATGATTTAATTAATTAAATATATTGAGGTCACGGATCTATACAATTTGATCACAAATTAACCATTTAATTAGTCACATTATTTTTCGGTCACAAATCAGAATTTTTATGTCACAAATTATTTTACAATCACAATTCAAAAAATTTATAGATCACAATTTGTTCATCGGTCACAAATTAAAAATTAAAAGTTTCAATTTATTTAAAAATCACAAATCTATCAAATTAATAAATCACATATTATTTTTTAGGTTACATATTATTTATTGGTCACAAATCACAAATGTCAAAGTTACCATTCAAATTTTTAGGTCATATATTATTTATAGGTCACAAAATATACAATTTATTGGTCACAATTTCAAATAATTGGTCATAAACACCCCCCACCTCATGTGCATCCCACATACAACCAACGCACCACCGCCTGACCACCACTATCATCACCAACCGTCATCGCCACCGCCAGCAACTCCACCTACACCATCAACAAAAATCAACCCAAAACCCCCAACACCACCAAAATATGGAAACCACCACCACCACCACCACCACCACCACTCCAACAACAAAAATCAAAACCAACACCTCACCACCACCACCTATAACACCACCGTCACAACCTATACCACCACCCCCGGACACATCACCGCACAAACATCATTACCGTCGTCGCCGCAAATGAAAGAATGTATGCACACAAAGCTTAATAGTGATTGAGCTAGGAGCGAATCTTCAATTCACCTGCCCAAACTGCAATTGATGAAGGAAAACAGATGTGTCACAACTCAATTGAGCCAATCAACAACAAATCATACGAATTGAACTTGGCCCAAAGCTGCTCGCGTGAAGAACACCCTGTTGAGCCATTTTCTGAATCTGATGCTGGTTTTATTGCTAATTCGATCGACATTAATGAAATTGAGAGCCAAAAAGGTATGGGTAATATGCCAATTGTGGGAAATATTGAGCAATTACACTCCAAGTTGCCCTCACAAGCCACGGGCAATTAGAATAGAGAGCGAGAGAGAGAGAGAGAAGTGATGGAGTGTAAACTTTAAATTAGGGTTTGAGATTAAAATTGAGATGGGTGGGTAGGTTTGTGTTAGGTGAATATGTAGATTATTTTAATTATAACCTGATTTATGAAAAATTAAACTTAAAATCTGATTAATGAAGTGTAAACTTTAAAAACAATGCTAGGTGCAATTTCTTCTTTATAATTTCAATATGTATTTGGCCCACCATCAAATACAAAAGCATTTTCCAAACAATCTCATCAATTAATTATATCAATATAGGATTAAAGCAGTTTTCGTTACAAATATCATAACTAAATCCATAAATTGTCACATATATCAACACAATCAAATGCTAGATCAAGTGTAGATGTGTACTATGAAAACTATATGTAATGTGATCCATACATGCATATTTTCAACTGGTCCTACCTTTTTTTCAATGAGATCACCATAAACTTTAATTAGAGTGGAACTGAACTGAATACTTTATTACTGAAATAAATCGAATATCTATGAATAAAAAATATGTGTCTAAAACAGAGAACATCTGAATACAAACTCCCACTAAACTAGCATATCATCAAAAGATGCAACACTATGTGAGTATTATGCTTATGAAAGACCTTAAATAGTAGCCTTTAGTAAATGGATCCATGATTATGGAGTTTGTCCCAATATACTTTATAGAAACCCAACCATTCTAAATTATTTCATTGTCAACTAAGAACTTAATGTCTATAAACTTTGATATCACCAGCTCCTATTGAAATACAAGACTACTATGTCACAGAATAACTAAAGTGGTCTTTCAAATCCATCCAAAATATGCAGCCTAGTGACAATATTTTGCAGTCATATTCCATGATCAGAATTATAATATCCAATGATCTCTAATTGATCTAATTTTCCTGAATGTGATCATGTAATCCTTAGTTTTCTATAGATACCGAATAACCTTATGGCTACTTTCCAAATTTCCATATCAAAGTCAATTAAATAATTACCTAGCATTCCGACAATGAATGCTATATCCGGATGTGTGCAAATCTAAGTATACAATAAATTCTCAACTGTTGAAGAACGAAATTTTTTTTGCATTTTTTTAATTAAAAGGCATTAATAGAGACCTAAATTTGTCTCCCTTAACAATAGGGATATCACCTGATTTATATGTCCGCTTCTTAATTCTCTTAAGAACCTTATCAATATAGCTCTTTTGTGATAATAAAAAATACATCGAAAATGATCCCTGTATATCTATCTCCTTGATACAAAAGGGGTATCACCAAGATTTTTCATTTCAAAATTTCGTAACAAAAATCTTTTGGTTTCGTGCAATAAGCTTATATCATTGCAGGCAAACAACATGTCATTGACATACAATACCAAAAAAATATGTTTACTCCTACTGAACTAGTGATATACACAATCATCAACTGAATTCTTCTCAAAACCAAATGATATAATTATTTGATGAAATTTGTGGTACCATTACGGAAAATCGGCTTAAGCCCATAGATGAATTTCTTTAATTTGTAAACCATCCGACGTAGCCTAATATCAAAATATGTCATAATTGTCCTAAAAGAGTCTTTCATAGAAATTAGAGAAAAGTCTCTTTAATGTCAATGCCTTCCTTTTGAGCAAAGTCATTTGCAACAAGACGAACCACATATCTCTCCACATCACCCTTCAGATCCCTCTTAGTTTTAAATATCCAATTACAACCAATATGTTTCGCACCTTTAGGCAATAGGATGATTTCTCAAACGTTTTTGTTACTTATGAACTTTATCTCTTTATGCATGACATCAATCCACTCTTTAGAATTTTTCATTTGCATGGTTTGATGAAAGTTGATTGATCAGTTTTTCTTCCATCAATCCATATCATCCTTATTTTTTTGAAGAAAGTCTATAAAGTCATCTGGAATTGTCTTTCTCCTTTTTATAGTGGATTCTCTTAATGATATTTATTCTTGAGGTTGTTAAGTTTGTTTTTCAGGAACAATTTCTTGATTGTGTATAAGAGATTTTGTAATATTGTCTTGATCTTCTTGAACAAGATCTAGAGCAAAAAATTGTCACTGGTCATAATCATTGTCAATTGCAATAGAAGAAATATATACATATTCTTCCTCCAAGACAAAATTCTTAACTTTCTAACCTTATCTCCCCCTATCAAACTCTACATCTTCAAGGAAAATGACATTTTCCGTTTTGAAAATTGACGTAATAGTGGGATCTTTAAAAAAAAAAAAATTGTAACCTCTTAGCAATTGCTTTACTTGGAACTTTGTTGAGAATTTAAACTGCAGTATTTAGTACTTCTACCTAGAGAGATTCTGATATACAGTAGGACGATTCCACATTCCTCTAGAAATTTAGAAAAAGGCTCTGGACATTATTCTTCTGATATTTCATATCCGTCATAATATTCATCACTATGGTAAGATCTGACTTGTAAAATTCTTTTAAAAAGTTATTTTTCAACATCAGTCTTGTATGCCTTGAACATGTATAGTGTTTGAGACTTCTCTTAGATGAGATATAGGTAGCCACGGTGAGAAAAATTTTTCTATGAACATAATAAATTATTGTTGACCATTCAAAGAATCGAAGTGAATGACTCATAAATATCCGTATGAATTAGTTCTAAGATATCTGAAGTCTTATTGGCACATAATCTCCTTATATTTGTTTGTTTTTCCTTAATGTAATTAAGAGAATCAAGAATTCCTCCTGACACAAGATTTTTCATTTTCTTTTGAGAAATATTACCTAATCGTTTGTGTCATAACGAAGTAAAATTCTCATTGGTTAATTTATATTTAATACCATGAGAAATCACATGCAAAGTTTATTTATAAGAGGCAACCATATTACGCAGATATAGGTAATCGTAATTGAATAAAGAACTGTACCCACAATATTTGAATTAAGAAAAATATCAAACTGATTATTTTTAATTGAACAAGAGTTACCGAAATTGTCCAATGTAGAAATAGAAATCAAATTTTGTCTAAAAGACGATACCACAAATGTCCTTTTTAAATTCAAATAATAATAATCTGTTTTTAATGATAACTTAAGGTCCATATAGCCTCAACTTTGACTGATTTGTCGTCGCCCCACATAGATTGTTCATGCAACCCTGCATAGACACAATTATGTGAGTAGTGGTACCGAAATTTATCCACCGAGTGTATCTAGGTATTGACACTAAATTAACCTTAAAATAAACCAAAGTGAGAAGTATATTTTTCTATATACGCCAAGTGAGTAATATCAGTTTTACCCTGTTTTAGTCTTTTTTCTTACACGCAATATGAAATGAGCTCATTAAGAGTACAATTTCTCTTTTAACAGTTGTCACTAACCTTAAATTAGCCAAATTGTGCAAGAATAGAAATCAAAATTAAATACACGAACAAGTTATCAGCATCTCAACCTTTAATGCTTTTAGTTTTGAAGCAAGATGATACATTTCCATGAAGTACTCCCTTATGTTTTCTTTACCCTCATATTTTAGTGAAACTAAGTTCACCAAAATCGTGCTAGTTCCGACCTTATTTCCTTTTTCAAAGTGTTTTTTTTTTCAATTTCATTAAGAAACTCCTTAACAATAGTTGCATTATCAGACACAACGTCCTTGAATGCTATTGAAATTTTACGTTTCATGATCATAGGACTTATGCGGTTTGAATTATCTCACTTATCTGAGTCTCATTTTTATTAGCGAAAATTTTATCCGTAAGAGTAGTGGGTTCACTCCTAAACGATATAAACGTTCTCTCTCAAACCCTTACACTTGGGTTCTATTACATGAATTACATTGATGTTGACAACTATTGCAGAAGTTGATCCATCAACTGAATATAGAACTTAAACATAATCAACACGTTCACGTAGGAATCCATATTGGACAAACAATAATTTTAAATAATGGTACACCCATCACAAGAGATCGAGCATAACCTTGATATTTAATTTTTGGACAAAAATACCAATTTGTAAGTGGCACTCTTGGTGTAATAATCAAATATTGACAATAAATTCGGTCAAAAATCAAGCTATCTTTGGACCGACTCAATGTTCACATAATGAAAAACTTTACAATTGTCACATATTTATTACTACGGGTGTGTAAATAATTTGGCCAAATAATAACATTCTTTTGGGCCGGTCAATATTCGCATGAATTACGTACACACGAGTTTCCTAATATTCCAAATAAATTAATTTAGACAAGATGAGTTACTTTTGTAACTTGTTGCTTTAATTAATCTATTTTAAAAAATTAGTAATTCGAAATAAATTTTTAGTCCAGGATTTGAAATTTGATTGCTTTATATTTTTTTTATTTCAAAAAAAATAAATTAAATTAAAATTTTAGCAAGTAGGCTCCGCAAAGCCCCGAAGTGGGCGCTACAGCGCTAGTAGCTGTTGCCCAATGACCTCGGCAACAATTCTGATTTTCATCCCATCAAAATCAAATTACATATGAACCCTTAATTATTCAAGAAAGACATGGCTGTAGCGGAACATGATATCCCACTAAAATAAATCCAATCGATATTTATATTTTATTTTTTCTCACTCTAACCATCAACCGAATTGGAAAGCAATCATGTTATCAATGGAATCTACCATGCTGTCCTTACGTTTTCCGTACAGTAAACTTTAATAAAAAAAAAACTAAAATTCAAAATTTAGGACTGAAATTCGCATCCAAAAAAATGAAAAATCCAGTGTACGAATTTCATCCATAAAGTTCTTTCTTGAATCTCAATGGTTTAACATGGAGTTGGCTCTGATACCACTTGTTAAACTTTATGATACTTTAAACTTTAAAACTTGAAAATCTGATACTTTATTACCAAGATCATCAATGTCAAATCACCAAGAAAATTAATAATGCGGAACATACAATAATTGTTTGGGAATAATTTCTTATTACAAGATCTTGATTTCGGATCTTGAATCTGTATTATTGGCTCTTTGTTTCTTTAATTCTTGATCATGATTTTGTTTCTTGCTCCATAATCTTGATTGTCTTTTTTTCGATTTAATTGCTTCAATCCTGCTTCTTGATTGTGGGTTTTTTATCCTCATTTTCAATGTGTTTTCTCTTGTATTCTTGTGTTGATGTGATAACACAAAGAATGAGAAGTTATATATGAATTGGGGGACCATAACTCTATTTATAGTTTCCATTATTCCATATGCATTTGGCCTATCATCAAATACAACCCCAATAAATCTGATTTTTACACATATAATTCGACCCACACTTTATTTAGATGTCATAAACCCAACAATTTAATTCTTTATTAGATCACTTTAATTTGGCTCAACTTTAAGATAGTCTTACACACAATTAATTATATATGTAGACTCATATGACAAATTAATAAACTCAACAGACCGCTCAACAAGTTTTAAAAAATGTCATAATTTTCTTTTATACTTGCCAATTATCTAAATTGTGGTCCTTCAAAACAAATTTAGGCTTCTTTCCTATTAGAATGTCATGTTCGAACACACATTTATCAAAATTAAGAACTGTGTTTGCTTGAGGTGATGGGCCGTGATGCCATATCAAAATGGTTTCAGTCCATGGGCTATGATGAAATTGCAATATTAAGCCCACTTGCTGATATTAATTTGCCATTACCTGATAACACAAAGAGGAAATTACATGCAGGCAGGTGTTTAAAGTTTCAAATTCAAAAATCAGGGACCAAATTTCATTATTAAAAAATCAGGTGCTATATAAACACTCTAACCCTAATTTTGCACTCTCTACCCCCTCCCCTTTCTCTCTCTCTCGCCTGAAAGGCTGAAACGCCTCCCCTCTCTCTCGCCTGAATCGCCTTCCATCCCCTCCCCTCTCTCTTCTGTCCCCTCTCTGCCCTCCCCCTCCCCCTCCCCCTTGCGAATCGCAGCAGCAGTGCTGCTGCTCCGATTCGCGATTTCACTACTGCGATTGGCGAAATCACCAATCGCAACAGCGTCTCGAGCTATTTGTTGCATCGCTTCGCTTGGATCATGCGGCCTCGCATTCTTTGCTACACCACAACAACGTGTGGTGGTTTGTGGTTAGCGTGAGACGCTGTTGCTAGCTTGTGGTTGTGATAATGTGATTTTTTTGGTTGTGTTATGCGGTGTGGCGGATCTGTGGTTGGCTGATGGCTGTTTATGTTTGCAGTCGTTGGTGGAGGATCTAGTGTTGGTGGTGGCGGATCTGTTGTTATTGGGATTCAGTTTTTCACCATGTTTTGTGGCTGGTTAGTTTGTGGTGGTCGATCTGTGACCTGTGACCAAGCGGCGATAGTATGTGATCAAATGTTTGGTAGTCTGTGACCAAATGTTTGGTAATATCTGTGACCAATTACTCCACTGTGACCTAAAAATTTAATAATACGTGACTCAAAAAAAATCTGTGACCAACTAATTTAAAAATCTGTGACCTCGAAATAATTTGTAACGGACAATTTTTTTGATATGTGACTTCAAAATAATTTGGGATCAAAAAATTTGACGATATGTGACCAGTAAATAAATCTGTAACTTATAATTATGAATACGTGATCATTAATCACAAAATATGACTTTATTATCTTTATTTAATAAATATTTTTAATTAATTAAATTCATATCTGATTTTTGAATTTTTAAACTATTTACCTTACTTTTGAATTGAGGTAAAGAATACACCTTAAATATGAATTTTTCCCTAACACAAATGAAATAGGCCCAAACCCGAGCCCAAATATGGATGACACGTGCTGCTCTGGACCATTGATCACCAACTAGCTGAGATCCACGATAATGAATGCGGGTATTTAAGTCGCCTGAGTGGTCGCCCTAATTAATATTTTTCATTTGGTTTCTGCGAGAAGCTTCTGGGTTCTCTCTTAGTCTCTCTTCTCATTCTCTTTTTGTCTACTGTGCGTTACCCTAAAAACTTCTAGTTTTTTGAGGTTGAGTCTGAGTGATTTGAGTCTTTGTGATTCTTCGTTTAAAGGTTTAGAGTTGAGATCAATTTTGTTTGTTCTTGGTCCATTGAAGTAGACAGTTTGTTCATTCGTTTTGAGGGTTAGGATTTGTGGATATTTTGTTTTGTACATACTGGTACAATGTTGTTCTCAGTCCAAACATAATCAATCCTTGATGTTTATGGTCTCTTATTTCATATTGTGTTCTTGGGTTGTTCTATTGTATCAGAAGGAAACAAATGATTATTTTAATTCTTTTGTCAATATGATTTGACTCATGTACAGAAGGATTCATTTTCATTCTTCATCAATGAAATTCAACCACATGAGTTCCGATGTAAAACTTGATAAGACCATCAGCTAAAAACTAGACATGGTTGTACTTTAAGGAGAAGCAGCAAAGTTCAAAACAAACCTCAAATATAAGCAAACAGCAACTTGAAGTAAATGACAACATATATTGAAAGAGAGAAGACAGCAAAGACGTGTTGCCAAAAGAGGAGAGCCGAAGCTTCACTAACTGCATAACCTCTTAAGCTAGCAACTGCTCCCAACAAGATGGCACTTGGTGTTGTGTACTGCAATAGAAGCACGAATCGGTACATTTGATCCCCAGGGATCAGAAAATTTAGTCTATCTGCCAATAAAACAACTCCAGTTCCAACCAAGGGAAGTACCAAAAGTCTCGCAACAGTAATACCAATGGTAGTTCGTAGCCCGAGCTTAGATTCATTGGGACCCTCGGCAAGCATTCCTCCAAGGACAAGCATTACAGAAGGAACCATTGCTCCAGCCAAAATTTCTAAACTATCAGTGATGAATTCAAGTGGCGCATCGTCTCCGTAGACAACCGATTTGATAGGAGGAACCATACCAACAATGAAAGCCAATAACGTAGCAAATGTTGGGGGCTGAAGAATGTGTTGAACTGGTGTTTTCTCAGCCACAATTCTTATTCTTCTGACCACCCGAGGCTCAGCTAAACATCTAAGAGATTTTGGACTCCCTGGAGCTGGAGCTGGAGCTGGACCTTCTTCGAGCAACGAATCGGGTTCTTGTATTGAAGTTTGGGATACACTGGATACATTCCCAAAAACTCTTGCGATTAATGGGGTTTTGCAATGTTCGGTTTCTCTATCTTCCATTCCAGGCCACTCGGCTTCGACAAGAAGTGGCCTACTGAGATCATTCGAGGGTAATTGTTCTTGAATTTCAACGCCATCCTCAACAACATCGTAATAATCCATTGGAGGCTCCATCATGTGGTAAACAAGAGTGTAAACAAGAAGCACAGCAACCCATTGGGCAAAAGATACATAGGCTGTACCGGTAGTGTTACACGCTGGACCAAATGGATTATCAGAACTATGGCATACTGATGCAACAATAGAAAGAGGCAAATTGCCCGTATTCCCAAAGGCTGTCATAATGATTGTAAACCTAAAGTATTCTGGAGGTGGCCTACATATTTTAGCCACCAAGAACCCCAAAACACAACCAATAGCAGTGCTAAGAATCACATTAACAGGTATAAACCACCAGCGGGTGAAATTCTTGAGAGTGATAGTTTCCCCAAGATGAATGAAGATCATACAGGGCAAGAACAAAGCAAATACGAGCTTGCTAAGAAGCTTGAAAGTGGCTCTTGGAACAAGTTGAGTTTTGGGGTGGGCTAGAATCAAACCAATAACCGAGAGACAAATAAGTTTCAACAAAGGAAGCACAGAACGAATAAGATCCTCACTTCTTGACCGCACGATGATATTAGTTTGGGCAAACAGAGACTCCATTTTCAAACCTTCCCAATGAAGTTTCAGTAACCTAAATCAAGCCCAGAGAGTTAGAATACTAATCAAGATCGGAACTTTACAGAATGGGGTTCCTAAATTCTTATAATATAAAGCAAGAACAGTGCCATCAAACATTAAATTCCCAAAAAATGAAATTTCAAGAATTAGCAGGAATTAATACTGAGTAAATCCCAACACAATTAAAAATTCCATAACATCTGCAAAGGAGCTGAGCTTACTGAATATAAAAGATCAGATTTGAGCAAAGTTCTTGAACCACGGTTGGGTACAGAAAAGTGCTGTTTTTATCTGCATATACAAAGAGAAAAAAGAGATGAACTTACTAGTTCAGGAAGCGACAAATATACGCTGATGAAGGCAAAATACCTTCAATAATGCATCTGAAACTGCTGGGATGCCCCTTTTTTTTTTTCCTTTTTTTTATATTCTGGCAGCGCTGTTGGAATGTGAAAGCGGAATTGTTTAGAAATTAGATTTCTTTAATTTTAAAATAAGAACGTCTAGATATTTACGTGTATATTATATCAAGAATAAAGAGTAATTTCATTTGTACAATGAATGGTTGACAATAGATGTTGACAACATCTCATATGCATGCGGGTCTTGCATGATTAAAAAATTTCAAAAAAAAAAAAAAAAGTGGGTCACTCCCATTGTGAGTGTTGGTAATCCAATATTGTTATCCTCCATTGTACATGTAGCATGGTTGCTTTTTGGATCACGCGCTTCTAGCTTTTAATTGCAAAAACTTGATGTTTTAAACCTCTAAATCATTTATAGTATTCTCCAAAGTCAAAAATATATCAATGGGTGTGCATCTTCTTTTAATTAAATAAAAAAACTAGTTTTTGGATTGGTCAATAAGAAAATATGATTTTTCTCACTTTTTCTCTTTCTCCAAATTTGAACATTATGGAATTATATATTATGATTGTTGTAGGTTTTTTTATGTCCATATGGTATTTATTTATAGAGATAAAGATATTTCAATTTATGTAAAATAATAATTTCAATATCAAATAGGAGACTTAATTAAAATTCAAGTAAGAGTTTTAATTAAAGTCCAAATCCAAATAGTTTACATTTAATTACGTGTGTAGTCTTAGAATTTCAATTTCAATTATAATTAAGTTTACAACTGTTACAATAATTACAAGTAAGTACAAAATTTTATTGTAATTACAATTAAATTCAAAACTATTATAATTACAGTAGTTAAGTTCAATTATTGTATAGAGCTACCACATGGACCTAATCGAACATATATTATCCAATCTCCAATAATTAGATCATGTCTAATCGACCCTAAACCACACAATCTAATTATTATTTTTTATTTTTTCCACTAAAGGCAAAAGATTGAACTCTTGGAATATATATAATCACATAAGCCAATAAATATATAATGCTTTCCTCTGACCCT
This sequence comes from Fraxinus americana, assembly GCA_035079005.1. Classification (NCBI taxonomy): domain Eukaryota; kingdom Viridiplantae; phylum Streptophyta; class Magnoliopsida; order Lamiales; family Oleaceae; genus Fraxinus; species Fraxinus americana. The sequence continues at coordinate 32,275,215 of CM068712.1, forward strand.
GTATATGTATCTTATCCCCATTTGAGATTCGATAATTAGATACGAACATAAATAACAGTTTTACCCCTCTAATTATTCTCACTAATTTAAGTTTTATTTTCCTCAACGGTCCTGTGAACAAATCACGGCTATCGAAATTTACAGCGTGTCTGGTAAAACTATTCAGCGTAATTTCGACCGTTGCTTAATTGGAAAAAGAACCGTTGCCTAATTTTTTATTGCAAAAGGCTGACAACTTTGCAGGAGAAACAGAGGCAATTACAATTCAATTTCCCAGTTTGCCCTCCACATTACACTCTCACACAAACTTTACAAAATTTACTGAGGATGAAATGGTCCATTTTGTGCAATTTCCTGGCTCACACTTCTGAAGACAGCTGTAAGTGGGTCCCCTGATTTGATGCAAAAATTGATTCTGAATGGGGAAAATCTCACCCAGACACACTTTTAGTTATCACTAAGCATTGAGCTATTTTTTAATTATTCAACAGAAAATACTTAAGTAGTCACTCTACCCATTTTTTTTAGGGCGACGGTTCTCAACACGAATTCATATTCTCTACTTGACTCATTCTCAAATTCTCAACTCATCAAGATATTTAACCAATTAAATTGATCTCACCCATTGATCAATTAAAAAATCATTAAAATCACGAAAAGATACATATAAATCTGTCAAGGGATTTAGACGAAATACGCAGCGGTCAAGTAGAATTTAATTCTCCGCACGATCATGCTATAGAATTAAACTCGACACATGGTCCGTTCAATACATTCTAAGTGTTATAGTGCCACCTTTAACTATGTTTGTGAGTGATAAGGACAAATCACAAATTCGAATAGTGAATCGGACAAAACTACAACATTCCGGTATAAAGTGTCAAGCCTTATACATCAGTAGTGAACAAATTATTTATTATCAAAATATAAGTTATATCATATTGTACTTCTCAATGCAAGTATCTAACTTATATTATCATCAGTGATCATATACACTTTAATTCGCACGCTTAATAATAAATAAATAAAAATAATTTTATTTAATATAAGAACATTGTTATTTTTTGCATCAACAAAACTATATTATATGACACACAACCCAACGCCTTCTTATTATACTAGGTGGTGCACGTGCAATGCACGTGTTTGAATATAGTTGGCTATTTAATAGTGTGGATAGATTGTTACCTAATAGTAACTTTTAGGCTTAGGAAACATGCTTAAGTATGTTACCCAGTTAAACATAACCATGATTTCGCTGGTAAAAATTTCTCGATGAAAGTCGGCATATAGCAAAATAACAACAATCAGAACTAATGGTGCATTAACTTTACCTACTTATCCCGAATAATATTTTCGCATAATATGTCTTCCTTTTCTAAATGACTATCAAACTATTTAACCAATTATTTTCTTAATTGATTGATTCTTAAGTATGTAGAGGCAAAGCTAATCTGACATAGCAACGAGAAAATTTCAACGAAAAATACAATGACAGCTACTGAACACAGAATAGCATTGCACGGGACAAGGACAAGTATTTAGCTTCTTTTCCATTAGTATTTTTCATAATAGTCAATCCAATGTACCAAAAATATATGCTTTAAAGCTTAAATGAATCTAATGAAAATCACTGTAAATTACTTGAGACCCATCCCAAAGCTGACCCCAATAAACACTGCCAAATCCACCTTCTCCAAGCTGCTTGTCATAATTAAAATTGTTTGTGGCCAATTGCAATTCCTTCAGAGAAAAATCCTCCATGTCAATTCCTCTTTTCCTTGATTTTTCCTGTACAAATTCATAAGTACATATAATTTAACTACATTCCCAACAATAGAATTAATCCATACGCATATGAAATAAAAACCTCACCAAATTAATCTTTCTTAAAACGATTCAAGTAGCCCAAGTTTAATAATAGAAGTTAAAGAACGATAACTCTATATAATTCCAAAAAAGTAGTTTTTAAGCTAATTTTAAGCACAACCAAATATAATAAAATGTCCTGATTCCTCTTCCTAAATATTTACCCATCCAAGTAAAATAGAAAAAACACTAAAAAAGCATTACTCGTCAATGAAACAGTGAATTTTGCCTTGATAATCCCACAATGCATTCAGAAACATAAATTGCATCAAAGGAAAAAAAAAAAAAAAATCTAGAATAACCATCCTAAGAAACTACCTTAGAGGCCACGTGTTGTTTTCAGGTCCATCAGCCACATATACTTGGAGGAACTGGAAATTAATAGGTTGGCAGGTAAATAGGAATAGATATTTCTGGACTGAACCTTGTTTTCAGGATTAGAATAGTGATGCTTCAGATTAAAATCTCATAAATGAAACTTCATCTTAAATACCAAAAACAAAACATAAAGATAGGAGAATACAAAGCTATTAGCAGAATTCTACTCGGGAAACATATCATAGAACAAAACCTTATAATGCCATCAACATAATTACATAACACAGTGCCTCGTTTCCCTTTCCAGGGTGGTATGCCTAAACTTTTAAGTTGAAGAATCCAGATTTAATGAACCAAAAAATCATAAACCCCATTCAAGTTATTCTGACGTTGCAATCATCTTGTAGTTAAACTTAAAACTGGAAACCTACATAAAGAAGATAGCTAGTTCTTCTTTTAACTTCGATTATCTAGTAAAATCAGCATATGGGATTTATAATTTTAGTTCAAACCGTCTCTCTCCCAAGCATTAAATCTTTAAGCCATGAAATCACATGAATGCCTAGGTCACTTCTGTAGCCTGCAGGGATTCTGCATTTCTTAATATGAAACAGATTTACAACACTTCTTCTTCATCTTCAAATAGATTATAATAAGAATGAATTAAATGCTTTGCGGATCTACTCAGCCTCTTCCCTATGGAGCATCGAATTAAGGCTTCCATCACCTACAATATGTAGAAAAGGAAGCAAAAAGAAACAAATGCTGCCCAAATGCCAGTGCAACCTCAATCTGCAGAACACTCAAACAGATATTTCATGGAACACGCGTCCATCCTTTTCGGTACTGCACTTTTGCTAGAGAGCTGTAGATAAGATTGACGATGGTAAGAGAAGTGAAATATTATAGGACATTGGCCTTTACTCGTTTCATTTGGATAGAAATGAATGCAAGAATATTTTAGGAGCATTTTCTCACATCTCAGTGTTTATGGGACAGAGCAGTATTCCTGTCATCATTTTAAGCTTCGGCAGCAGACTACTTAGAGGTCAGTCCTTAATAGAAGTGCAATGTGAATTTTTTCCAATTTTTTTATAGGTACTGAAGAGAAATTTTGGGTAACCTTGTTCCAAAACCTAAATGCATTTGTCAGAGTGAGCTCCCACCAAAGCAACTGCTAAAAGATTATCTTATGTCTGTTGAACAAAATATAGAATTCTTTTCCCAGGACGTTCCTTCAAATAGGAGTCATCTTACAGAAAGAACCAACCATTTGTTAAGAAGAAAAGTCCAAGCAAAATCATCAGGCCTGGTGCTGTTCATTCAATCGTGTCAAACTACATTCATTCACCGCTAGCATATTATTTTTCAAACGTCTACTAAAAGAAGGATACCACAAGTTTTACCCTCTTCATTTTTGTTAGCAGCAGATTCTACCACGATTCAGAAGGCAAGAGTTGCTCCTTCTTTGATCATGTAAACCTGGCCACTACAACTCTAGAAGTGTGTAAGGTTGTGCCCTTCTGAAAGATCAGTCTCTTGTGTAACAATATTAAGCTTGCACGACAACTTGCTTAAAGAAAAGAATTTACTCCAACATCAATCTACTTTCAATTGGGTGGTGATATATATCGTATATCTTAACTTGGACGGAGGCACCATGCCTCCGTCCAAGTGGATGGAGGCATCTCATGCCTCCATCCAAGTGTGGACAGAAGCATCTCATGGCTCCGTCCAAGTGGACGGAGGCATGGCTCCGTCCAAGTAATGGTCCTTTTTTGTTGTGTGTACAAAATGGTCTTAGTGTCTCCTTATACTTGTGATATTTATATGAGCTTAAGAACATGAATGTGTATTTAAACAGGAGAGTTATATCCTGAATGTACTCGAACATGCAAGGCTTAAGTCTTCTGTTTTTTATATTCAGGAATCAATGCAGAAACCAGGCTTTACTCAATGAGTTTTGTTGAATTTTTAGACATTCACGATTCAACTTTGCATGTTTCCTATGGTAACAAAGTGATCAGAGGAAAAGTGTAAAAAGGATCAAGCACAGAAAGTTCAAAATTCCAACCCGTGGTTAATTCCATCACTCGAGGATTTTCTTTAATGCATTCACAAGATGCACTTATCCGCTTTGTGATATCCGAATGTAACAGTGTTGGAAATCTCGGGGAATGGTGGGTGGACACCGGTGCCACTCGCCACATTTGTACCGAGAAGAACGTGTTTTCGGATTACAAACCTATTGATGGAGAACAACTGTTCATGGGAAATTCCTCGAAGCTCGAAAGGTTGAAGGACAAGGAAAGGTGACCTTGAAAATGACATCGGCAAGGAACTCGTCCTCAACAATGTGCCGCATGTCTTGGACATTCGAAAAATCTTGTATCTGGTTCCCTTCTTAGCAAGAATGGGTTTAAGTTAGTATTTGTGTCTCGACAAATTTGTACTAACTAAAAATGGAATGTATGTTGGAAAGGGTTACATGGTGATGGGATGTTCAAGATGAACGTCCTTACTATTGTACCTAATTTGAACAAGATGAATGAAGCTTCTACTTGCGTATATTGTTGATTCTTCTTGTTTATGGCATAAAAGATTAGGACATGCAAACTTTAAATACGTGCGCAAATTAATGAACTTAAATTTGCTACCTTCGATAAGTTTCGATCCTAATCACAAATGTGAAACTTGTGTTGAGGCTAAATTAGCCAAAAGACCATTTCCTTCGATTGAAAGAAATACTTTACCTTTAGAATTAATTCAGTGATATATGTGACTTGAAATTCGTACAAACTAAAGGTGGGAAAAAGTATTTCATTACCTTCATTGACGATTGCACTCGGTATTGTTATGTTTATTTGTTAAGAAGCGAAAGATGAGGCATTGGAAGTGTTTAAACACTATAAGAATGAAGTTGAAAATCAACTTACCAAAACAATAAAAATTGTTCGAAGTGATAGAGGTGGAGAATATGGAGCAATCGTTTGAAGAATTTTGTTCTCTTCAAGGCATCATTCATCAAACTACGGCTCCTTACTCACCTCAATCTAATGGTATTGCGGAACGAAAGAATCGTACGCTTAAAGAAATGATGAATGCTATGTTAATTAGTTCTGGTCTACCACAGAATTTGTGGGGGGAGGCTATCCTCTCGGCAAATCACATTCTTAACAAAATACCACACAAAGTAAAGGATGAAACACCTTACGAGTTATGGAAAGGTCACAAACCTTCATATAAATACATGAAAGTGTGGGGGTGTTTGGCAAAGGTAAAAGTGCCAAAACCTAAACAAATAAAAATAGGACCAAAAAGCATAGATTGCATATTCATTGGATATGGTCTTATCAGTAGTGCATTTCGTTTCCTTGTGCAAAAATCGAGAATTCCCGATATACATGAAGATACAATAATTGAATCCAAGGAATGCAGAGTTTCTTCGAAGATGTCTTTCCTCGTAAAGACAAAAGTGATGTAAGTTCAACAAAACGAACTTACGATGCGCAAATGATGATGAAAATGAAGAAGAACTCGTACGCATAAAAGGACTAGAAAGTCTACGTCCTTCGATTCAGAATTTCTAACGTACATGATCGAAGATGAACCAAAGACATTCGGTGAAGCAATGTCCACACCGAGGCTCCTTTTGGAAAGAAGCTATCAATAGTGAAGTTGAATCGATAATGCAAAATCATACTTGGGAGTTGGTTGATCTCCCACCTAAAAATAAATCTCTAGGTTGCAAGTGGATTTTCAAGAAAAAATTAAAATCGGATGGATCTATTGATAAATACAAGGCTCGTTTGGTACAAAAGGATATAGACAAAAGGAAGGTCTTAATTTCTTTTGATACTTACTCACCTGTAACAAGGGTTACTTCGATAAGAATCTTTATTGCAATTGCTGTAATACATAATCTCGAAATTCATCAAATGGATGTTAAAACAGGTTCTCTAAATGGTGAGTTGGAAGAAGAAATATACATGGAGCAACCTAAAGGATTTGTCGCTCATGGATAAGAAAAAAAGGTTTGCAGACTCGTTAAATCTTTATATGGATTAAAACAGGCGCCAAAACAGTGGCACCAAAAGTTTGACAAAACAATGTTGTCAAATGGTTTTAAGATTAACGAGTGTGATAAGTGTGTGTATAATAAAAATACACCGACAGCATATGTCTTAGTATGTTTATATGTGGATGATATGCTAATTTTGGGTAGCAATCATGATATCATTGTGTCCACTAAGAAAATGCTAACAAAACACTTTGACATGAAGGATATGGGTGTAGCGGATGTAATTCTTGGAATAAAAATCTCTAAAACACCATATGGTCTTGTTCTTTCACAATCTCATTACGTTGAGTCTGTCCTAAAGAGATTTGGAGTTTTTGATGAAAGTTCAGTTAAAACTCCAGTAGACACGAGTCTACACTTAGCAAAAAATAGAGGTGAACCTGTACATCAATTAAGATATTCTCAGGTTATTGGGAGTTTGATGTATTTAATGAACTGCACACGTCCTGATATAGCGTTCGCAGTTAATAAATTGAGTAGGTTCACATGTAATCAAGCAATGATCATTGGAAAGCATTGAATAGGGTACTTCGATATTTAAAACGTGCCTTAAAATTTGGATTACATTATATGAGATATCCAGCAGTATTAGAATGATATTGTGATGCTAATTGGATATCTGATATGAAAGATTCTAAATCCACAAGTGGTTATATATTTACACTTGGTGGTGCGGCTGTGTCCTGGAAATCCTCAAAGCAAACTTGCATAGCTCGATCAACAATGGAATCAGAGTTTATAGCATTAGATAAAGTTGGAGAAGAAGCGAGGATGGCTTCGTAACTTCTTAGAGGATATTAGTGTTGGCCTAAGCCGGTGCCTGCAATCAGTATTCACTGTGACAATCAGTCGGCTATTGCAAGGGCACAAAATTGCATGTATAATGGTAAGTCTAGACATATACGTCGTAGACACAATACCATAAAGCAGTTGATCTCAAATGGTATTATCTCCATTGATTATGTGAAATCAAAGGAGAATCTCATGGATCCGCTTACAAAAGGTCTACCAAGAGATCAAGTATATTATCTATCAAAGGGAATGGGATTAAAGCCGAACATGCATGAATCTTAATGATGGTAACCCAACATTGTTGATTGGAGATCCCAAGATTTTGGTTTAATGGGACAACTAAATTATTAAGACTCAGTTAAGCACTTAACCATTCTTTTATTTAAAGTCTTTGTCTGAGAATGTAAAGGTTAAGTTGTAACTTTTAATGATTCCTATAGCTTGGATAATCCGAGTGGAGTACAGAATACTCTTAATAGGAGATCACCTATATAAGTGTGAAGTGGGGCCGCTTCTATGAGAATTTGGGGCTTAAAATTCTCTAAAGCACTTATGAATCCCGAGAATTGTTCGGGGCCAAAATGAACACAACTATGAGAACCTAAGAATTGAATAGAAAGATTATTGTGTGGATACGTTGCCTTGGTTTACACCAACTACCGAGCAGTTCAAGACATCGATTCAGCGATTAGCCAAGTAAACTCGATAGTATTCCACTAAGGCGGTTCAAAGCCAAAAGCTACCTCTCCCGATGCAATAAGTCTTTTGCTGTACTCTCTGTTCGATGTACGCATTGCATTTGTCATGTTAATTTCCATTCATGTGGGGGATTGTTGGAAATGGTGCCTATTTGACCACAAGTGGGTCAACTTTGACCACAATTTTATGTGGGACCCAATGTTCGAATTGTTGAAATTTATGTTCAATTAAATTCTACGTTCCGAGTAGATGAGTGTAGAATATTTACTTGTGAAAAACCATTTCAATATGAATGAGAAATTAAGGTTGAAAGTCGGATAATAAATACGAGGAATAAATGAGAAAGAATTGGAAAAGTGTTCCAATCCCACATAGGTTGTAAACACAACCTTGAACCACTTTATAAACTCCAAGGTTGGAAATGGGTTTGGGCCCCAAGGGGTACCAATAGTCTTTAAAAGGGGGGAGTCTTAGACAATGTCTAGACTAACCAACGGCCACACGCGCGCGCGCCGCCGCAGTCCGTCCGACCGGCCGGCTCGGCTCGGCTCGGCTCGGCACGGCACGAGCACGAGCTCGGGCTCGGGTCTCGGGTCTCGGGTCGTGGGCCTGGGCCTGGGCCTGGACTTGGGCCAGACCCGTGCCAATATTAATTTTTTTTGGATAAAATTTATTTGAATTTCTTATCCGAATTAAATTAATTCCCTCTTCTTCACGGTTAATTAACCAACCCATTAGTTGCTTAACTGGTGAGTTAAGTGGTCGTGAGTGGTGAAAAACCAACCCATTAGTTGCTTAACTTGTGAGTTAAGTGGACGTGAGTGGTGAAAACTGCTGCAAGTGGGGAGTTGAACGAAGGCTGAACCGTCAACTCCCTCCTCTATTTAAAGGGTCATCGAGCTTTCATTTGAACACACAACAAAAACACACGAATTCATACTGCACTGCATACATTGTCTTCTTGTCTTTTCCGTTTCTGCATTAGTCTACAGAGAGTTACTCCATTCTGGTTCGTTGTCTTGCAGTCGACGTGCTGCTTCTGCAAGTGTGATCGTTGTATCTTGGGAGACGATTTACCATATACCGTAAGCACCGTGTGACGGGGTAAAAACGTCTTAAGGACAGAGAGCATAGTTCTCGCCTCGATCATCCTCATTCCGTTTACAGCAATTGTTTACAGCTTCCTGTTTTACTAGTTTTGTGTTACTGTTTGTAATATTTTAAATTCCTACATTCTGTCTTCGCAAGTCGATTCTGGAAACTGTTATTTTCAGATACAAATTTTATATCCAACATGGCATTCACCTCGAAGAATTGAACTAAGGCGAAGTAAGCATGCCAATCTCACAAACGAAATACGGGAAGGAGAAATCTTCAATGAGCCTTGAAAAAAGCACTTCAAATTGAAATCTAGACATGCCACCTCGGAGCAAGAGAATTAGACAACTAATGATTATAGTGCTGGGGACTTGTCTTCTCACTTTGCTACGATTGTCCAGTTGTCGTCGCAGGTCAATTAGATTCGTTGAAAAGATTAGCCTAAGATCGAAATCATTGCACCCTATTTGTTTCCCCAGTTATTCATCCCCACATAGATGAAAACACAGTTTACGTGGCGTTAATATGTAATTAAATGATAGGTGAAATTAAATAAGTCATTTAATTTCACCTTTCATTTAACCTATCATTTAAAATCATATAAACTGTGTTTTCATCCCCATTGGGGATTGTTGGGAGCAAACAAGAAGTCCCACATCGGTTGTGGGAAGAAAATAAATCCACCATATAACTCAAGTGGGCTACTCCACCCATTACCAATTGGTTTTGGGATGGAACCTCACTTGGGCCTGGTGGTGTGGGCTTGGGCCTTGGGTAATTGCTCTCAATAATTCCCTACAACTGGTATCAGAGCCCAGGGTCGGAGGAACGTAGTAGAAAGCGTCGTGGCGATCGGGCTAAAAATTATTCGCGTTTGAGGTGCCTTGTGTCGAAAGTCTTCCTAACATTGGTGGTTAGGCGGCGGGTCCCGTTTGGTCAAGGGCGACAGTAATAACGGCGGTACAATGATTGGCGAATGGATTATCGTTTGAGGGGAGTGCACAATGATGTGGTCCTTCGTTTGAGGGGGAGGATTGTTGGGAGCAAACAAGAAGTCCCACATCAGTTGTGGGAAGAAAATAAATCCACCATATAACTCAAGTGGGCTACTCCACCCATTACCAATTGGTTTTGGGATGGAACCTCACTTGGGCCTGGTGGTGTGGGCTTGGACTTTTGGTAATTGCTCTCAATAATTCCCTACAGGGATGAATAACATTACTCTTGTTTCCCTTCTCCATCAATAATCAAAACCATCTCACAAGTCACAACCAATCAATCTGGATACAATGATATACAAATAACATTACTTAAAAATTAAAAATCAATGTCTATGGATACATGAGACCCAGTTAGTAATCCATTAGCCACCTTCAAGACATTGATCAAGACAACAGATGTCGACAATGGTACACTCAAGGCAATTAACGTTAACATTCCTAAAGCCACACTAGGCCTTGTATTCATCAAATATGACTGCAATAACCCTACACCTTCACAGATATCTCTCCGGTAATGTCTACAGTACTTCTTCTCCCATTCTTTCCAATTCGAATTAGGCATCTCCTTCGACTTAGGCATATCCGGGCTGCTACTACTTCCCTCTAACATCTTTATTTTCTTGATGCGCATTCGCAGAAAGATCATATTTTTATCAACAGATTTTCCCTTGTCGTCTCCTTTCTTTTCATTGACAACTTTTGTGATTGTAATTCCATAATTTCTTCTCTGGTACTGAGACGGATGTATACTTAAAGCACGCTTTCTGTGCAAAGTAGGGCAAGCCAAGAAAGTAGTTGCCTCCATATAGATGCTGTTGTAATAATTTCCAGAGAGTTTGCTGTCTGGCTGTGTTTTTTCAAGAACAAGTGGTGATTGAAAATGAATGTAGAAAGTACGTTTTATATAAAACTGGAGACATGCCTATGCGTAGACACAAAAGCATTTTTTTTTTTTTTTTGGTGGAAGTCGTGTTTTTTAGTTTTTGTCTTGTACACATGCAAATTCGGGGTTTGCGCCGCTAATGGAGTATATCAGCTTGGAAGCTTGAAATGCAATTCTGATGGCATTTGCTTTAAAGGAATAATTACATGTGCAAGGCAATTATGATGGCATTTTGAGGTTGCATTGAAAGAATAATTACTTGTGCAACAGTTCATGCTTAGGTTCCTAGGGAAAACAATCGCAACAAGGAAAGAATTTGCTGGGTGTTACTAATTATGTTCAACATCAAACTTTCTAAATTTTTTCACTTTAACCGATATAGATGATCATCGAATTTATAAACTATGTTTTCTTTAGTAATTTTAACGGTTTTGTTGCGCAACGACATCCCTTGCTTATGTGTGTGTCATTAAATCAACACTATTTCGAATATTAATTTGATTGATGTTTTGCTCTTGTGTTATTTCTGTTTACCACACAAGTCTTGTCATATAGAATCATACTATAGGTACAGGAAAACTATACAGAATTCATACAGGAATTTGAAATAGAGGGTTTACATTCAAAATTGAGAGAGGGAAAACAACACAGTCATGGATATGATTAAACCATTTCAAATTCCTATCAACAATATGTAGAAATTTCTTATACTGTGGAATAATTCTGTCATATAATACATCTCCAACGTTACGCGATCAATGAATATGTCTTTAAGTAACTTCAATATCAGAACATGCGTTCTATGACAATTTATACTAAAGAATAATATTTTGGACAACCAACAAAGTTTATAACCCGAATTTAGTCGGTTGAAAGATTAATTCAGAAGCTATAATTGGAAATTAATTAAGCTTATCCATTGCATTGCATGCATGCATGGAGTGTTGGGATTTTGACTCAAAGTGTGAGGTAAATTAAATTGTACCTAACTTTTTTGTTCTCTTTGTGAGTTTTTCAAAGAGTAGGAATTGGTTGAGCAAAATTTTATATGATTGTACAAAATTTTCATATATTGAAAGCATTAACAATTTGTAAATTTTTCGTCTTATTTTTATATTTTTTTCTTATTTTGATTTATAAAAATCCTGTGGGCAAATAACGAGACTTGGAGTATTAAAACCTTCTTAAGCAAATTTCTTTTTTAAAAAAAAAAAAAAACTATTTTAAGGGGAGACGTGTCTTTGATTACTTCACATTTGTCAAAAGCGTAGTGGCAGTGTGTGTTTATAACTTCAGATGACAACATTTCCAGTTGTAGATACGCTACATATGATGATCTGAATAATTTTGAAGTTCGCTTAATAGAAATTAGCCAATAAGAAATGAATAGAGAGTGTTTTTCAAGTGTTTGTTTTTTGTTGTTTGTAAAACAATGAGAAATTCACCCCCTTTTATAGTAGAAAATTCAACACTCACATAATAAAAATTAATCAAATTAAATATAAGTTACAAATATAATAATGAGATTAAATTTTGTGTTGACTCTGAAAATTAAAATACAAGAAACAGAAATTTTAATTTTCAATTTGAAAGTTTTAAACTTATTTTCAGCAACACCCACAAGTTTTGAACTTTAAAATAATTATATATGTATATACTGGCAATATTATATTATGTAATAGGTGTAAGTGTCTTTTGGAGTTGAACCTCACTTAGTGATAAAAATTTCCATTTGAGGAAGCCATAAGCCTTGAATTAGGTCCCTTTGGCCAAAATCCAATTGTTCCACACACAATATCGATTTAGGCTCAGTTCATAGCGAGTAGCATTGTTAATGGTCATGCGCTCTTATCTTGATTTTAGTAAGAGTCTCTATGTAACGACTGTCCGCTCTGAGATGGGCTTCTGCCCACTTATCCCTTCACGACTTTCTGACTCGTCTCTCAGGATTCGAACCCAAGACCTCTATCATATGGGAGACTTAAGTTAAATTTTGGTACCAATTGGGCACCGTGAGGGAATAAGTAAGCAGAAGCCCACTCCATAGCGGACAGTATATAAGATAACGACTCCGATGAGAGGCCGGTCGTTACACTCTATGAAATAGACCAATCGCATAGCCAGGATTTATGACAACTCTTACATAGGTGAGTTTTCCAAGGGTGCGTGTGACCCGCACCTCGCTTACCACCTTGGTACTCATTTATGATTAAACCTTTTCTAACATTACAATCATAGCACTATCACCATAGGGATGTACAGATATAATATAGTGATATTACCAGTCACGCGGTGCGGGTTGTTCCTACCACATTGAACCTTCTTTATGGGATCTCCAATCACAAAGGTTGGGTTACTCCCTCCCTTGCGGGCTTAAGCACATCCTTCTCAATGATTCATTAACACCCTTTTTGGGTAAAGGTCTAATTAAGTTGTCTGATAAATTCTTTTCAGATCTCACGAAACTGAGAGAAATTACATTTCTCTTAAGTAATGCATTGACTAGCTCAAGTCTTGCTTGAATATGTCTATTCATCTTCTTATTTGAGTAAGATTGATTTACAAGCTTTATTACTACTTTACAGTCACAATGTATTGAAATGGTTGGAATTGACTTCCCTATTAATGGTATATCTAATTATTCTAAGCCACTCAGCATTAGTACATGTTGTATCCAATGCTATTAACTCAAATTCTAATGTACTTCTAAAGATAATTGTTTATCTTTTTGAACCCCAAGATATGACTGCACCACCTAGCATGAACACATATCCAGTAGTAGACTTAATATCTACATTATCACTTATCAAGTTTGCATCGCTATATCCTTCAATAACATTTGGAAAATTTCCATAACTTATAGAATAATCTAATGTACCTTGGAGATATTTAAGCATTCTCTCCAGAGCATTCAAAAGTTCTTTACTTGGATTGTTAGTATATTTACTAAGTCTCCCAATAGCAGAGACTATATCAGGTCTTATCCTATTTGCTATGTATAATAAAGATCCAATAATTTGAGAATACTCAAATTGTGAAACTGGTTCACCTAAATTCTTTTTCAAGTGCATATTCGAATCATATGGAGTAGAAACTGGTTTATTATCATAATGGCCAAACTTTTCCAACATCTTTTTAATAGCACTAGACCGATTTAGTGAAATTCCTTCAAATGTTTTCCTTAACTTCATTCCTAAAATTATATGAGCTTCTCCCAAATCTTTTATTTCAAAATTCTTGGACAAACAACTCTTAACATCATTAAAAAATCTTAAATTTGTGTCAAATATTAATATGTCATCTACGTATAAACAAAGTATGACATGATCGTTGTTATTTTCTTTGCAATATACACAATTGTCGTGTGCATTAATTTTAAATCCATAATTTAGTATAATTCCATTGAACTTCTCATGCTACTATTTAGGAGCTTGCTTTAATCCATATAATGACTTTATTAATTTACATACTCTATGTTCTTGTCATTTGACTTTAAATTCTTCTAGTTATTCCATATATATTTCTTCATCTACATCACATTCAAAAATACAGTTTTACATGATTATATATATATATATATATATATATATCAAATTCAATAGCCACGTGTTCTATAAAAAAATACTTAAGTTTGTAAATAATGCAAGAAAATAAAAAGCTCGAATTGTAAATGATGAACGCTTTGATTCATTAACTTACCCCACAACTTTAACTTATGATTCATAGAAAGCCCTAATTACAGGGATTAACATGTACTTGCATCTAAAATGCTATAATTTGATATGAGGCGAGATGCAAAAAAAGTTGAAGCCATTTTTAATTTAGTCAATGTTTGATGGTCATTGTTTAAACTAGTTTTTCTACGTAATCATTTTTAACTACACATTCACACAATAAAATATTCTGCACGTAAGTCTAAAACTTTTTTCTATTTTTTAACTACTTATTCTCCTACAAATTATTATTCAAAATATTATTTTTCCTAAATAATGACCATCAAACAGAGACGTATTAGGATTAATTATAGAGTTTTATACAAATTACTACCCAAATTAGAATTTTAGATTTTGTATTCTTCTTACTCAACCTATAAATTGTGAAAAACAAAAAAAATTAATAAGAATATCAATTTCATTCGGGTATCCACAATTCTAGTTCAAAAATCAAAAATCGATTCGGACCCACCGGTTCTCGATTTTCGATTTTTGGTTCTAGTTCCTGCTTTATTTTTTTTGGAACCCATTCCAGTTCGAGAGGTTCGGTTTCGATTAAAATGCTCAGGCTTAGTGTAATTTGTGATTAGTATGTAGTCATGATCATACATTGTATTTTATTGTGATTTCGACATGTTTAATTAAATTATAGGTCAAAATATTTTATCAAATATCACAAAATGTAATCACCTAATTATTTATTTATTTTTTCACGAGTTCGTTATTTATAAAATTGTATTTTGAAACATTCGTAATTATGAACCTCTTCCCTAAAGAAAACACGAAATGGGCAGCTTCTTTAGATAAAAAAGATAAAAGTATTGGAGGAAAATGATGTGGAGGAAATTACATCCACACCTATTTAACATTATTTCAACAATCAGGTGCAACTTTTTTCTTGTGGAAATTAGGTGTACCTATTCCCACCCCACCCCACCCCACCCCACCCCACCCCACGCTACCCTACCCTAACCTAACCCTCCACCCTAAATTTTCCTACGGTACCAAATTGCCGGCCATCACATCAATTCACAGTGTACCAAACCAATGAACATAGGCGACACGACTGTTACCGTCTGATAATTTGAGATCGAAAAATAAGATATGATAATTTAATTTGATAATTTGTAATCGAAAAATAAATTATGATCTATAATGATATATTATAATCGATAAATAAGTCTTGTCTAATTAATTTGATAAATTGTGATCGATAAGAAATTATGACCTATTTAATTAATTAATAAGTCAAAAGTTTTGAAACTTTTCCACAAGTTCATTATTTATCCAAACAATCTATGAAGGACTACATTGGGCCAAGCCTGTGGATCCACCATCATCAATCAGGATTTTGATGACGACCCATGCATAGGTGATTGGAAGAAGCCCAAGTAAAGCATGGTATCTCGAAGGTAATTATATTTACACCACAATTTTTATTTTTTGCACCACATTTTAATTATACGTAAGTTTCTTAATCTTTGCTCACTATAGCGTTTATGTTCCTAATGATTTTTTATATCGTTCTTATCCTCAAATTTTTTATTAGCTAACACATTTTGTATTTGATAACAATTTATCGTTCAAAAGTCCGTTGAAATGACGTAAACCAACTTATTTTTTTATCATATTTTTAAAAAATAAAAAAATAAAAGTACGTAAAATATTTTGATTTAAATCATCATTAAGGATGAGACGTACTAATTAACGGAATGTTAAAAGTAAGAATTCGACGAAAAAAATATTAAGAAAATAACTGTAATTAAAATGGGGTGTATCGATAAAAATTGTGGTGGCAATGTAACCACCCTATCTCTGAATCATTTCAAAGTTCACATAAAAAAAGGTAGTAAATGGTGAAATACAAGCAGTTTTTACACGATTCCGATAATTCTCAATGTTGCCGGATAAAAATGATTACTAATTTGGTGGATATGCATAAGGGGCAAGATATTACAGGTGCTAAGCTGCACAACAAAGCATGAATATGAATCCTCGTTTGTATTGACAATGACTAGGTAACATGGAATTATCGTCTACAGAATTGTGTATTAGATCCATTCACGTGATTTTGTATGTGTAAAGATATTTTGAGGACATAATATTTTCATGGATCATTTTGTACCTACATCAACTTACTTTGCATAGACTTAGAAAATATAGCCAATGCAGCAGCAGCCTTTCCGTCCTTGTCGACCATATTGGTTTGGGTTGATCTACCTCGAATTGTGTCTTGCTTTCTATGGGACATGTTGTTCTAACAGTATTTACTCATGATGTACTTAAATTGTTTTTGATCGGAATATCTGCTTATCAGGGCGATTTTAGCCTTTCCTTGTCGACGATATTGGTTTGGGTGGGTCTACCTTGAATTGTGTCTCTTTCTATAGGATATGTTGTTCTAATCGTATCGTAGTTGGATTGATTTATTTTCCTTTCTTCTTTTAAACTTAATAGGACAAGATATGTGGTGATGGCAAGTGATGTTTAAAGTAATTTTGCAATTTGATCGACTGAAAAAGTTATCAACTCAATTGAAATTCCGTTAAGTTCATGTTTGGTTTAGATTAAAATTAGATTAAATTTAAAGTAAAAGTTAACAATTGAGTTTAACGCCACATTTCATAAATTCATAACTTTTTATCAACATATTTCATCAATTTTTATTAAAATTTACTAAAAAACTGATTTTAATACACTGAGGGGGCTTACTTTCACAGCACAGAGGATTCTTGAGCCTACACAGTCGAGGCGCTCACCAGATATTCCAGTCTGTTTGGTAAAACTTCTCATTTTCTACAGTAAATCAATTCTCATTTTCAACCACACATTCTTCAATAAAATAATATTTTTCATCACATCAATACTTTTTTCTTCTTTTTCAACCACACATTTCCCATCATATCACTGTTCAAAAATCAATTCTTCCCCCAAAAATCTCTACCAAACACACTCACAATACGTAGTTGACTTACAATTATCTCGTAATCAGAAAACTGCAACTTCCATTTCTGCGTTTATCATAAAAATTCTACCAAGGGAAATGGTGAGGTTTTCTGTGGGTGGATCGGAAGGCGAAGAAGATAGGGATTCAATTAACAGCAAAAGACCCGTCTCCGACAATAGCCGAACCTCCACCAATGATGGATATCAAGAAAAAGACGAACATGGAACATACTCCATTAGATTCTCCACCGATAAACCTCGACCCTCTATAACCTTCACCAAGAAGCCTCGATTCTCGACCCCCAACGAGGCCGTATGCGCCACAACCTCTGCCGCTCGTCGGCAAAGAGGGAAACTACAAATATTTGATGATGATGGAATCTTTGGTGGAATCATTGACGAAGAAGAAGAAGAACCTAAGGAGGAAACGAAAGAAGAAGCACACGAGTCTTCAGATAAAGAGAGAACAGATGGGCAGCTTTCTGTGATCTTGTCGGACCCTGATGTGCTTGATTGCCCCATTTGTCTTGAGCCCCTCACGCTTCCCATCTTTCAGGTTTTCCCCTTATTTCCTCCTCTTTATTTGCGTGTGCATATGATTGGTTCTGTGTTTTATCTTTGAGCGTGTCTTGGCTTTCCAATTACCGTAATCTTCCTGCTACTTTTTTCTTGATTCTGAATGGTTACTTAACTCGTTGGGATTTAGTTGCAAAAAACATGGTGGATTTTTCTATTGGATTGCCATATGAAATCATTTCAGTAAGACATTGTAAATTTTTCGGGGTCATGCCTGTTTGATTAAGTAAATGTGTTATTTCTCTGCCACGAGCATCTATTATTTTGAATTATTGTAGGGGAATACCATAGTGTTTCACATATGTGTCAGTTGCAAAAAATTTGGCAGTACTGCCTCACGTTGGACGAGGAAAGACCTGTGGAAATCCCAATTGGTTAATTTTTTAGTAGGTGTTCAAGAATTAGAGTACTGGAGCATTTCAAATTTGTAGATCATCTTGGTATCTGTTTAGAATGAGTTAATCATTCATGGAATAAACATACAGAAACTGGTATACATAGCCTGTTTGTGAGTGAAGCAAGTTTCCCTCGAAGTCACTCAGACTGGAAGCTTCTAAAAGCTTAGCGCTTGATTGGTAAAGATTTTCCTAAGGTACATGGGCCAGATGGTGCTTGAGGAATGTTTGGCCAATGCTAATTTGGAATTAAGCTGTAAAGAGTATATGTACATTGAATTTAAATGATTGTTGATTTTGAATATCCATTTGGACCAAATTGAACTGGGGTTCATGCTCTAAAGCATGCTGATGTAAGGATATACTTTCTTCCCTATACATGTATATGGAGTTATGTTGATCCTAATTGATTGTCATGATTTAACTTTTAAGTAGACGTTTGTCTTAAACTTAGTAACTTTTAAGTAGACACTTGTTTTATACTTAGTAATAAAATATTTGAAAGTTGGTTTTACTTACAACTTTTGCTTATTTAATTAAACTACGATCATTTAAGAGCAAATGTGTAAGATTTGTCATTGCTTGACAAGTATGTTGCTGTATACAATACCATATGCCTCAACTACCACATTTTAAGTTCATGGTGATTCATATTGATTGGCTTGGAATATTCCTCAATTTTGAATTTCTGAAAAATAGTGGTAATTCTTTCATTGTGAAAGACACTTTCCTCTCAACAGACTAACAAAGGACGTCTTTCCATCTCCAATTTTCCCATTCTTATGGCAGCTAAAACTCTGTTATATCCTCCCAAATAATGTTCCACTCCCTCGTTCTCATCGGTGAAATTCCTGGCAATATTTTAAAGTGGCCATTAGACCCTTAAAATCATCATTAACCCTTAAAAATAAGAAGCATGACCTGGTGGCTTACCATGGTGGATGAAATGAGTAATTGGAGACGAGGTGAAGCCAAAGGTGGCGATGTCAACAACAGAGTGGGTCTCGGTGGCAGCAGAAATTGTTGAGAAATCGGAAGATATTATTAAGTTATCTGGGAGAAATTGTTATTTCTTAAAATAACCTTAGTATTTCAATCATCAACAAACAGAAGTTGTTCTGACTAGTTACTCATGCTTAGAACCAGGTTATAGATTGAAATGCAACAACTCTTGTCGTCTATCTCCCCATGCATGTGATAGAACATTAATGTCTTCCTATTCATTTTGACTAATTGTACATACTTAGAATTGCTTTTCCATGATTATTTCGATATGCTTGTCATGGTACCTATCTCTTGAAGCTCACCTACTAACTAGGATAGTATCACAATTTCACCATATCACTCCTCTAACATGGAAAAATGGCCAGGATATGCAATTCGAAAAGTCAGCTGGGCATAAACTCCTATGTGAGTTAGACTTGATGTCTTTGTTCTCTTTTTTTATCATAGATGGTGTATCTTGGACAAAGAATAAAAATGTAGCATTGCTTATGAAAGGGGTTAAGGTACAATTTGTTTGGCAACATCAGAATTGTCCCTTGTTCCCTATGTGTTATTAAGAAACAGAATATGTACTTTCAAGGTACAGGACACTGCGGAGAAAACTGTTCTAATCTGTTTAATTTTTCTGCATTTTAATCTAGTGTGAGAATGGGCATATAGCATGTGCACCATGCTGCACCAAGATGTTTAACAGATGTGGAAATTGTTCTTTGCCGATTGGTTACAACCGTTGCAGGGCCATCGAAAAGATTGTTGAATCAGTCAAAATCTCTTGTCAAAATGCGGACTACGGCTGCAAACAGACAATACATTACAGTTATAAGCTTGATCATGAGAAAGCATGCACTTATATGCCTTGTTCATGTCCTCATGTTGCCTGTAACTACGTTGGCTCCTCCAAAGGCTTGTATACGCATTTTGAGCTGAATCATTCAAATTGTTCCCTGCGATTTCATTTCAGTCTTATTGTCTCCATTTCCTTGGACAAAAATCAGAAACAACTCTTTCTTCAAGAAAAGACTGAAGGGACACTTTTTATCCTTAATCGCTCAATCGATCGTCTTGGAAGTTTATTCAATGTTGTTTCTGTCGGACCATCTTCAACCAAGAGAAGATACTCTTATACTCTTACATCGAAAGATGGAGAGAGCTCAATCAAACTAGAGTCAGTTGCAGATAACATGCCAAAATGGATTGCACAGCCTCCTGTGAAAAAATATCTTCTGATTCCAAATGATTTTATTGGTTCCAGTGGTGAGCTGAAGTTGGAAGTTATCATATGGAGTCCCCTTGAATCTCCCTAAAGTAATCGAAGATGTTGATGTTTCTAAATTTACTGGTTATCATTGACTTTGACTGTAGATAAATGCTATTGATGGACCTCCATGTTAATATTTGAGGCTAATTTATCCATTGTAAATTTTAATAGGAAAAGATTTGTTTTTGATTTGGTATTATCCTCAAATTCGGTGGGAATAATCTGTCTTATAATTTGTTTGTCAATCTAGCCTTTGTTTCGTATGGATTTCACAACATTTTAACCAAAAATGGTCCCTAACATTTGTGGTTGCTATGCAAATGGTCCCTAATCTTTAAATCTTGAAGCGAACATCATTATGTTTCCAGTTAATTGGTGGAATTGGCCATTTTGAATGATTTTCATCCAATTAACCATTAAAATGATTTATTTTTTGGTAATAAGAGCTTGTTTGAGTTCCATTTTTATTTTAAGAATGTATTTTGAAATAATAAATTGATAGAAAATGTGTGGTTGAAAAATAAGGAAGATTTTTAAATTTGCGTGTAATTTTATTTTATTCAAGAATGTGATTCGAAATAAGAGAGAAAAAAAACGTATTTTGAAAATAATGTGTATCAAACAGGGGCATAGGCTAAAATGTCCTTACTTTTAGTTAAATAAATTAAAATAAAATATGTAAAAAGGAAATATTAAAAATATATGACCAAAAAAAAAAAAAAAAAAGATACTCCCTCCGTCCCAATTATATAGGCTTGTTTGGTTTTTCACACGGATTAAGAAAACTTATTTAATGTCATTGGAAAATTAATTTTTGCCAAGATCTTTCCTAGTTTACCCCTATTTAATTTTCAGTGGGTAAAACTAAATTATTGTTGGAATTCATAAAGAATTTGAATTTTCAAGAAGTTTGCTTATTAAGTGGGGAAAATTTAATAAGGGTATATTAGTAAAAGAACACAATAAAATATTCTACATTAGGAAACAAGCCTATATATTTGGGACAAGAGAAAAAGGAAACCCAGCCTATATAATTGGGACGGAGGGAGTAACTCATTTTAGCAATCAATCTCTAATAAAAGGATCTCAAATACAACTGTTATTTGCTTTAAAAATTTTGTCAGAAGATATTTAAACTTGTCTAAAAGAGCTATAAATTTTGTTGACTTTACTTTTCTAAAAGAGCCTTAAGGAAATTTCTATTTTTCCTATATCCCATCATCTTGACAGAGTCCCTATCAACTTGTACTGAAGATAATCTTTTCCAACATGTTATAATTTGCTCATATGGCACAATCTTTTAAGTTGCATTAGATTGTATTGTAATGTGAGATTAATTAACAAGATGAGTTGGCTTTTTTAATTTTCATTTTTACTCATTTTGTTTCATTTCCCTCTTCTAGTGAAAGGGAACCCTCCATCTACTGTTCATTCGAGACGTATTTCATCTTTCCATTTTGAATTGTGTTATGTGTACACAATTTTTTACACCCTCCTCATATGAATATAAAAGATTGCGTACACCGTAAAGTGTACACATAGCATTGTCCTCCCATTTTATCCCTCTTTGTACCTCTTGCACATCCCTCTTTCATAAGTCAAAAAAGTATTGAAACCATCTAGAGGGATCCGGAGGTGAAGGAACCTTTCACACTCTCATTTGCAGTTCTACGTCTAAAGAAAAATGGCGAGCCCCTATGTGGGTGGATCCGGAGGTGAAGAAAGATCCGTTTCGGGGAACAGCCGAACCTCCAACAGTAGTGGATATGAAGTTAGAGATGATGATGGAGTCAGCGAGAATGAATACCTCTATCACGGCCGCTGTAGCCAGTACTCTGGAACCTCCACCAAGAAACCTCGATTCACCTCTACCTCCCCTACCCCCATGACTTCTTCTGCACGCGCCACCACCTCTGCCGCTACTCAACCAACAGGGAAGAAACGAATTCGAAGAAAACTACAAAAAACACGAACCATACAAGAAAAACAATATATGGACTCTCAAGAACAAGAAGAAGTGGGAAAAGAGGGGCAGCTTTCTGTGATCTTATCGGACCCTAAAGTGCTGAAGTGCCCCGTGTGTCGTGACCCGCTCAGCCTCCCAGTCTTCCAGGTTTTTTCCTTTTATTTTCTTATATCTACTGCGTGTGTATTTCGTTTTGAATAAACATCAACAATTTCTCTAATATGTTTCATTTTTTTCTGGGTTTTAATATAGTGCATGAATGGGCACATAGAATGTGCATTCTGTTGTGACATGGGAGATAACGTATGTAGAAAATGCTCTCTGCCAATTGGGCAAAACCGTTGCAGAGCCATGGAAAAGGTTCTTGAATCACTCAAAATTTCTTGTCGAAATCAGAAGTATGGATGCAAGGAGACAGTATGTTATAGTAAGAAACTTGATCACGACAACAAATGCGTTTATCAGCCTTGTTTTTGTCCACTTATTGAGTGTGGCTATGTTGGTTCCTCCAAGTGCTTGTATAGGCACTTTAAACTCTATCATTCAAATTCTTCAAAGCAATTTCTTTTCGATTCTGTTATCCACATTGCTTTAGAAATGAATGAGAAGGAAATCTTCCTTCAAGAAAGGACTGAGGGTATAATTTTTATCCTTAAGCGTTTTTTTGTTGATGATGGAAGTTTAATCAAAATCTGTTGTATTCAACCTTTTGCGAACACACAATTCTATTATGATCTTGTATCAAGAGATGGAGCTAGCTCGATCAGATTAACATCATTCGCAGAGAACACGCCAAAGCGGCTTCCAGGTCCTCTTGTGGGCAAATATATAATCATTCCAAATGATTTCTCTGGACCGCTCAGTTTGGAAGTTTGCATATCGAAGCACTATGAACCTCCTCGTCATGTAAGAGAGTCGTAATTTTGTCTAATGGATCAGAATTCACCTGCTATATCGTTACTACGTAGTTTTTGACCTGCCCTTTTGGTCGGTTATGATGTATCTTCTTCTTATCATTAGGGTTGAATTTGTTTAGCTTATGCTATTTCATTATGTCCTCTTTTATGCCTAATGTTTGATGTTCTGGAAATCATATGCTGGTACTTTGACAGAACTTAGTGTTCTTTTATTACCTAATTCTAATTAACGCATGTTCCTGTTTGTTTTTCAAATGACACTTTGAAAATTGAATGTTGCTATCAGTGTTCACTTAATGTCTTCTCAAGGGGTAAGACTTTGTATTTGAGTCGCTGGAGATGCGAAGAAAACCTACGTAAGCTAATGATGAATGGAGTAGCCTTAGAGCGAAAAGAGAAAGTAGATGGCAGTTGTTAATGTTAATACCAACTACGCAAGTCAATCCGCCACATACAAGATTTCACTGAAGTCATCCCACACACTCGAGATATGAATAATGTTACGTGTACGTAATGGAGTTACAAATTGATTTTAACCTTTTATCTTTGGAAATACCTACTCTACTTTTTATGTAAGGCTACTTGGGGACTATTTGTCCCTTTCAAACTATTGTCAATCTTAATCAATCCCTTCTACTGAAGAAAGAATATTTGCACGATCAAAAAAGTAAATCCATCGAGATTATATTCTATGAAGTTGAATTATCCAAGATTCAAAAGCAAAAGTTCATTGAGATGTTACTAATATGATTAGTGATAAGAATATGTGATTGTGAATAAGAAAAGACAGTTGAAAGTGAATATTAACCATTTGTCGGTATAGCAATCCTGGAGATGGGGATGGTGGTAGATGGGATACAGGGGTCGATGGTGGGTTTTTGGTGGCTGTCGGAAATAGTTTTTTTCTTTTCCTCCCTCGTTAGATCTGGTGGTGCGATAGTGGCAGGGTTGGGGCTGGTAACTGATGGTGTCCGCGGTTGATAGTGGGGTGAATGAGTGAAGTGTAATTGAGTGAAATAACGCTTGAGGCATACGTTGATGAAATAACGACAGTTTTCCAGGAATTTTGTCAAATGGGGATGTATTTGCAATTAAGTGAAAGGTTGATGATATCTGATGCTAAAATAATGAGAGGAAAAATTAGTAACAGATTGCAAAGGTCGAGGACAAAATACGCCAATTTCCGTAATTAAAAGAGAGAGTAGCTGTCACAACTTTTCACCATGATTCGAGTATATAAATCCATACTACAAAGGAAAATTCTGAAAAAGTTTTATTGCATGTGTTCTTCTGGTTTAGAAGGATGCCATAGCCTAACTTCATGCATTAAAAAGAAAAATTGACCATAACATGGTATTTTTTGGAAGATAGAGACTTAACAATATTAAAAAGGAAAAAGAAGTTCAAGTCTTGTCCAATATAACCAAGCATGCCCGTAGTGTGCCTGCAGTTGAATGTTGTACATATATATTGGTATTTTGGTTGTTTACTAAAAGAGGAATTGTAAGAAGGGCAAGTTAGAGATAACACAAGTGCCTTGGACGTAACCAAACTGAAAGCAATACATGAAGAATGTCTGTCTTCTGCAAAGAATCAAAGTTTTTCATACTGGTCAAATCGTACCTGTCTAAACTCTCTTTATAATGCATATAGTAGAGACAAATTGACACAATATAACCCTGGTTTGTACTGAGGCCTAGCAGTAGGGTCATGTGGTTGTTTTGCAGTATTCCAGTGCTAGTACTTGACCATTTGGTTCGAGGCATTTTAGTCCAGGAGAAAGGCCAAAAGGGGGGAAATCTGTTTGAAATTTTCATTCTTCACTTTCCCAAGAAGTGAAGCAACCACTTTGGAAAATGTCTGGGGAGATCTTTGAGATTGTAAAGATAAAAGTGATTGCTCCATCTACTTGTTTCCATTGTTTTCTCTAAGCATGCATTAACTTCATGGATTTGTTTTACAGACACAAGTGCTTAAGGTTCATGTTCATTGTCATGGCTGCGTGCAAAAGGTGAAGAAAATTCTTCGCAGAATCGAAGGTACTAACCTCCACTGTCTCCACACAAAAACATTTCTTTTGTTCATTTTACACTTGTTCTGAACTCATTTGTTGAGGTTTTCCTGAAGAAGAAAAACAGTTATGTTATGTAATAAGAGGCTTGACTTGAATTTGTCTCATGTAGGAAATATTGCATCTCTGGTCACACCAAGAGAATGTGTTTTCATATTTTTGGCTCCCCTCCAAAAATTTAATTTCCCAAGGAACTTTATGCTTGTTTTCATATTGGAATCAAGGAAGTAATGTAAAACACATGTTTTTACTCTTATTTTGGTTGAGTTTCGATTCAGGTGTATATGAAGTGACAATAGACGCTGAAGAACACAAGGTGACAGTATCAGGAAATGTTGATAGTGCAACACTGATTAAAAAACTGGCTAAAACCGGTAAACACGCGAAGCTTTGGCAGTCAAACCCAAGCGAGGATGGAGAACTAACCAACTGGCACGACAATGACAAGTCCCTTGATCAAATACAAAATTCAATGGCAACTTTAGATCACCCCACAGAAACTGATCACTGGGACTTCCATGAGAATATAAATAAGGGCTTGGAAACAGAGTTTCTAAAAGGGGAGAGAGAAAACAGTCTTGGAGTGGAAACAAAGGTGGATGAAGAGAGTTTAGGTTGGGATGAACGGTTGGTCCATGATGCAGGCATTGCAGAAGGTGGAATGAACTCTATGACGAGTCTTCGAGGTCACAACCCTGGTTTCTTTGGCCTCGAAGGCCAAGAAATTTCCCGAGTACAAAAATTCTGTGCAGAAGTGCCAGGTGCTGAATACTGTTATCCATCACCAATCCTGATGAACAACATGCAAGGATACTGGTACAGCCAGCCTTATCCAATAATGATATTTCACCAGAATGCAGAATATCTATTCCATGCATAACATGATGGAGGATACCAATATTCATCAATCAGGGAGGAAAGAGCATGCATTTAAATTGATTTGTAGCAAGTGGCGCGTAATTATGTAGATGAATATGCAATGTGGTTAAGTTATTCATATCTTAGAGAATGACTGAATGAGGAGTTCAGCAATTGGCTCAAGTACGATTGAATGTGACCGTTAAAACTTCCTTTTAACTTGATCTGGTTAGCATTTATGTTTTACCCCCATTCAGCTAGTTTAGTACCATTTGAAAAAAAAGAATTCTCTTATTGGATCAAACACCTCTTGTCAGCAATTTCAAGCTTCAAATCAGAACATAAAAACCTTGCATGGTCGACCAGGCATGATGCTCTTGGATGCAAGGATCAGATTTTTAATTAGCTTTAGTGTTTCAATCTTTGAACTCATAATGGTGTGATTCGCTGTTCTGATCTCAAATTCTAATCAAATCAGGCGAAACATAAATTTCATTGCAATCTTCTAATGTGCATAACTAATTTCTTTAACCTAGTTTGAAATTGAAATAAAAACATATTAATAGTAAATGCACAATCCTTCCTCAGAAAAGATTTACAAAGTAATCAGCACGGTTAAATTAATCATATAGGGAAATCAGTAAATAAATTTGGAAAGCAACGAAGAAATCTTTTGTACGCTAGAATCAAGAGTGCAAGCTAGACAAAAGCAACAAAATTTAAGACTATGAAAGGGTGTTCTAAGGATCAGAGATTACAGCTTATCTTTCTAGACATTCAGAAGCAGCTGCAAGTCAGTCATCGCTTCTGTGCTTTCCTACGTCTCGACTGGGTCTTCTGCCATTTCTTTCTCGGAACAAGTTTGCTCTTTGGCTTTAACTTCAACTCAGGCGAGAACTTATAGTTTGGATCCCTCATACGAGCTTGAATATCCTTAAAAAACTGAATGTTCAATTTCTTCGGCCCACCTTGCCTAAGCTCCTCGTATTCTGGTCCCGAGACAATATTCTCGAAAGCTCCAATGAGAATGTCCAAATCGCTCATGACTTCCCACACATTAATGTACCGCCCATCTGGCCCTTTCTTTAATTTCTTGAGGGCGTTCTCAACTGCAAGTTTTCGAGCCTGTTTTCCAGGGGACAATTCTTCAGGCTCCTGCTCATCTTTCAATGCTTCAGCGAGTGTTCGATATTTTGGTTTTTCCTCAAACTCAAACAATTTATCTATATATTCATCACTCCTCTCATTTGGGACAGGTTCTGTAGGAATATCATCGTCATCATCTTCCTCATCTCCAGTCCACAGTGTCTTCTCTTCATCGCTATCTGACCACACGCTATTCAACTCATCACTATCATCAGCATCAATGCGATCAGAGCGATCTTTAGCCCGCTGCTTTGCTTTCTTAATTTCTTTTTTAAGCTCACTATGACTGTTTCTCTCGGTATCACTCTCGTCATCACTTCCCGTCCAAAGATGATCCTCTTCATCATCCATTTGTTTTGCCCACTCTTTTCTAAACTCCTTAGCTCCTGGAATTTTACCGCCAAATAGATCATAACTTGAACGCCTATCACGGGCATAAGAACGTGATGCTGAAATTAAACTTTTGCAAATCGTTAAACAAAAAATAAAAACATAAAGACAACAGCACATAACTGCACCAGAAATAAAATTGTAGCAGGCAAATGAAGAAAAAAAAAACAATGACGAAAAGAGCCCAAATTCTTATTTCTTCCATTAATCAATACAACCGAACTAAAAAGGAAATGGTTTGTCAATAAACTTCGACGTCTTCTTTGCGTACTTACAACGAACAGATATTCTGCAAGAAAGGGTAAAAATTGAAGACCGACCTTGTGATATGAGATAATAGCAGCCAATAAATAGGGAATCTCGCGACGTGATATCAGCAAGAGATAGCGATCTGAAAGGTAAGAATCCGTTTTGCTGTTGAGTTTTTGTGACGCTGAAAAGAGATGGAAATACGGAAAGGCGGGAAGACAGCCTCCTGGCCATGTCATTTGTTGCTGATTAGTGCGCAAGGTTGAAGCGGGAATACGCGCTGTTTTTATTTTTCTATGCTTCGCAAAATATAAATCAATTTTATGTCTAATTTCTTAAACTTCAAAACTTCAAGCTGCAAATACGCTTTTTCTCTTTGACAAGTTGAAACGAAAAAGATTTTATTTATAGATTAACTTCAAATGTCGACCCAGTTGATTCCTACTAATGTTGGACCGATAAATTTTACACTACCGTTTGTTCTATGGAACGCTTAAATCAAGAACAAAAAGTGAGAAACGCACGAGTGCTTTCAAAAACACGTACACAACATGTTTATCTCATGTTTGGTGCGCAAGATTGGGTTGTATAAAAAAATTGATATTACAGATTAAGTTCCTGTTTGATTTAGTTAAAAAAATTGAAACAAATTTAAGTCAATGGTAATTTTAATCTCACATTTCATGGACTGACAATTTCTCTCTCTTTCAAACATACGTTTCATCAATTTTTGTCAAGATCTACCAAAATTTTGGTTTTCAGCAAAACCAAACACGGGATAACCGGATAAGTCTAGAGATCCATGATCATACAAATATATTACAATGTCTAGTGCTAAAAAAACTCTAGCTAATGAAAGATCCTTATTTCACATATTACAGCAAAACCATATTTTCTTTAATACACAAGGGCAGCGCCACGCCAAGCGCAGGGCATTCCTTAGGAGGATTAGAATCCAGCAACTTTACGTCATATTAATAAAACATTCTAGTTTTGCACACTGCAGGCACCAACAAAGATATGATTTGGTTCAAGTTGTATTCATGCAGTCCCTGAATCGTCCAACATCTCAACCACCGGAGCGTACTGCAGAAGTTGATAGATTATATTAAGGAAAAGTGGAACAAGGCTAGAAGTAAAAGCCCGTTAAGAATGAGCTGCTGCCCAGAATACAAACCTCGTCGTCATCTTCAAAGTTCATTCCATCTACTGCACTGTTTTCGTTGAATTGCCATCCTAAAGAATCTTCGAGCAGCTCTTTTAGTTTTCTTGTCTTCCAAAAGCAAAAAGGCAAAATTTAGTCTTCCACAGACAACTAAAATAAATTTTGGAATATTGAAGTTAAAACTAGTCCACTCTGGAATATTACCGTCTTTTGCAACTTACTACACTGCATTATGTTACAATAGGAAGATCAAGAAAAGCCTGAATAATGGAATTACTATTGATATCGATTAGCATTTCATTAACAACACAACTTCACATAATGTTAAGAAAAACTAAATGGGTACTAATTAGTGAGAAATAAAAGATTTTTTCACTTGGAAATTCTAAAATCAAATTCTGATTCTGTTCAAGGCGAATGTTAAACGAAGATCTAGAACACACCAAAATCAGGAGGTCTCCATCAACCACTGGAGCTTCCAGTACCAATGAAAAGAAATCCTGCAATCAAAAATCCAGACTTGTAAGCACAGTGATGAATTTGCTGAACTACTATTCACATTTCAGCTACTCTGTAGAAGAAACTTGAAACAATCTATATGGTTGAATAAACAAGTCTTCACTATTTCTTAAGATGAGGAAACAATTTTTTTGGACATAGCAATAAATGTCCACGAAAACCAGCTCAGGAGATCTACAAATTGACAGCCTTTCACAGGAAACAGTATTAGCCCAGAAGTTTTGGTTGTCGAATTTCCAAGTAGCTCAAAATTAATAACAGATAGACGAGCATGTGAATGACAACTAGTCCATAGAATTACCTTACAAAGACGGTGTAGAAAGCTATCAGAAGATAACCAAGATTCATCAAACAATGCCGACACTCCTTTGTCTGCAGCGCCAGTATCCTTCCGATCATTTTTTAATCCATATTTTAACTGATAATAAATGACTTGAATAAACTGTGCAAACGTGACAATTTGAAATTCAGTATATAAATAATAACAAAAAGGTTAAAGAGTACCTTAATGTTCATAATGCTATTAAAATAGATTTTGCAATAAAAAAAACAGCCAAGAAGTTTAAATAAATAGCACAAGACAAGAAAATTAAAATAGTTTCAGTCTTATGCTACCCAGGACATCCTTAGAAAGATAACAATAAACTAATGCTCTTAATAAAGTGCTAAAAAACCTAAATTGCTATCAATGCTGCAAGCAGTTATATATATGAAGAAATAATAAGGGAATCCTTGAAGGAGGGAAAGGGATAGAGAACAAAGGAAATAAAAAACAGTATAAGGGCATAGATGTAACTCGGGAACATTATAATCGAAGACGCAACAAAAAAGGTAGATTAGGTTATTGGTGGAAAAAGTGCACAAAAAATTATTCTTTTCCCCTATTTCCATATATTCACATGAGCAACCTCACCCACAGTGGGTCAGCTAACACAATAAAGCCAGTATATCAATTCAGTTAATTTTAATGGAAGCTGCAAGAATGTAGACAACATATCTGACTAACTGAGAAATGATTTATGGTTTTCAAAAACCACTGAAAGATCACTTTTCAGGACTTATAGATTGATAGATAAATAACACTCAATGAGAATTCGGTAAGGTGAGTACTTAATTGACCTTTGCTTTTATTAGCCAATGCATCTCAAGCCACCACGATTTGAGTCTAAATAATTCATACAGAATTCATAGGAATATATGATGCTTACAAATTACCTTTGTGAATAGCCGACTCCTAGTATGAAGAGGCTGTAAAGAGAGGAACATTCACGTCAGAATCCATATAAAATCAAAGTTCTTAACCTGATTCAGCGACTGCTATGAAGATCTTCAAATGATTACCATGAGGGGCTCTAAATTAGCCAGCTGAAGCAACTTAAACGAGAAATTTCAAGTACCGACAAGTAGTAAGAAGAAATTTTTCATGCAAAAACAAGGAAGTGTTATGTGATGAAACATCTTATAGATATTCATTTACAATCATAAATGCTTCACACTTTCAAATGGAAATGCAAGAAAGATGCAAGGATAGAGCTTTCTCATTTTTTTAAATATTAATTCCATCAATAATTTGGAGCATATTAGAAAGAATGGTAATGAAAGAGATACACTTTCTCGATCCATAATTTTTTCCAGAAAAGGTCCCTACCTCAATATATGATTGCATCATCACAAGTGAATGGAAAAACAAAAGGCTGACTGGCTGGTTCTCGGAAAAACCACATTAAAACCATTACCTCATCTAACTTTAGGAATTGTAAACCTAAGAGCAAATCTAATATGCTGCATTATTTGCATAAAATTGACACCCATGAGCTAAGATCCACATTAGCAATAGGACCGTGAACTACTGTGCACAAGCTTATGATTGTCTCAGGTTTATAAAAGGGAATCTAATCAATCAATATGATGACCATGTCTAAAATAACACACAATTATTCAACCTGTCGAAACTACCTTAAGGCCAAAACCATAAGGATGGGGGTTTCATGAGTCAAAATCCCAAATTTTCATCTCAAGGACAATTATATTGATCTAGGCAGCATATTGAAAACAATAATAAAAGCCTCTATCGTTTCACCTTCACTTCAAAGATTTTCAGATGAAATTTATTCTAAAATCCAAGTATCAATTTTCACAACAATACTAGAATTGAAAGTTAACTTTAAGCAAATCCACTTTCTATGGACAAGATTCATCACGCATTTGAGCTGAGAATTTTCAGATGAAAAATAAAATAAAATAAAATAAAAAGTACTCCCAACACTGTCCAGATCTATTTGCATAAAATTAGCTAATAGAATCCCATTCTGACAGTGAGGACAGTATGGATTTTAGCCCCTTCTATTTCACAAATATTCTGAGGAAATTAATCCATATATATTTTTACTCACAGCCTCTGTGCAGCCCAACAAGAGACCAATTAAAAGTTTCCACTGTAGAAATGCTTCAAGTGATTGTCCCATCTGCAAATTTGTGCATAAAATAATATATGAATTGGTGGACTCCATAATATCCATATGAATGTAGGTATGCATTAGCTGTGCATTTATATTCTAAACATCTGTGTCCTCATGGATGAAAAGTTGAAAAACAGAGAGCTTATTCCTACCAGAAATGCAATGAATGCAAATTGTAACTCTCCTAGAAGTGAATCTTCGTCACCTTCATATGCTTTTGTCAATATGCTTTCCAATAGCTGCGTCTGAAAAAATAAGCATATTTTCACTGCATCAACATGTCTGTCGAGCACTCCAAACTACAGGCAATTTTAACTTATAAACCTCGGAATCAAATACCTTATCAAGATTCATAATAGTAAGATCTTTGCTATTCATTCCCTTATGCTTGACAACACGGGGAATGGGAGTGTAGTAACAACCTTTTTTTTGGGATTTTTCTATTGGTTTTGAAAACTTGGTATTTTTCAGCTGTTCGATCAAAGCTTTCTCCATTTCTGTTTTAGGAATACCACCAACCATCTCAGATTCACAAGCAATTGTGATTTCGCCTCCAACAGGTTCTGTAAATCACCAAATCAAAATAAATTACACAGGACAAAATGAAGGGCAGTGCTCTTAGAAAGGGGCCAACTATCATATTAAGTGCACCCTTTAAGATATAACAGCATTCAGTGATTCATACAAAAATGATTTTATTTTGAATTACCATTGAAAGAAGATACCATTATAAGGTCTTCGTTGGGGGGGTGGGGGTTGAAAATCCAACTCCCCACCCTCCACGCAATGTGCTCACACGTCAAGAAGCATTTAGTTTCTCAACAGACTTACTTCCATGACGTGTCATTTGACAAATTCACAATCGAAATCAATCACTTTCCGCGGATGTATTATAGTTGTTTCTCCATGTAAGAGCATACATATCCAATATCCATGATAAAAATTGAAAATATAGAAGACTTAATTTCCTGCTCGTAATTGTTAATGGAGTTTGGCTAGTAAATCGAGCTTTCAGCATTTTACCAAATATCTCTGATGCCAGTATTATATCACCATGTTCCAAAATAGGATTATGCTTATCAATGAACCTCATTTGTTATTCCATTTCTTCGGGCAAGTTACAAAAATAATGGTGATATATATATATTTCAATATAAAGTGTTCAAAGGTCTCTTATGATGCCACCATGGAGATGAGTTCTAAACAACTTTATGCTCAATGACCGGTAACAGTAAGCACTAAGAACTCCTGAAATATAATGAGATGAATGGTACAGTTGATTGCCCAAAAATCAAAATCTAATGTTATGCTGAAATTATCTTATTTACTTGATTTCTAGCAGTTAATTTTTTTACCTGCTAACTCTTTCATTCCAGTTGATTAAGTTTACAATATCTGGCATTTCACCATCCCATCCACTAGAACAACTCTGATTAGGTAAGATGGGAAATTTGAGGTTAGAAAGGAAAGAAGAATCAACTAATGGAAAAATGGTTGGCTCCCATCAACTAGAACAAACATAATTAATGAATAGTACACGTTTACAACAAAAACAAATATACCATTAAATAATAATAAATTGCTAACCAATGCGTTCAATTGTATTCTTGGTGATATAATTGGACAAGCATTTCCATTCCCCATAATGAGCCAGTGTATATGGTCCAAGATTTTTGCCAAATTCTAATCTTCTAACCGCATCTGAGTATCTTTCTTCCTGTATCAGGCAGTTAGAAAGCATTACAAACACAGATCAGATAAAGTATTTTGATGGTAGATATGATTGTCCAGAAGCGGGTGTTACATCCAAGAAAGATACTGAATTATATTTCAAGATGTCAACATGACACGTCGAACATGGGATAGTGAGTGTAGCATATTGACCTACAAATTAGAGACAACAATATTTGTGTCTACAGACCTAGTAAATTCATCAGCAAGATAGCTTATTGCAATCAAATAAAAAATGTACAGGGTCCTTTTTCTCTGAAGTCTGAGCATGCAGTTATTAAGCATTCGTGCAATTGCAATAAAATGTTTCTCAGCAAAAGGTGAGTTTGGTCCAAAAGGAGAAGAAACAGCGCTCCAGTATTAGCATAAGATAATTTCCGTGCTTAAAAACACTTGATATTCAAGTCTACAATCCCAGAGATATGTTGGCTCAACTTAGCCACTATATGAGTTCTCCGAGTATTTTTTGTCGCGAGATAAAAACCAGAAAACTAGCCTTGCAAATAAAATGGGAGGGAAGAACTCATGATTTCATTAGCACGAAGAGACGAATCTATTACTTTATAAATTTCTACTTAAATCAGGAGAATATGTTCTCACATAGGCATTATTAGTGCTTTGCATTAACAAGCATTGGTTCTATGAATAAGTAATAAACTTTTATAGCTTGAAGCATAAAATTTTAATCTATGGGACCAACATATCAGGAAGTGCTTCTAGTAATAGCAGA
Organism: Fraxinus americana; assembly: GCA_035079005.1. Classification (NCBI taxonomy): domain Eukaryota; kingdom Viridiplantae; phylum Streptophyta; class Magnoliopsida; order Lamiales; family Oleaceae; genus Fraxinus; species Fraxinus americana. The sequence goes on from CM068712.1 coordinate 32,310,050, forward strand.
TCAGCATTCATTTGCAGCATGTAGCAAAAACCAAACAAGGCTATCAAAATGCATACCTCTTCTTCACACAATTTGACAAAATGCTCTTCCTCTTGATCCCATTTCCGAACAATGACCTGTCACAACATAGTAACATATACAGCAAGTTAATTTTATAACGATATTTTTCCATCACAGAAGAAAGTAATCAGTTGTAATTTCACATGTTGAACAAGTGAAGAAACAACGCTGTAAGAAAGTGACCGCTGATAGGTTTGGTGAACAAGTGGATTAAAAAGGTGTAACTGAGAATCCGAAATAATCAACAACTTCAAAACTGAGCTCCACAAAGCTTCATATGCAGAAATCCTCGATAGCAATAGAGTAAAAGGTAATTATCAAACTGCCTTCACCCAATTCATTCCTTGTATTATTTTTTCTCCTGAAGCAAAAACTTAAGTAAGAGTATTTCTTTGATGCCATACTAAGAGTATCCAACTTGAATAGTCATTACGAAAGGTTTCATCATCCCTGCAAATTGCTCATCGAATAGCAGAGAAAATGTTAACAGAACAGTCGACGTACTTTCATCCTGCGCACGCTTAAGGTTGTCTACTAATGGGTATATAACATTGACACACGAAGTACAAGAACCTTCACAAGGAGATGAGAGTAAAATGCAGGAAATGGCGAAATATCGGACAGGAAACTAGAATACAGATTTCATGTGTAATACAAGTGAGCAATCATACTAGATTGAAAATAAACAAACATGTATGCATACAGCATAACAAGTATGTTTTATCTCAAGATTACAAGTGAAGAACAGCATTTGAAACATAAGAGGAAAATGAAGGAAGATGTGATAACGCCCACATACCTGTGAAGGGCTGGTATCAATAAAAAAACCAAAAATTGGAGAAAACTCACTGCCATCTCTGCAGGAGCAAGCACACAGTATCAAATAATGACTCCGCATTGATCAGAAACACCACTTAATTATAACATATAAAATGAATTCAGTGGGACTCTTTTCAATTACGGGTAAATTATCAAACAAATTGTAAAAATGTAATTCTCGCATCAAAATTATAGGCACATTCTTTTACACAAAAGAATATACCAAGTATTAGAGATTAAAAGCTAACCTGTTAGATGAACTGTAGTAAATGAAGTGAACTCCAGGAGGAATCATCTTGATGCCTTTAAAATGAGGTCCTGTAGAGAGCACCTGCATCGTCATTGTCCTCCCACATCAAATTGTTGTAGATATAAGCATACTAACGAGACTGAAAATACAGAAACCGTTATAACTATATACATACCTGAGTGTCGATTCCAACGAGAGTGTACTGAGGAACATCGAGAAGAAGAAGAGTGGTGCCGTGCTTCACCAATTCTAAGGCGGTTTCTGGGTCCATCGATGATAGTTTGGGGTTACGCTTTCTTCTCTGAATTTTCCGAGTTATATAAAGTAATTTATATATTTAAAGGGAGGGTAATTTTGTCTTTTCACTCGACTTTAACGAAATTGGACGGATTCTATCATCAGGGACCTATTCTGCCCATTTTTTCAAATGTTGGAGATATCTGATGCTATCTTCAAAGGTTAGAGGTAATCCCTACGGTTTTTTAAAGGTTGGACCAAATATGCTATTATCTCAAATTTTATTTGGTAATTCGTACGAAGAAAGTGAACAGTGGACCCACATTTTATTGTCCGAATCCGCCACTCGGCACTCGCCTTTGCCTTTGGCCTTTCGCATCCCCAAAAAAAAAAAAAAAAAAATCCGACACCCCCTCCACTCCCATCTCCGAAATTCCCCCACTTTTCGTCAACTGAATCTCCGGCCCCAAAAAAGATGAAGCGCAAGAAATGGTCGGAACTGGAAGAGCAGACGTTATTATCAAAATATTCCGACCTCCTCAATTCAGGGACACTAGCCAAGCTGAAAACCAGGGAGAAGAAGTTCAAGCCCATAGCGGACCACGTGAACTCCTTGCATCATATACAAAACCCAATAAGCTACCCCTTCAAGTGGTCCTGGCGTGACGTTTCGATTAAAGTGCAGAATATGAGGCATCAGTACTTGGGTGTGAAGCAGAAGATTAGGATTTCGAATAATGAGTTTAACTGGGGTGATGGAGAAATTCATTGGGAAAATTTCTTGAAGTATAAAGAAGTGTTTGGTGACATTGAGTTATCTGATTGTGTTAATACTAATAACAATACTAGGCAAAAATTTGGGGGTGAGGGTATATCTGATATTCTTGGTGAGGGGGGTGTGATGGGATTGGGGTATGGGATGGGTAGTGAAGAGATGGAGGATGATGATTATGAAGAAGAAGAAGAGGGTGACGAGGAGGAGAGGGAGCAGAGAGATGGAGAATTAAGGGGTGAGGAAGGGGCAAAAGAGCAAAATGAAGATTTAGGCTTTGAAGGGGGGAGGAAATTGAAGAAGAGGTTTAAGGGGAAGAGATTAAGTATGGTGGGTGCTAAAGTTTTGGAATTGAAGGATGTGATTTTACGGAGGGAAGATAAACGGAGAGAACAAGAATGGTGTAAAGAAGAAAGGGTGATGGAAAATGAGAGAGCTCAAAAGGATAGGGAAATGCAGAGGGAAAAGCGGTTAAAAGAGAGGGAAGAGGAGATTGACGAAAAGGAAATAGAATTGGAAGAAAGGCAGCTAATGTGGGCGAAAAGGGAACTTGAGAAAAGGCTGAGGTTAGAAAGGGAATTCGATGAGGAGAAGAGGAGGCGAATGAAGCTCGAGGAGAAGTGGGAGGAAGAAGAGGTGGAATGGAGGGAGAGAATGGTCGGAATGCAGATTGAACACGAGAAACAGATGATGCAAATGCATGCTGATGCTTGCCAAAATCAATTGCAGATTCTGGGGGTTATGGCTCGGCTTGTGTGTCAATTTTTTGGGTCGGTGAATGACGGTTTGGGTGGTGGATTGGGGGCTTTGCCACCTCAAGTTTTGCAGAATATGCAGCATCCAGGAGGCTTGGGGGATAATGGGAAGCCGGATGCTACCTCACCTTCTGAATTTTTGTAGCATGTAATTCATTCTCTTTGATCGTATGCTGAAGCTCAAGATGAGATGCTTCGCTTGATTTATTTTCATGTCTATAATATTTATGTATGTTAATAAAAATTCTTCTCCAACACTTAATAAATCTATTAGTCGTCTTTGAAACTGATATTTACTCCATTAAATTGGAACCTTTAATGTTATTCACTACATCTTTGGTGTTATTTTCTACTGAATGATGCTTAATGTGTTCAATGCAGAAATGTCATATGATCAGAAATCAATTATACAGTTGCATGTTCTGTGTTATCTACTCTGGGATGAGCATCAATAATAAATTGCATTTGTATTGATTGTATAACCATAGGAACAATGTATGTAATGCTTAGAGTTGTTAATTGGAACCTGCATCTTCCACAAATTGTTAGGCACGTGGTTTTGTGCTGAATATTGATTGGTGAAAAATTTGGATGTGAGAGGGAAATTAGAGGACCAGAGCAACATATCTCCTACATGGAAGTGGACTGTTGAATGGTGTAATGAATATGTTGGATGAATTCTCTAAATTTAGTGGTATAAATCTGGGGGATGCTGTCGGAGCCATTATGTATTTCGGTCAAAAGAAGGATTTATATAGCGATACGATGTTTGTGGTTGTTCTAATTTTTTGTAGAGGATGTAGGTTATAGAAAGGGAAAGTTCAACATTGGGAAATTGATTGGTTTACCTTTGAATTTTATCAAAGGAGATTGAATAATTAGGAGGCAACTAAATTAGGACGTTCTGAACCAGTTAATACCGTTTTCTGCTTCCTGAAGGCTGAGAATAGTTTCCTTGGAAGTTGATCATAATCTGATCCCCAATGAAAGTGCCTCTCTTTATATGGACGACTGGTAGAGATGCTTTTTTGATAGAAGAATTCATAATGCATGAAGAGGCAGAAGATATTTCAAGTTGGCACTTCATGTGTAAAGTTGAACAGGAAGATGTGTTGATAATCTTTTACCACACTGTAGTATGATGTGGATAAATTTCTTTTTATACTAACTTGTGTTAGTGTTCATCTTAGGACGTGAGCATATCTACCTGTTGTAAATGGATTTTCCCCTTCTTTTGAATGAGTTAACAAGATAATGAAATATAAACAAAAATTCTGTTATTGGATATAAGAATTTGTTATGTTAGAAAGCCAAGTTCGTTCCCATGGTTCTGCAAGGCACTGCCAAAAATTATTGTAGTATGTTTAGATGATGGAAATTCTTGCCTGATTATTGTTTAGTGAAACTTTGCTCGATAGTGTGCCATCTATATTTATACTTGAAGGTCGAAGTAGTGGAATTGTTGCAAGTAAATTCTTCGAAACCCAAGTTCTGTGACCAGTGGAAGTGATAAAACAAGAGCTTGACATTGATCTTTTGCATGACACTATATTTCCTTACACTTGCAGCATGTTTGGCTGAGCTTAAAAGTTGCTTAAACTTAGCTTGTGTTTGGAGTTCAAAATGCTTCAATTGGAGTAGGAAATGAATTAAAAGCTTCTGAATTGGAAGAAGATTCTTCTATTATCGAATGCTGATTTTCGAACACGCCAGCAACAGCTAAATCATGCAACAACTTTTTAGTGCTACGAAGGTACTTCTCCAACCTTGTAGAAATTGATTTTCTCTTGAAGATGGGTGTCTGGATTGAATGAGCTACTGGTTTCTGAAATTTCGGTTTGTTGAAGAGCCAGTTGGAGGAGTAGAATCATGGGGGAAAGCTTTTACAAAGCAAAGGCTGCTTTAGATTACATCGAAATTGTTGTGCGCCAAATGTTTGGCGAAATGCCTGAATCAGACTTTTCTCATCTAATATGATTATGCCCTGAAGACTGGAAGCATGCAACGTGTTTTCACTCATTTTCCGATGCCTGATGATTTAAGAAATTTCGATAATATTGTTAAACATTTTGCTTAACATTTTGGGTCCAATGATGTAACCCAATTGATGGCCCAATGATGCAGCCCAAATTAATGTTGTCCAGCCCATTTGATAGAATGTAACCAGGCAGCCCATTTCCATTTGTGTATTCTCGCATTTTGCTGAAATGCGACTTTGTTTGTTATTTTTAAACGGCTGTGATGATGCCAACTGGAGATGGAGCCACTGTTGGATGCTTCTGATTTTTTCAATTATTTGGCTGACTCTTCATTTGGGTAGATGCTTCGAGATGTTGGTTTAGGGTTTTCTCTCTTTTGCTCTCTGTGTTCTCTCTCTGAAAATTCTTGGTTTTCGTCTATAATCTTTTGGTTCTAGATATTCTTGGTGAAGTCTAGTGTAGATTGCTGTATAATTTTGGTGATTCTGTTCTTGGTTGAGCAATAACCTTTGGTTACTTAGTGTAATAGGAGTCGAGTGTTTTTTAGAGAAGAAATTGGGTCTGAGGGCTAAATCCGTTTGAATTTCTGTACTGTGAAACTTGTATTGATATTATTTATTGGTTTCTAGTGGATTAGAGCGATAACCACTTTGGTGGAAGCTCAACGTGGTGATTAGCCCTTTTCTAGGGTGAACATCCGGGCCTAAGGGCGAAAAATTACTGGTGTTCTTTTATTTTTACTATGTGTTTGGTGTTACTTGGGACTATTGGTTCCAACAAATATGAATTTCTGAGATGATTCTGTGTTGTTAGTTTGCTGTTGATGGTAGTAAAGTACATAGAGATGTAATTTTCATCAAATGGTAATTTATCATTTTTAATGGTACTATTCCATTCTTTGCGTAAAATAATGTTCAGTAAGTTATGTTGATTAATGTTCAATTTGGTCGGTTGATGCTATAGGTAGAGTTTGTTGTGTTGGGTAAAAGAAATGATAGGTAGGTTCTACCTATACTAATCAGGACAGATATTCTGGGTAATCACATCTGCATGAAAAGAAACGGCACGGCACGGCACGTATTCTAGGATAGTCCAGTAACTTAATTTTTTTTTTTGATATCCAGGTATCCTAACTTACACTAGACTATGTCCTGGACCATCCATCCCCGGCCCCTCAGTGATGGGTGGAGGTTAATCGCGGAAAATGCCCAAATTGACCAGGGTCTGTGCACCCTTTATACTCCTGACCCCAAGGGAGCCTTCCTCCATGGATATTACATTATCAAGCTGCTCCACTCAAATTGAGTATTACAACACTCAGCTGCTCCATCCAGAAATCGAACTCCCCACCCTGAGGTTGCAAGCCCAGCAGTGCCCATCCAGTAACTTAATTATTTCATATTAGCTCTGGTAGCTTAGCATTGCAGGAGATATCACACATAAGCTTGTTCTTGAGTCTCCGAAAATTTACATTTGATACTCTATTGTCTCATACTCATCATCATCATATACCGACTATAGTATTTAATCAGCTCATGGTCACTTTCGAATTTGCTAATGAACGGAGATCTTGTATATTTATTACGGAGTCCTAAATTCGAAAAGTCCATAGCTTCGTCGTCATTTTCATGAATGTATCCAAAAGCATATCTGGAAAATTCCTTTGTTCTTGGCTAGAAAGGTGTTGCATTCGTTGTGACATCACTTGCACCAACCACATTCAATGCGGATGGTGAAATAGCCTATTTATCAGTACCATACTTTTCCATCTCCAATTCGTATATTTCAAATCGTCTTCAATCGATAGCTAAATCGATTTATTATGCGAAGTCTTTTCACGACCAAACCTGCTCCCACCTACTTGGTTGGTCGAGCTAATCTCTATCTTTATCTGCTTGCTGACCTTCTAACTTTTAAGTTGAACCGCCAATAATACTTATCACAAAACCGCCCACTAATTAAAACATTAAAAATTCTTCCATTTCCGTGGAAAATTTGTAATGTAACAAATCATTGTCAATCATTATCCATGTGATGCTCGTATATGAAGGCCATTACAATATTTTGTGTGTTTAATTCAAAGAGAACTTGCAGACACGTGACCATGTTCCATTTGCTTAATAGTTACTTTCTCTCAAGGCAAGTTGACATCTTACTTTAAGAAAGAAATTCAAAATTTATGCTTAATAAATGTCAATTAAAAGTTACTTTTAAGAAAATTCAAACATGCTTAATATATATTGGGTGATTTAGCAACTTTGAAACATGTATATGTAATTAAGTTCACTTCATTTTGTACGTGCAGTCCTGTTCTCCTGCCTGCGACGGACAATCTTATCCTGCCCACTCGGAGAGAACCCAACGGGGGGTTCTCACATTTGGAGAGAACCCCACGTAGGGTTCTCCTGCCACATCAGCAGGTGAGCAGGATAAGATTGCTCGTCGCGGGCAGGAGAACATTCTCGTTTGTCCGTGATTGTAAGGTTTCTAATCGTAAGTTCACTTCATTTTGGTCCATAGATTTTACTTTTTAGACTATGCCTCGTTTGGATAACAATTAGTTATAGCCAAACATTAATTTTAACCACACATTCATAATTATTAATCGTTATTATCCACACATTTCATAGGTCTAACTACTATTACTATTATTATTCCTCTTTATAAATCATTTATAAGTTAGCCCTTTTTTGATTTCCAATTTTTTAAAATACATTTTTCTCTATATTCTTTTCAGTCACACACACATTCTTCAAGAAAATATTATTACTCGCAAATTTGAAATTTTGCTTATTTTTTAACTACGCATTCTTAATCAATCTACTATTCAAAAATACATTATCAACAAAAAAATGGGCCTCAAACAGGGTCTTAACGTAAGTGACATATTATCAAAAACAAATGTAAAGTATAAAATAGGCTTAAGAGGTGGCTTGGCTAGACTTTCATGTATACGTGAAATAAAATAAAATAAACGTATCCCGTTGGAAGATGGAGAGTACACTTATTCGCATAATCATGCTCATCTTTACCCTAATACCGTCGTATGTCGAATTTAACTCCATGTCACTTTCAAACTAGCTACTTGATAGAGATCTCGTATACTTTTATTGTCATTCTTATTTGGATAATGCTATGTGTACACATTGTGGTGTATACAATCTTTTATACCCCCTCATATGGAGGGGGGCTCACAAATATTTTGTTGTGTGTGGCCCTGTCCATGTGAGGAGAGTGTAAAAAATTGTGTAAAAAATTGTGTACACATAGCGCAATCCTTCTTATTTTGATACAATCATTAATATCATTATTCGAAACAATAATTATGAAAGATTAAATTTGGCATAATACTATTATATTCTCTTTTAGTTCATCATTTTCATTTCTTTGCTATAGATTGAAATGGTAGACAAGTAAAAAAAAAGTCTAGGTTTAGACAGAGGATGGCATTAATTTAAGGATTTATTTAATTCTTTTTTACGGTTATTACTGATAATCTTCAAACTGTCCATGCAAGAACATGCAGAATCCATGCAAACTAAATATTAAAAAGGGAAAAAGGACTAAAACGGGAAGTATTAATTAATTAACTGAGAAAATCCACATATATTGATTTCATCCACAGATCGGATTCTGCAGAATATAAATTCTCTTATGGAAGCTGATACACAAACTGGAAAATTTAAGATTTCAGACCAACCAAAGATCTTGTACCATAGAACAGTGTATAATCTCGTGTATATATATGGAAACGTACATTACGTACGTATATAACCCAAGTTCGTATATATACAGTGCTCTAAAACCCTAAATTTATCGCTCTATATATATATATATATCTGTTTGTCTCTGTTTTTCATAGTTCATCGGTCATCATCTTTCTTACAATGGCTAGTGATTATGGCCAAAAACTGGCCTCTATGATTCTGTTTTCAGTATTGTTTCTGGGAATGGTGAAATCCTCTCATTTGTGTCCTACCTGCTATCCGGCACGACCAAATGCTCCACCGCCGCCGCCGACTCTGCTGGGACAGTCACCACCACCACCACCCTGTTTAGAGCCACCTTCGCCTTTATCATCCTATCCACCTTATACTTTTCCTCCTCCAGCAAATGTTCACCCTCCACCGGTCCCCGAGAACAATCCTATCCCTCCACCGGGATCCACCGGCAACAATCCCATCCCTCCACCGCCGAATCCTATCCTACCTTACTATCCCTGGTTTTACCTTAATCCTCAGGCTGTGCCATGTAGACACTGTTCAGCGGCAACAATTCTCACGCAATCCACTCTCTGGATTTCAAGTTTGATGTTTTCACTTTTGTTCTGGTTTCTCCTTAATTAAGGTGATCATTTGGATTACTTAATTATTGCAAGATTCGATCTTACGGTTTTGTCAAGCTAGGCATTTGGATTATAGGATAGTAAATTTTATATACTGTTATTAATCTCGTGGGTTTTGGATTATACATAATGGAATTTATAGAGTCCATTTTTTTTCTTTATATACTTTCCATCAATACTTCTGCAAGCTACAATTTGTTAGAATTTCTTCATTGAAATTTTCGACCAAGGAGCATCATTGAAGCAACATTTTCACTTTTGTCTCTTATTTTCATAGAAACAATATGACAAAGGTTTACTTAGTAGAAAACCATAGTTTGGTGAACAAAATTTGCATCGTTTTATAATGGTACTGTCATAAAGAACCTTCTTGTTTGATGTGTAGTCGAGATAATAATTATCTTAGTGATATCAAAACTTTGACAAAGATTGTATCGAGGTATCTAATACTAAATCCATGTATGGTTCAAGATGCAACATGTGTTGACTCGTTCGGTACTTTGACAGATCAGTTGAAGGGGCTCTTGGACCCTGGCCAGTTTGGGGCACATCTCGCGATTTACCTGGTCTGCGTCTTGAGGGGCCAAGGCGTAGACCCCAGGATTAGTCGCTGAAAGTGAACACCTGAGTATAAAAAAAAAAAAATTAAATTAAATTCTAAGTCAAAATTAACAATTAATTTTAATCTCAAAGATCCACATCTTTTTAATCTTACATTCAATCAACTTTTATCAAGTATACTGAAAATCTTATTTTTATCCAACCGGGCTAAATAACTCATGCGTCTATATTTGTTTTTTGTTTCCTTAATATTTGTGCTACTTGCTTTCGTAGTTATATGCCACGATTAATTATATTAATTTGTTAGATACACCTGATGAGTAATTAGATTCATTAGTTGTAATATGGTTGGCGATGTTACGAAGAAAACACAAAAATACGAGTACAGAAAATAATCTTTGCATTAGTCAAAAATTTTACCGAAAAGTACCGCCTTTTCAGTTTTGAGTCATCTACATAAACCTTGAAAATGCAAGAAAATAGTTTTTTCTCCAAAAATGACTTTCACGAAAAATATTTACCTTCACAATAAAAAATAAATAAATAAATAAATAAATAATATATATATATATATATATATATATATATATATATATATATATATATGATTGGCTTTCTTTTCTCCTAGAAAGCATTTTTTTAAAGCGTGGGAAATCTCCATATAGAAAGAAACAAATAAAAAAATTGAGAGGGTAAAAAAAAAACTATACTTTTCCACTCCAATAGGATGCAGTTGTTACATTGTCTATTAAGTAAATATAGAGTCGGCAAATATTTTCCCAATAACCATTCTCTAATTCTCAAATTGTAGGAACCTTCCCTAGTATAATAAACGTGTATACACAGCCAGCTCAAATCCTACAGTTACCAACGAGACCAGTTATTCATTTCTTGGGAGAAACCTATGATCACGCGGTGCTACAATCTAATGCTTTAATTGTCTTGCGACACCATACTGCAGTTTCAGGATCAAATCTCAGCTCCCATGTAGGCCAGTAGTGCAAATCCTGCTTCAGTGTAAGCACCCGAGGCTTCCCGTTCAAGTGAATAGTTCTCACACGAACAAATTCCCCATGTTCTATTTCCTGTTGGTTTACAAATCGAATGATAAAATGTTTCAAGAATCAGGGCTGCAATGCTTTAGCATGAGAACCCCTTGTATTTCAGATGGGTTTTGCAAGTGCCTTTCAATAACTGAGGCGTACCTTGGTCACAGTAACAAAAGCATCCAAATCAGGAGTTGGTTTTCCGTTCACTTCGACAATCCATTGAAGAGCATATAAACCGAATCGATGCACTGGACTCCCATGACACCACCTGAAAAGATTGCTCACCAGTCATTAGCTTCTATTCACACAGATCTATATAATTTAAGTAATCTGACTACATTTACCAATCAAGGTTCAAATTATTGATTTAAATTGTAACTTTGAATCGTATTTAGCCGAAAAGGGACATTTTCGCAGAACCTAGCCTCTGCTGAGGGGTTTAGTTCAGACAGGAGTTACAAGGAAACCCTGTCAAGTGCCTTCTTGTTTTGGCATCCTATGGTAACCAAGGATAGAAACTCAACTAGCTTTTCCAATTCTCTTATTAGCCAAGTTAATTCTCAATCCATGAAAGAACCCTACAAGTATTTTCTATAGTACTTGCTCAAAATCAGTGCTGGCCAAATAAAACAATATCAACTAAGTAGCTTGTGCTATGAACCTTACCGTGCCACATATACGCCATGTCCTTCTTCAGGTAAATATCCAAGAGCTCGTACAGCAGGATGAGGATCCTGGATTATACATCCACACCAATTTATCACACGCGTGGTTCCAATTCCATCCCTCACATCTGTTCCCACCAATAGTTCCATTTGATGACCCTGGAAAACCCATATGGATGACAGATGATAATCAATAACGAAAAGGTCCAACAGTCTAACTGAAGAAAGAGTATCCAAACAAGATATGATTTAACAAGTTTCCAGTTAAATTTTATATTGAAATGTAAAATACCAAATAGCTGAAACTGCTCAATATGCATACCTGGCGAAAAATTGTCATCTTAAGCTTCTCACTACTGTCATTACACCTATCTAGTTCTTGACATGCATCTTCTATGTCCCGAAAGCATGTAACTGGCTCTTTATTAATCGCCAAAACCATGTCACCCTGTTCTAGTAGACTTTCAGCTTTGGATCCTGCGAAGCATCCTTTAACCCTTAAAACTTGACGTCTAATAGGATCTTTCTTCACAAGTGCCTGAAAAAGATGTACCAAAACTTAATGTGGTGCCAATCTTAGCAAAATATGTTAAATGTCTTCGATAATATAATTGGTAAAATGATTAATGTGATACAATCACACTGAGCACATATCAAAATGCATATGCAAACGTTAAAAGACATCGAAATACTCATTGTATCATCTTCGTTGCTTCATGTTAAATTCTGCATTCATTTCAAACTAGAATTTAAACCCTTTGAACCCACCAAAGAAAGAGAATAATGAAATACTAACTCCTGAGAGGAGGAAAAAAATGAACTTTTCAAAGTAGAATAGACTACCTGAATCCAAGAATCAGTCAATCCGAAACTGCGAGCTTTAGAAAGCAAAGTGGGGTAAAGTTCAACCTCTAATATTCTTACAAGCGGCATTGGCCTTTTGACTCCATTTATAAGAAGAGTAGGTCCTTCTGCACCATCTATGATTTTGGCAAGAATTTTGCTGATTGTATAAATTGGAATCCCTCGAACAAATTGATGGTCTTCAGATGAACTGCAACCGTATTTGAGCTGGAAGTTGGAATATAAAATGTAATAATTCGGCATGTTTATGCAATGTAGAAGCTCATACAAACTCCAGAAGCAGTGAAAAGCACAAACCTGAGTTGAGAAGCTTCCCCATATTGCTTGAACCCGTCCTTGCTCATCAGCTATAACACCAGAAAATGTACTACCAAAATCTAAAGCACGGACATAGTGAGTGCCACAGCATTCAGTCCCCAAGGACGGGAACAGGAAAAAAGAAGAATCTGCAGGAGAATAGATAGCAAAGTCTAAGAACAATTAACAAGGTGATGTCAATTACCTGTATCAAGCTCGATTACTTCCATGTTGATTGCTCTGTATCGGGGACAATCAGCAGAACCAATATTTAGAGCAGCACAAGGATTGGTGACAAAGGATTTCCTTGAAGTAGCCTGTAGACTCCTACTCAAACCCACGAGATAGACAGAATCTCCACGACACAGTGCAGGTTCTGAATTTAATCAAATAGTGTTTCCAAATAAGAAAGAAATATAAAATTCAATTCAACCGGGCATAATAAACAGGCAGCAATGGATTAGGATACGATCAACCTTCCACCAGTAATAAAAAATTGCTTCTCCAAACGAGTATGAGCAGTTCGCATATAAATAATAAACATTGAGGACTACAAGTTGAATCGTAATCTGCTTACCCACAATCCACATTTTGGGCAAATATCATATTGACGTAAACCAAAATGAATTGATATAAACACGTTGAAAAACCAAAATGAAAAAAGATCCAGTTTTGGTAAGGCCAGAACGATCAGCTGAATGGCCGGTGTCACAGTAGGATAGACTATTAACCACAACATATTAGCCTCCATTTGGCAAAATTTATAAACGGTCTAACTTCATTTTCAATCACACGTTTCAATGCACCAACAAATACTACTCACTTATCCACAACTTGATTCTAGCTATTTAAAAATTAAACCGCCTATAAATTCTTCTCAAATAGAGGCTAAATAGAAGGTTGATATCCGAGAGGTGACTATTATCTGACACTCGCTGTGAATTCTGGCAACCCAAAGGCATGCAAGAGACGTAGGATTCCAAGTTTCTCAACATCCAAAATTGCTCGCTTAATTCCATTTTGAAGTCCTGTGTCCTTATTAGCTTGTCTTCTAACTTAGGTCCATTTACGAAGTAAAATCTCCATCTTGCAGCATACTCGCATCATTATTTAGCTTTGAAATCCATTTGAACCAAAATTTCTATGGGGGTGAAAAGACGAAATGCTGAGGATATCTTGGGGTGGATGTTGTCAAATAACAGTAATCATAGAGGTTCTATTTTTTGAGAGACAGGGATGTTTCTATCCCAAATGTAAACCACACTTAACGATCTACAAATGCACCAATAGGGGCGGATGGAAAAGAAATGTGAAGCAGATGTGTCAATGCAATTTGAAAACATACCGGGGAGGAGTTCAGCAGCTCGAACTACAGAAACACCATCACCTAGCAAGGAAGGATCATATGCAACTAGAGCAAAATTGTGCACAGGATGGAGAAAGACAACCTACAAAAGATGATTGCATTCCTTAATAACAACATACAACAACTGTATCCACAGCTTAAAAGATTTGAAATTACCTCGCCAGGAATTTCAATTGGATAAGCAGCGAAAGACAACATCACGTCAGAGACAGACACTGCCACCGTGTTTTTATCAACTGCAACCAATCCCATATTTTGAGAGTGATATATGATGACTCCAGTGCCAAAGAAATGTTGCGAGTGGACACAATCAACCATACATGATGTTGGTACATGAACCTGAAAATTTTGAAAAACCAAAAAGCGATTTTATTGATTTGAACACTTGGTTTACGAAATAAAGTAACCAGTGAAGTTTACGATGAAACCTAAAAATCAATTACTGATCTAAACACTTGAACAGTGCATACTGCATGTGAATATACATGAAAACAAAGTATAAACAGTAACCATGAGTCATTTAAATTGATAATACAAACGGAAGTACATCATCAATTTTAAAAAAAATACAACAAGAACCTAAGCTTCGTTCACATTGAACTTCGTCGGCTACATCTTCCAGTCTCTGCGATCCAAAGGCAGGAGGAACTTAAAAATCTTTTTCCACCACCTCAGGCCATATTATTTTGGTCTACTTCTCTTTTTCCTGTAAACCTGTTCTACGGAGATCAAATATTGATGGAAAACATTCAAAAAACCCTCCTGTTTCCCATTTCAACAGCCTGCCTCACAATGGCTCCTAGCCCTCAGCCTTTGCTATACCAACTCCCTATTCCTCTTCAACTTTCTTCCCCTCCCTCTTCATTATTTCTTCCTCCTCCCCTTGCATCCCTCTTCATTATTTCTTCCACAAAGTAATCTCCATCAATAGAGTGTGCATATAACACATTTTGAACCTAAATTAAATTTCATGCAGAATCTCACCCTAAGAGAATGAAAAGCAAGCACAAACACAGAAGTGAACACACTAAAATAATTTTATCATGTTACCTCAAACATCACAAGGGTTGGTTCTAACACACGCTCCGGCGAAGCATTAGCTGCTACAGCTACTCCACCTTGATAATCTCTCAAAACAGCATCTGTTGCTGTTCCAGAGTCCTCTAATCTTTCTTCCACCAGCTCATGTAAGGAATCAGGCAGTATGGAACCATCAGCAGATGTATCCTCCTCCACCCTCCTTTTTTTAGATCCAGCATCAGATTCATCCTCACAATGTGGTCCATCAGCAACATGTTCACAGCTAGTCTCCATACTGGTAACACCATCCAACGGTTCTTGGTTGACATGGTGATGTGTTTGTTCCATTGGAGAAACAGAAATAGTACCCGATGAAATAGTCGTGCTTGCTAGATCTTGTTTAATGGGATCGATGGTAGATGATAGAAGTGGAGAGTTGATTGGCAAAGCCGGCTTTACATTCCACAAACCAGAACTGTCATTACGAGTGTATATTTGAGGAGGGGCATACCACTCATGGCGATCAACAGTGACTAGGACAGACTGCAGCAAAAAAGAAATGTTAAAGAAAATCTTCCAATTACTCTTGCAATAGTCAGCTATACATCTTAGATAAATCTATACAAGCATCATTATCTAAAATACATAGTTAATAATGAAGTTATATCAGTAGAGAATTGAAAAGAATAATGAGTATGCAAAGCATAATCAATTCAGGAACCACTAAAACCAGTCTCCGCTTTAGTTTAAGCTAGGCGTACGCTACTTGATACTTGGAAACAGAATAATGTGGTTATATCAGCAGAAAAGGAAAAGAATAATAAGCATACAAAAGCATAGTTCATAAATTCAAGAAGACGAAAACCACCGAAACAAGTATAATCGTTATCTTAAGGTAGGTGTTGTGTGGTACTTAATACTTAGAAGTATACATAGCTATAAACATAGAATAGGAAACTCATGTCTATCATCTTATGATAAATACAAGCTCGACCAGAGGGAAGCAGAAAGACAACCTGGAGACACTTTCTAGCCTTGGATAATAATGCTTCGTTCGATCAAGCATATTACACAATGTCCTAAATTGATTAATTGTTTTGAGAAGTAAAAGCTACCGATATTCTAGTTGTATGTTCATTACATATACAAAAAACTGCCCAGTTTTGAGAGATGTGAAGGGAGACCCCCAAGAACATCATTATATTTATCTTTGGTACGCAGTGGGCATAAACTCCAGTTCACAATTATAAGAAAATGAACTCAACCAAAGGAAAGCAGGAAACACAACCTAGAGAAACTTTCTAGCTTTGGATGCTAGCGAAACATTCAATCAAGCATGTTTTGTAGCCCACTATTTATCAATTGTTCAGAGGAAATAGAGTCCCCAGAATCTAGTTTTATCTACGAAAAGATGAACCAGATTCGATATATGTGAGGGTCCCAAGAACATCAGTATGTTTATTTTTGTCCACTAAAAATATATCATATGTACTGCAAATAAAACACTCTCTTTTCTTGATATTCTAGGACACACAATTCTAAGAAATTTCAACTATCAAATTTAAGAACTAAACGAGTCAGGATAATGTAGTGTAGAATGTCCAAAGACATCAAAATTGCCAAAGTAGCAATGTCTCGTGAAAGCCTTAATGACAAAAAATTATTCTGCTCAATCAGAAGTTTATTATAAATAAAAATTAAATTTGTCTTAAAAGTTCAATTCATCTACTTTTTCCTTGTTTTGGTGCTAGTTAGTACTTCCTTTACCATGACTTCCACATCGTAAAACTAAGTTATGCGTCACTCAACAATCAAATTTTATCAAAGAAACAGAAAATCTAAAAAATATTAAGTGAGACCATATGAAAATTTGTCCAGTAATCACCAAAAGACATGCATATTATCTCGAACTAGACTTCAAGAGAAGTGACATCTACCTTTCTTCGGTGACGATCTGTGTGGCTTATATATTCCAATGGTACTCTTGCACCTCTGGACAACTTAGAGAGCACAGATATAAGGTCGTCAACACTTGATATGTCTTCACCAGCAAACTTCTTAATGATAGCATGGCGTGGAACTCCAGCTCTAAATAGCATATATCTGTACATGATAATGGGAACCATTCATTCTTTCTTGTAAATAAAAAAGATCACTATAGAAATGAGGTAGAATTTTCTCTACTCGAGATGGGAATCATAAAGGAAACCTCTCTCTTTAACTTGATTGTTTCTAATTAAAAAGCAGAATCCATATAATCTTACATAGAGATGGCAATGTGGAGGGAATGGGCAGGGTGGCTATTGAGTGACTTCTCAAAACCTTGCCACATTCCCCACCCAAACCTGCTTGCCTTCCCCATCAGGCGACTGTTCAAGCAATCCACTCATTTTTGTTCCTTTATATTTCTGTCAAAATTATTGATTTTTGTATCGTATTCCTGATCATATTATTTAATATAATCCCCTGTTTGATGGTATTATAAAGAGAAATCAGTGGGAAATGATGTTTTGAATATTATTTTTTTGGGAGAATGAGCGGTTAGAAAGTAGGAAAAAATTCGGGTTTAAGTACAGAATATTTTATTGTGTGAATGTGTGGTTGAAAATGAGTATAAAAAATATAAGGAGTTTTAATTTAAACAGAGTCAAACAGGGGCTAAATAAGTGTAAATCACAATTAATTTAAAAGCTAAACAAAGTGTTCCAACAATAAAAAATGTTCAATCAAAATCAGCTACCAACATTAACTAGGAAAAGTTTACACACATCAAAGTTCAAAAGATGAAGATGAAAATCTAATTTATCCAGTATAGCAAGAAACAATGATTTAAATGTCATCTTAGTGCTCAAACCATCTCCATCTAAAAATCATCTTCACCGTGCAGATTTTTGAAGATTCTGGGCAACTTAATGAAGAGGGGGTAAAACCCAAATCATTTCTGTTCACCTTTATATGCCTATACATTTTGTAATAAAAATAAACGGTGTACTTCAGCAATTTTACAGCTATACGAAGCGGGGATAGCACACAGATAGGATGGCCCCATACCCTCTGGGGGCATGCCCTGTGATCTTTTGCGTATCTCATTTTTACACCCCTTACCCACTCCATTTACGGTAGGCATGGCCACTGTGGTCTCCCCACCCAACCCCTCTTCATTGCCATCCCTATACATACATCAAAGAAGATTACTAGATATATTGGCAAACGAAAAAGATAATAAATGTATATACCCTTGTTCCGCAACATATACAAGACCACAATGAAACCGAAAGTTCCTTGCCTGCACATGGAACCAAGAATTACATTCAAAAGTGAGAGAAATCGTGGCACGTCATAGCAATAATACACAATTAAAACGGAAAAAATATTACACCCACATTACGAGCAGGACACCTGCGAGATGCTTTTAGTTTTTCAATAGAGGCCATATCCTAATTTTCTTAGTATTTACCATCTCTCCCTCAATACAGTTCGCTCTCCTAATTTTAAAAATTAATAAATAGGGAAGAAACAGAGAACAGCAAGGAACCATTTGGATGACTCAAAAAGAAAGTATTCAAATGAGGTATTACAAACTTTACATGTATTTCATTGGCAAGAAAATAATGAGAGGACATCCTGCAAGGGAAAACCTTCCAGCAATTCTTAACAGACGAGCACTGGAATTTTTTAACTACCATCCAACTACTTTTTTCTTCAATTATTACCCATTTTTACTTGAGCTTCCCATTCAATCAAAATATGCCTGAATTTTTTTTTCTTTTTCCCCACCTTCACTTTTCCCACACAATACTTCAAATACAACACTCCAGGTATTCAAACAATGCAAAACAAGGTTAGATAGGTACAGCATTGGAAAATAAATGTAAGCAGGCACCAGCATTGTCAATCTGATTTTGAAACGGCAGAATTGTAGTATTCATGGGGAAGCTACAACTTCCTAACACTTGATATTCCCGATCTTTCACCACACCCACATCTAGCAATTTTTTCAAGGGGCAAAATATTACCTTGTGGGTTCTAAAATGACAGACAACCCCGGCATCAAAAGTCATAAGGATTGGTTAGCAAAATTAACTTCAAAAACTATAAATAAGAAAGTTAATAGTGCCAACTTATCTCAATAGTCACCGGTAGCTTAAACTAACATTTAAGTTCTATTATGTGTATACAACAGCAAACACGAAAAGTACAAAACACTAGCATGCAATTAATAAAACGGTTGTGCTACATGTACATAATGATCTACATGATGATTTACATACACATGATGTGGTGACATATGATTGGATCATAATTTCTTCAACAAAATTAAAAAAAAAAATCCTTCCCCTCTCTTTTTAACACATCATCCGTATGTAAACCATTACATAACTCTTTTATGTAAAAGTAACATTATTCTTAATAAAATTCATTTTCCATAAGAAAAGATTCTGAATGTATCAAAATAAACAAGAAAAAAATTGTCCAGAAAGAGCACCAAAAACTTTAGGGCAGAAGGATATAAACAATCCATAGAGAGAGGTCTTTCTTCACAAAAATGGACCAGTGTAAACATCATTTCTTTTCTTCATTAGCTTCCTAGGATCATTATATTTCCTTCTGATCATTGCATGTTCATTATAAACTTTCAGTTCATGGTTTTATCCTTCAGATCCATAATAGCAAAAAGTAAATTTTTTTGATGGCAGATGAATCATTATGCCCATGCTTGATATGGATTAAAATTCAGATTTTAATCTAAATCAAAGTCAACAATTAATTTCAACTACATATTTCATAGAACCCACAACTTTTCAACCACACATTCCATCCACTTTGATCAAAATCTGATTTTCATCTCCACCAAACAGGGGCTATATTTCCTTCTAATCATTGCATGTTCATTATAAACTTTCAGGTCATGGTTTTATCCTTCAGATCAGATACATAATGGAAAAAAGGGTAAATTTTTGTAATGGCCGACAGAATATAGCCCCTGTTTGAGATCCTTAAAATTTTAAAAACATAGTTTTGAATAGTATTTTTTGGAGGATGTGTGGTAATAAAGTACAGAAAAGTTTTGGGTATATGCGTAGAATATTTTATTGTGTGAATGTGTGGTTAAAAATGAGTATGAGAAATAAATTATAGGATGTCAAACAGGGGCATAATATATAGTTGGGAAACATAAATCTATTGCTCAATGGAAGTGTTTCTGCAACTCTACAAAATTATTAGATGAAACAGTGAAGATGTATGTCATCAAGTCACGGGACACGCATAAACCATGAAAATTTCAAGCCAAGGATACACCAAACATAGTTATACCAGCCACAAACTGATGATAAGTAAAAGCAGTATAAGTTAACCTGTTGATAAGAAAGAGGGTGTATCACGGCACCACTAACTTCCAGAAAGTAATCAGGAGTTATCGAGTGCAGATTCTGAACCTGAGATAGTTTACACAGAGAGGGTCAATATAAAGAATCTAAATGGAGGGCTTAGTGAAAAGATTCCAAAAGAACTTCAATGGGTAGCTCTCTGCGCTTGGACAGAAGCCTGAACACCCATGAATTTTAAATATAGCCGCCAACAAATAGTTCAGCCTACCAACAGAAAGTATTGAGCTAATTAAAACAGTTTTTGTACACATTAAATTCCAAAGAGCAAAAAAAAGTAATTCTACAGGACACTTGGTAAACCAAGCTCCATACATCAGAGAACCTTGCACATCCTTCCTCTTCTTATTACTTCTCACCATTGTTCCAATCACATTAACTAGTTGCATAAACTAAATTGTCCATACTAAGAATCGCAACAGTTCACCAATTTAGAAAATTTTATTTACCAACTCCATAAGAGATGTCTAACAAAGGTATATTGATAGAGGAATTGATGAATTATCTAGATAGGATTGCTTATGTTTGGATCATGGAAGGTTCTTTAGCAGTAAAATGATGAACAGAAACAGTCTGTCCACCCAGCCATGGAGGAACCAAAAAATGTAAAATTCTACAGACTTGAGCATTTATCTCACCAGCAGTTCCACAGTCAAAGGCTTGCCTCCCCTTTCAATTTGAAGTTGAACTTTATGGTTAACACTTTCATCAAGTAAACTCTCCATTTTCAGGAATTGGGTAGTCACCTGCCATCACGATGTTTAGAATTAACTTTGCATTAAAGAATAAAAAGATAATATAAAAATCAAAAACCAGAACCACCACTATTCATCACGTATGTAAGCTCTACCTTGGGCTTTATAACATGTCACAATATGAATTTAAACTGTGAATATATCCAATCCACAAAAGCACTGTTCTCTTTCAATTATTCACAACCACAAGTATCTTACGACCTTGAACTAGTTTTGTCGATTTTACTCAAAATAAGTCATACAAGACACTCTGAAAAAACTCCAGTTATTCTTCATATAGGAATGACTATCATACGTCATCCAAAAAGGAAGAAAGTTTTTCAACATTTCACTCTTAGTAGAGAGATACTGTAATATCCTTGACATCACTCCAATTATCTAGGATGATTATATAACTGTTCTTGTAACATGTGGATTTGCAGCGACTTGATCAGAATGTTTGATTTGTCCTACTCAAGACTAAGCCCTCTGAAGCTGGAAAATTAATACAATATATCAGGCACAATAACTGATGGAGATAGCAGTGAAGATTTGCCAGAGTTGAGCACTTATTTTAGGCATAGAAATAAGAAGAGATTTCAATTCAATTTATAGCATTTAAATTTATTCATTCTCATAATTACCCCATTCTGCATCAATAACAAATTAATAACACTGGGAGAAGGTAATCAATCCTAACAAGGCAATAGCATGATATCATAAATGTATTTACCGAAGATATAATTAATTGATATAGATCCTCTACTAGAATTAATATAATCAACAGTGCCAACTCATACAAGCATAACCATCAGCACAGTAAAAAACGCCAAAACAAATTATAGAGGAAAGTTACCTCCCCATTCAAATGAACAAGCACATCACCAGGTTCCAAAAGCTTATGTGCTGGGCCACCTGGCACCTGAAACCAAGGCAGGAATATGCCACATTCAAATGAAAACAAAAGCAACAACACTACTTCCTGTTCGGTTATCACTAATATTAACAAACTAGTATATAAATTTAATGACCCAATGCACCGAAATATATACTCACCACAGAATCAACAACAAGCATTCCAGTTTCTTCAGGTGGAGATGCATGGCGCACCAGCTAATTCATTAAAATTGGAAAGAGAATATCATGCATTGGTGATTTTGACAATTACTTCAAGAAATTCATAAGTACAATCTGGAAGAATGGAAGCCTCATGATCAATGATGAATAGAAGAATGTGGGGGTTTAAACCTGTTCCGTTTCGCTTCTGAGCCCAAGTCGACGTGTCTCATCAAAGCCTTTATGGAGAAAAGTAACCTATATCATGCAAAATTTTAACCCAAACCAAACATTACCTTTGGGAAACCCAGAATGAAAGAATGTGAAAGATAAATAAGAACAAAAACTCACTTCAAACAATTACAAAGCATATTTTAACTAAAAAAGATGTGGTCCATTTGTAAGAAAACAATTAAATTTCTAGCAGATTGTCATCCCTTTGACCAATTTGGGATGCTCAATACATGTTATGACCAATTTCCAATGTTCAGAGGTCACGGAGAACAGAAGCTTGCTAAAGCAACTAATCAAATTAAATTCCCTTTCCATGAAATCTGCAGTTCTTCGCAGGTACCACTTTATTACTCCTCTTATAATATCTGAAAAATCTTCATTAATTATGTTGAGAAATTTCTTTGATCAGTAAATTTAAATTCTTCAAATAAATCTTTTTTTATTGGAAATGGTAAGTTAGTGCATGTACGGCATAAAAGCTACTTGTACAGTATCCAAAGTTTCAGTGATTGACTCATTGCTTATTCAAATGCAAAGCACCATAAACAAAAGTATTTCCAGAGGAGATAAGAAAGGTTAGATAGATAATTTATGAAACTAAATTTCAATGCACTTGTAATCAGAAAGTCATGTTATAATACAATGGTAAGCATATAAGGAGAGTTAGTCTTGCAGTCATGCAAGGATGCATGCAACAAAAAATCTATCCAATTATTTTATCCCAAATGTAAAAATGTGAACATCATTAAGTAAATTATACAATGGCGGTGTTACATTTACAACACAAAACAGATTGGGAGGACAAAGATATAGCCCTATAAGAAAGAACTGACAAACCTGAAGCGTACCCCGAGGAATGGTGACAGCCTTCCATTTATTTGTAGTAGAATCTATTCCTTGCTGTAAGAAATCCAATGCCCTCACAACCTGCAAGCCAGTTTAACAGACTATCAGTTATTAGGCACACGAGATCAGAGTCCCATTTAACTAAGTTCAAGTTATTGTTTTAAGTTTTTTGAAAGATCAAAAGGTATTTTCATATATGATTAACGTAGAAAGAAGGTAATTTCATTGCAAGAATGTAACCTAAGTTCCATTTTGATAACAGTTCTTAATAATAGCACATATGTAGGTGAACCTACATCTGTACAGTGACGGAAAATAAACCAAAAATAAGTTGAAATAGGAAGATATCAATGATCAACGGTTCAACCTATAAAAACCAGGGAAAATAGGGTAGTGTCCCATCTAGAGAGTTCAGACAAACAGGATCTTGAAGAAGCAGCACTAATATTTCCACAGAAAAGAAAGAAGTTTCTTGTATTTAAAATGTCAATTCCATCTTCAGGTTTCTTTCTGTAAACAATTAAGTCAAACTGAACTTTCTCCTACCATGGAGGGAAGGTTATCGTCCAGCTTTCATTTAGAAAAAATCAACCAGATGCCCCAAATATATATAACGACTGCTAATGGCCAAACATCAGAAAATTACTTACTCGTTCTAAAGGTAAGAAAAAGGCCGAAGCACTGGATGTCTTGCTCCCAGCATTCAAGGCAACTGCTCTGCCTTGCCAGTCAATTACAGGGGAGCCACTTGAACCACCTTTTGTTCCGGAAGCTGCCTGTAGTATGTAAAATTACCGAAAAGGTGAAGAGAAGCAGTCAACTGGACACAAAAGGATGATAAGATTCGGAACCAGACAGAGCAAGAAAACTCAGTCATCATAGAAAGGGCAACAATTCAGATGTTAATCAACAAAGTTCCAAATATAACAAATTGTTTAAGGTCAAATAACCAAATCTGATAATTTACTATAGACATATATGAGATAGGAATTTGTAAGCAGTGGCAACAACAATGGTACTACTTCAATAAAAATACCACCTTTGCACTTTGTGCATCTGGACTATTTAGTTGTTTATCAAAATTTAACTACTGTCAGCTCCCCGACTCCCAAATCAGCATAAGACCATACAAGCTTCAAATATACATTACTTCCAAACAAACTTATTTTATATGGCCTACATAGATTACTAAGCTGCTTTATAGCATCCGGTTAGAATAGGGCAGAATATCGAACGTGTTATGTCGTGTCAGACCCCGACGCTCAATGACACTCAAGGACATTGATAAGTGTATTTATGAACTTATCTAGGCCGCTAAATGTGGATATTTGAGAGTACTTTTGATGAATTATAGCTTAATCTCTTGTATATGTTAATTGTTATTTGTTAGGTAAAACTTGATGATTCAAAGTAAATTTGGAATAAATGAATGATACCCGACGAAAAAAAAGAATTCCAAAGTTTGGGAACTATGTTACAAATATCCAAAAGATGATGAGGACCAAGAGAAGATGACAAGAATCAATTGGATGTAATTAGAAGACAAAGGCTGAAACTTGCATGGAGAAGGACTCAATCTGCACAAAGGACAACACTTGAGGACCAAACATGCACATTATAATTACAAAGGTTGAGAATGCAAGAACATCAAAGTCATCAAGCTAATTACCGTCTGAAAGTTGTAATACAAACTAAAAATAATGGCATTAAACAAGATAAACAGTTAAGTATTTTTTTATGAAATAAACTTGCCAATTTGTGTGTAAAAAATTTCCACATTTGTTTAGCCAATAACAATAAAATAAAATGCCAATTAACGGTGAGAAATTGCAAGTCAGGTGAAACTAGGCACAGTGGAGCATAGTGCATCTAAGCAATACCATCTTCTACAGACTCTCTCTGTAACATAAAACCCATGATTCTGAGAAAAAATGTTTTGTGACTACTCTCTTTCTTGATCTGACTGATGTTGCTTACATGTTTTAACCTCTGTATTCAAAAGTTCTCTCTATATTTCAACCACGGCCTGTTTATTCCTATGAAATAACCAAGAACGTGGCTAGAATAAAGAATTTTGAATATCAGAACATATCAGCAGCAGTGTGAAAAATCCATACAAAGTGCCAAGCCAGATACTCTATCTATTAGCCATCTAAGTGAACAAAAATAAATCCAGATCACCAATACCCCCACCCACCCCCTTTTCCTGTTTGCTTCAATTGCAGCAGGGTAACATTGATTTTGCAATGAAAAGCAATTGATATCATAAATCTTACTTGCATGTAAAATGTATTGAAGTCGTTGTACCCATCCCTGCACAAGATAATACACTCATCATTAAAATGACAATGGGAGGAGAAACTTTCAATATTGATCCAAGCATAAACTGAGCCAGAATTATTATTGGTAATTACAGATTATGAAGAACCTTAATGGTTCGACCAAAACGAAATATAACAATGATTCTGTAATGCTTGTCAATAATTTTGACCAGCCAGACAAAACGTACTGAATGTAAGGAAAGATCTTCAACCTCTCGGTAAATTAAAGACACGAAGATGTATGTCCAATTAGCAACGTAGAAGCCTAAGATAAAATTTTGAGGAAAAGACGAGTTTTGCACATATAAGTCAACTTGGTCAACTGAAGTGTAGAAAGTTCATCAGTGTCTATAAAATACTCCTATACCAATCATTCAATGACTTAGTTTGGTATGGACAGTAAGTTGATCGGTTTTTAAGGCCACGATTCATATCAGAACTGTCTTACTACAGAAACAATTTTTCTGTCGAAAATTAAATAATTGGTCAATGGAGAAAGCAATATTGCTTGCATCTGAAACACTATTAGAAAATGCAGAGCGTACATGAGACGAGAGTGTTGTGCTGGAAACATTTAATTCAATCTACAATGGTTGGATTTAAAACAGAAATGATACAGCATGTCGTATAACAAAATAAGCAATAGAAGATTCTTCACAACCAAAATTACATAGGGAGAAAAGAGTGCAGAATGTAGTACACAGGAAGACATTGTCACTTAATCAATCAAAATGCACAAGTAGATAAGGAAAGAATATTTGCAATCATTTTTCAGCTTATATCTAACAAACTGAATGTCAAGTTCTTGGATCATAGGTTCTTCTCTCCATCGGAACAATAGGTAAATCCATTGTCTAAAAAAAACCAACTTGAAGTATAGGCCTTGAATTCCGCTTGATGTGAAGCTCTCATAAAACGCTCGAATTCCAATACTTGACAATTATTTGGTAGAAATCAATCATATAATTTTCAGACTTCAAAAATCATCACTAAGGTCTCCCCCCACTACTACTCTTAATGATATTGCAAGTTCATGAATAAGCAATCAGATACAAATCAGAATCAGAATGGCAAATAGATTAACATACTTTTTATAGTGTGGGGCATCTCTGTCCAAACGAGCAAGGGTACCAGCCAAAATAGAGACCTGTAGATTCAGAAAGGAGCAAAATATACTAAAAATAATGCAGATTGAGGATTATGTGATGCAACTAATGTAGAAAACTCAGAAAGAAATCCAAGATGAGTGAAAGCAACAATGCTTCATCACTATATTCATTATATTTGTAGACAGACATTAAGTCCAGATTGAGCCTAATATCAACTTGGCCACCATTAACCAGTGGGCAAGAAACATGATATTGTAAATACTACAAACAGATCAATTATTAGTTCTTACTAATAGACATGATCTAATTTCTTAGGGATTTAAATTTGCCATACAATAAATCAATTGACAAGAAAAGATCTGCATACCTTTTCCCCACTATCGTTGCCCACAACCCTGATTTCAAGTCCAACACAAGCTGCCTCAGGAGCAAGAGGAATCTCCTCGTAGCTCAGAAATTGTATAGCACAAGGGTCATAATGAAAAAAGCCAAAATCGTGAACCTAGAAAAACAAAGCATCATGTTAGCACGACGTACCTGATATAGATCTAAGGTACGATTTCAACCCTTATCAGGCTAAAGAAAGATCTAGACAAACTTCCACTAAGAAAGTGATAGACAGCTTCTCTCTCTCTCTCTCTCTCTCTCTCTCACACACACACACAGAGACACGTGTAACTAGGCAACTAGCAAACTGCTGAAAAAGAAAGTGGGTATCAATCATTAAGATTCGGCGCCATGATGCATCTCTTTTCTTCAATAATATCTTCACTTAAAACAAGGAATGGCCCTTTCAATGGAAGAGGTCAAAGGAGCAAGCAAGATGCCGTAATGTGCCAAAAGAAAGATGAGTAGAGGATACATCTAAGATAAAACAACATTCACCAGAGGTTAATCTCACAGTAAGTGTGTGAATAGATATAGGATTTTGTAGCCCACCAGTCGCATTAGATTGCCATGCCCTTGGATTGTTCTCCATGAATTACCAAAAGCAAGACATTGTAGAAAGCAAGATGACCGTGGAAAAAAACAATTTTGAAGTGTTACAACTACACAACAACTTTGTAGTGTCATAACTACACGACAAAACTGTCCGCAGCTTATGCATTTGTCAAGGATAGAGACTGAAGAAATAATAATTTCGGACGAGACTAAAAGGACATATGAACCACTGCATATTAAGTTGCACAATGGGTCTGTTATTTAAGAAAACTATCTTAAGCAAGATTGCTGTGGAAAGAAACAATTTTGGAGTATTAAAACTACACAGGAACTTTCAAGTTTTATAACTATATGAAAAAACTGTGCGCAGCTTATGCATTTGACAAGGATAGGGACTGAAAAAATAATAATTTCTGACAAGTCTAGGAAGGCCATATGAACAGCTGCGTATTAGGTTGGATCTGTTATTCATTAAAATAAACTTTAGCTGGATTGCCAGTTAACAATCTAATTATAAGTTCTCAATGTAGAAACTTTCAACAAATAATACAACTCAAGCACACTTTCGTTCAATCAATAGTCCGACTCATGCAATATATCCCTTCTTTCTGTTCCCATATTAGTTCTGGTAAATAAATTCTTAAGTTTTTAATTTGACTCCTATTACATCAAAAACTTGAAAATCTACCCGGCCAGTTTTGAATTGTAAGATTATGATTAGTACTCCAACAAGAAAGCTGAATTATTCATGAAATGAAGCAGTAACAACTCACGGGATCTCTGTATATTGGATACACCGGAATTTCTTCTCGGTTCACAAACATAGCTTCAGCCACCACCGGCCCTGTGACAAGAAACATAACAATCGTCGAACCACGTTCAAGAAAAAGAAAAAGGACTTAGCTAAAGGGAGAAAGATAAAAAAAGATTAATTTTGAACCAGGCTTGACAACGTGGCGGTTGGTGAGGATGATGCCACGGCGCTTATCGACCACGAAGCCTGTGGCATAGGAGGCGCCGGCGGACTCGGTGTCAAAGGCGCGGCAAGCGGTGGTGCGGAGGACAACAACGGCGAGGACCACTTTGTTGAGGGCTCTCCTCCAGTCATCGGCGGTTGCCTGGCTCTCCTTGAGCGGCGGATCGATCTCCATGCACAGCTCCTCCTTCATGCTTGTCTCCATCCCTGACAACACCTCATCCGATCCCAACCTCTCCATTTCAATTACCAGACCTTCAAAACCCTAAAAATCAATCTTTTTCAGTGCTAGTGGTACAAGTTTTCGGACAGAAAAATCTTAACCTCAAGATATGAATTATGAATTTGTGTCTGATGCGGAATCTGAGTTTAGCAAATATTTCGGCGAGTGTAGAGTTTTACTGATTTTCGGCTTCTTTGGGATCTGAAAATGTGTGTGAATTTAATATTTATTGAAGAGAAATATTGTCTCTAATATTGTTTCTTGTCGTTCATTGGTTTCATTTTCTTTCAGCCCGTATTTATTGGTACTTTCAGTGGTCAGATTTGATTGTCTGCAGTAGTTTTTAGTGCAGTGTTTATGAGATGCGCAATACATTGTTGTACACTTTGAACAAAGTTTCAAATGTCAAATTTCTACTGTAGATAGCGGAGTACAACGAGGATGGATCACCTATGTCGGAAGAAAATGAAATGGGTAAATACTCTTGTTTTAGTAGATGTGCCAAATGGCTATTGAAGTGTGACACTGTACATTTCTTTTAATACATTGTCCCTGGTCTAATTTTCGGCTAAAAATCAAAATTTCAATAACATTTTAATAATAATCAATAAAATGTATATTTGAAAAATTGATAAAAGTTATAGATCTCATCAAATGTATAGTTAAAAACGAGTTTTAAAAACTAGAACCAAACAGAATTATGGTAGCATGTGTCTTCTGATCAATGAGTAGATTTATTGTCGGTAATTAGGTTGGTATATCAAGTTCAAATATGATTTAGCTAGTTTTCAATGCTCGACTGGGAGTTGACTTTTATCCTCGAAAAGCTACACAGTGCGTGTCCAAATTACAATTTTTTTCATTTGAAAATTATAAATTGCATTTTGAATACAATATCGTGTTTAAACTCACTCTCGTCAAATTTAAAAAATTAACATTATTAAACTCAAATAAAGAAATTGACCTTATTTTAGTCGTATTCATCTGTTTTACAAGTGACTATTGTTATGTCCCCGTTTGATCTACATTATTATCTCATTAAAATAAAAAATATGATTGTTATTCATCACATCAACATTTAAATTCAAATTTTCTATCTCTTATGTGAGCACTAATAACGGCTATATTTTTCATTTTCATTCTAGAATAATTTGGCTCAAACATTGCCAAATTATTCTAAAATATTGCAACCTGATATTCGAAAATATTGCAACCTGATAATTTAGCATTTTCTTTGGACTTTTGAATTCCATACCTTACTCCATAGTATTTTTATCCACTAAGAGTCCGTTTGATTGTAAGGGTGGAAAATAGATGAAAAGAAAATGAATTTCAGGGAAAGTAATTGTCTAAAAATTGTTTTGTAGGGAATTGTTAATTTAATGTGTTTGATTAGTATAATTTTTCACCCGAAAAATTTTTAAATTTTGTGTTCGTTTGGCTTTATTTTACATGAAAATTGTCCATTAAAGTGATAGTTTTTTCCACAATTGGTTATAAAATTTGTTCCATTGCCAAAAAGTAAAAAAAAAATAAAAAAAATATTTTTTTAATCAAAGTTTAGTATTCGTTTGACTTTGTTTTATATGAAAATTATCTATTAAAGTGAAATTTTTTTTTTACAACTAGTTATGAAATTTGTTTTCATTGCATCAAAAAAAAATTTTTTTAAAAAACATGGAAACCATTTTCCCACCTAAATGGTAGGAAAAAGAATTCAAGGAAAAGCTATAAATTGTAACCATGTGAGAGAGTGGCAATTCCAATTGCCAAGAAAAAAACATGCTATCAAATACCAAAAAATATGAAAAATGGAATGGAAAATCAACTTTATCAAACACACCCTAAGAGAATATTTTTCTCTTTTCTAACCTGAATTGTTGCCATTGGCGGACACAAGGGGGGCTAGGGGCACATCCCCCCTCCCCCCAACTTTGCTTTTCTTTGCTTTTTTTCTGTGTTTTGTTTCAATTTTCGAAATTATTATAAAATGTGAAATGAAATCGAAATATTGCATTATTAATATCATTTCGAAGTGCTCATAGTCTAGTTTTTTATATCGTTAACGGCGTATGAAACGACCAATCGTAAAAAATTTACGACTTGTCAAAGAAGGAGATTTAAAATTAGTATTTCTAGAATTTCGACAGCATGCTAATTTTAAAAATTCTCCGACGATCGTACAGTAGTCGAATCTACAAATCGTTTATACCATCTCAAAACTTGTTTCGAGAACTACATTATATGCATATTGAACAGTTCAAACAAATATCGAAAATAGTTAAATATGCATTAAACGTACGTCTTAAAAAGAAGCGTCTAATTCGCATTTTTTTAAAAATTTTAATTATTTCATTAACATTTATTATTTTTTTGATACAAATTTCTCAATATAATTTGCATTATTTTATTAGGAAATTTATATAGGATATGACATCAAAATTTTTTGAAATTTTACATCCGGAAAAGTCGTATTTCATGTAAATTTTCAGATGCAAAATTACAAGGGGTGTGATTTTTTTGAATGTAAATTTTTGATTGTAAAATTTTTCCCAACTTTAATTCTCTGCGTCCGCCCCTGATTGTTGCCATTACCATTCAATTTCAACTAAAAATAAACATTGAATTATAAACACGGCATTCTTCAATTGTCTATTTTGTCCCGTTTGATAGCCTTAATTTTCCATGAAAAATGAAAACATTTTCATTTTCCACCCTTAAAAAGCAGTTTGATAGGTAAATTTTTTCATGGAAAACGTTTTCCGCCCTTTTCTAGGTACAATCATTTGATGCACAAAAACTTGATTTTGTTTTCTCACATATTAGGTGGGAAACAAATATGGTAATTTTTTCTAATTGTTTAGTTTTTATTTTTTATTTTTTGACTTTTTGGTAATTAGAACAAATTCTAAACGTATTGGTAGAAAAATTATCACTTTAATGGATATTTTTTATAAAAAAAGAAGCCAAACGGACACCAAACTTTCAATATTTTTCAGGTACAAAATTATACCAATCAAACACAATTAATTACAATTTCCAGGAAAACATTTTCTAGGAAAATCTTTTTCCTGTAAAACATTTTCTTTCCACCCATTTTCCACCATTTCAATCAAACGGACCCTTAGGTTGTGCTCACAACCTTTTTTCTTTTTAAGTCATTCTTGCGACTTTATGATAGCTTTTTGTCGATTAAAAAGCACATAATCCAAGCGATTCTCCTTTCGTTCTCTCCCCCTTTTTGTGTCCTTTCTTTTGGCAAGTTGCAATTCTCTTTTATTTTCTTAGCTTTTGTCTTTGTAGCATAATTGTATTTCATATTCACGTAGACCATCTTGTTTCTATCCTTAGTCCATATTTGGTCTTTATTTTTTATAATTCATTTTCAATTATACATTAAGTGAGACTTACAACTTTTATCAATTTTTCAATCACACGAGTCATCTACTTTTATCAAATTTTATTAAAAATCTGATTTTTTATCAAAACCAAATAGAGGCGTAATCTCTGGGCTTTCCTTTTTTTTTCTTTTTTGTTTTAATGCATGTATTATAGTCCATCCTACCTAACATTTTTAATCTTAGGAGGTTGTATTGCTCATTCTACATTCGTATATTGCGGTTATATTCATTATTTGTATTGTCTAATCCTATCATTGATCTCTAATAGATGATCAACAAATTTCCTTGCCTAATCAGAGATTTTTCCTCCTAAATCGACTATTTTGTTGCTCAATAAGGAGTAAGAAGAGAAATGACTATTTATGAGGAAGCTATTTCAAATTTAACATATTATTCTTCATAAGAAGTATGCATATTTATAGATTTATATTCCAACTTTGTGGGTAAATGAGTCGTTAGAGTACATGTGATAGCCATCGATGATTGATTTCTAACCGATTTATTATTAGTTCATTTTTTTAGTTGTCTGCTTATATGTTCTTCGTTCATTGGTTGCGAAGTTATGTTTTATACTTCTATAGACATATGACTTGATAAACGATTTTTGATGTGGAGTGGGTTGATAGTTTGTTATTTGCCGGTTCTTACTATCGTTCTTTTTGCATCCTAAGGTTCGCATACATATTACTTACTTCAAAAAAGGTTCATAGGAATACGTGTTCACAGAAATTCGTTCATGGGTTTTTAGTATTCAACACCTATCAAATAATACAATATCGATACATTAACGTACCCGATCACGAACACGTTCAAAGTTATAGTCATTCTAATGGTTAAGCCAACTATATCTCCCCTACGTTTCAAGAAGAAGGTAAAGATAATTGCTTGGATTGGGATTGGGTTGGAAAAAAAGTACAGGTTTTGGTTACTCCATGCCCAAATGGCTCTTGAAATGAGAAACGGTGTAGCGTTTCTTTTAACACAAGGCATTGCATGCCGATAGAGCACCTTCTGAGTCGATTGATGGTTACGAATTAGGTTCATCAAGTTGAATTATGATTTGGTTCAATTTCGATATAATTTGAATTTTCAATTGAGATAATTTCGATACGTGAGAATATGAAGCTCCACATGTGACACAAAAATTGTCTTACTTTTTTAAATTTTCTTTAGAATATTGAATTCCCCACCCTCCCCAACAGTGTTTTCATACATTAATAGAATATTTTTCTCTTTTTAATCTAATCTAAATTATCGCAGTGTCACTACCTTTCAATTAAACATAAACATTGAATTATTACCACTTCATTCTTCAACTCTCTTTCTTATTTAGGTTGTGCTTATAACCGTTTTTCTTTTTGAGACACATAATCATATTGTATATTCATGTATTTCATTTCCAACTTCCTTGTTTCTTTAACCTATCTACTCACTTTTCTTCTTTTGACATTTGTAATGCCTACTAGCTATGGTTGTGCAATGCACGGATTTTGTTATTTTGAAGGTAATATTAGCATTGAATACGAAGGATTAAGGGGAGATATAAGTAAGGTTAGCAAAATGAATTTAATTGAACAAAATAAATTTACATATGATTTCACCCATAGAATACAGTTATAAAACATTCAAAGAGTGTGAAGAAATTTTAAAAAAACTTAAACGAGATTCATAGAGAATTTATCTTTCGAAATTGTTATGTAAAAACTAAAACAAAGAACAAATATACATCTAGAGAAGTATAGAAAGAATAATTCTTCATCATTACAATCATCTTCTGCTGCATCTATTTGTTCGTCTAATGAGAGCTCAAAATCCCGGCAGTCAGTAGGTCTTCTATAAGCTCAACAAAGATATTTTTTTGTACAAAAAATCTTGGAAGGCAGTGGAGAATTGACGTAGGAAATTTGAATTTGATGTTTGTGGGGCAGTTCGTGTACAAGAAGCTGGTTTTTCCATTTTTGGCCCCCTTTTTAGGATAAGTATGTGAATTCAATATTAATGGGTACATTTACAGAAGAAATGAGAGTCCGTTTGATTGTTATGGTGGAAAATGGGTAGAAAAAAATGAATTCTAGGGAATTAAATTGCCTAGAAATTGTTTTATTGTGAGTTATAATTAATTGTGTTTGATTGATATAATTTTCCACCTGAAAAATGTTAAAAGTTTGGTATCCGTTTGACTTCATTTTTCTTATCCATTAAAGTGATAATTTTTCTACCATTGGGTCTAGAATTTGTTCCAATTGCCAAAAAAAAAAAAAACTGAATTTTTTTTTAACCATACGGAATATCATTCGTTTGGTTTTATTTTATATGAAAATTGTCAATAAAAGTGAGAAATTTTTTTACCATTATATCTATATTTTTTTTAATTGTCAAAAAAAGGAAAGCTAGAAAATAAGAAACCAACCAAACCAAAGGAAAACAAATTCTTTTCACGCATGGAAAATGGGCGCGTCAGTGGGCATGAGTGAAAACCAATTATAGGGAAAAAGTAACCTATCAAACACAACCTTAGATATTTAAAGGCAAATTAGTAGATTTGAAAAGAAAGTGTAGAGGTGGGTCGAGCGGGCAGCATCCCTCGTGGAGGTTCGGAGGCAACACCCCCAACGCAGATCAACCTGACCGGTCAGGTCGTTGGGGTCAAGGGCAAGCCAAATTATCCCAATAAATAAAAAATGAGATACAAAAATGAATTTGAAAAAACAGAAGCTGCAAATTAGGATTAGTTTCCACTAAGCTAATTCAATTTCACTTTCAAGGGTCAAAGAAATCCCCATTTTTTTATTATTTATTTTTGTTTCCACGAGAATAATTTTTTTACTCTGAATAAAACATTATGAAAAAGGATCGTCAACATTTTTCAAATTAAACGTATTTTCCACTTTCATGTTTTGTGACAAACTTTCCAAACAATTCGGAGAGTTTTAAAAAATCTCGTCATTTACATTGGTGTGTAGGAAAGTAATGAAATATCATTGTGTTCACTTACATTTCACTAAATGTTATCGTTCTCAATCTAATTTTTGTGGAAAATTCTAGTCATCATGATAAGCTGAGTTTCTTGTAAATGATAAGAAATGATCATACTTATGAAACCTAATGCTATTTTTTCGCATACATTCAATCAAAGGTACTAACACAATATTAGAAACGGAATTCCAATTGCTTGCCTTGGTTTTGTTTTGGTAAAGGAGAAACGATATTCTTTGAAATTTATTATCTTAAAAGAGGAGAAGAAAAACAGATAAAGAAAAGAAAAACAGGTCGAGGGGGTAGCACCCTCGTGAGGGTTTGGGGGCAACGCCTCCGAAAGGAAATCTGATTTGTAAACGATTGTGAGGTTTTATAATTTTTATTAATGTTTTTGAATTAAATCATTAATATGTGAAATTGTATTTAGTTTGTGTAAAATGTAAGCAAATGGTATTACCTAAATTTAAAAATAAGTTCGTAAATTTGGTTAATATTATTTATAGAAATTTATCGTATATTAATTACTATTTGCACTGTAATTAAAAAAAAAAAAAAACATCAACTCCGATGCTCCGCACACTACATAGCATTTGCTCCGTGGTGTCCGGTGCGGAGCCAATGCTCCGCATAGTTCGGACAATTTTTTTTCTTCGACATTCTTCATTCAACAATTGTGGTATTTAATTTTTTTTCTTTTCTTTTTTAGTCAACAATTGCGGGTAAGGAAGAAGTCTATATTACTCTTTTGTTTTGATAAAATGATGATGAAAAATGTTTCACAAATGAACAGTAAATAATAGGGGATAAAATGGAAAAAAAATTAATTGGTGAGGAATAAAATGAAAATGAAAAATGCTTCACAAATGAATACTTCTCAGCGGATTGACTCTTTTATATTAGTAGGAATAATATGATCCATTCATGATTCATGTGAACGGAATATTTAATACTTTTCAACTGATGGGACGGAGTCGAATTTTTGGTGCAATCCCCAAGAATTAAAACAAGTCCAGTTGGGGTGGGGGGTGCGGGGGAGGGGGGTGTATTTTCATCCATGATTTTTACTTGTACGTTCACTGTTAAAAAAAAAAAAAAATTATATATTACATTTCTAACCTTTAGTAAATTTACTTAAATGGACAATAATAAAGCTATTAAACGAAATAAAATTATTTTATCTATTCCATTCTTTGCTATCCTCTCTCTCCACAATTCTATTTTTACTGTTCTAAATAATTTTCATTTTCAATGGTTGTTCAATTTCAATTCAAACCTGTCTTACCCCAAAATTACACTCACTTTCTTGCAACTTCTTTTCCAGTACTTGAAAATAATAGAAATGATAAAACCCTGTTTGTTTCTGATTCTCAAATCAATTCTCAAATCAATTCTCATTTTCAACCACACATTCTTCAATAAAATAATATTTTTCATCACATCAATACTTTTTTTTTCTTTTTCAACCACACATTTCCCATCATATCACTATTCAAAATCAATTCTTCCCCCAAAAATCCCTACCAAACAGGCTCTAAATTTGGGAATAGATAGAGGAAAATCATCAAAATATGCATAGTTTTTAGTAGAATGTGCAAGCACCTCTGGCAGTTGATGCTAAGAAAATGGAAAGAATGTTTCTCACTGTGAGTTTTTTTTTTTTTTTTTCCAGATTATTTTCATTGATTGTGTGCTACTCGTTTCTATAATTTAAGGAAATTACAAATTGTGTATAGTTTTTCTAGATTTTTTTACTGTAATTCGCTTAATAGGATATCTCCAAGAGACTCTTTAAACACGAGATGTTGTTTATTTTAAAGAGTTAACATTTAAAATTATGAACACAGATACTCTATAAATTAACATTTTAATTATAGAACTCACTCTCTATAATTAAATGCATTCAAAGAGTTTCAATTTTCAATATATGACAACAATAAAATAATTTAAAGAAAAGCTAGTTAAAATAAAAAATAAAGAAAAATAATAAATATTTTTTAGGAATAGTAAAATCAAATGTTAAATATAAATAGTTTGTCGGAGTATTTCAAAATTTTAACTCTCTAAATTTATAAATACTATCCAAATGATAGAATATACTCTTTAAAAATAGAAAGCATATTGGAGATGCCCTAACTATAATATTATGTTTTATGTTCATTATTCAATTTTCAAAGATAAAAGTTTTTTTTTTTTTTAATAACATAAGGTGTATGTTTTCAATTTTAGGAAAGGTATGTTTTGTTTAAAATGTCGAGATTGTTAGTGTTTTTTTTTTTTTTTTCGGCTTCGCTACTAGTGGAACAAATGCTCAGGGTAACAATCCATCCAAAACCAAACTCCAAATTATTTCAAACCTCTTACACATATATGTGCGACTACTAAATCTGAATCGAACTCTTCGATTTGACCCAAGAGTTATAAAACTCATTTTGAACTCTTGAAAATCAGAAAGTTTCTTGTTTGCACATTTATCTTTCTTTAGTTCTCAATTTTCATTGGATGCAATTCAATCATAGTGAGTATTGAGCATAACCTTGGGATTGCCAATGGTTTCTTGGACTAGCACCAACTTTTGCTCGACTTCAAAAGGTGTCATTATTTCTCGTTTGGGCTGGGCATCATGTTAGATGGAGGTCGAGAGACAACCTTAGTTTTGGGGATAAATTTAAAGTGGATATATAATTTTTAAATGAATGAATTTAATAATATTAATATTAGATAAACGTGGACGCATATAGTACTTTTATAAAATTTAAAATTTTAATATGGATGAACTTATGGTGTAATAGATATATAAAATCGGTGGACGGAAAGAACGGTACCCAAAATAAAAACATATTATTTCACAAATTCAAATACCTGATAATTGTACAAAAAGATGAATGATAATAAATCAAAACAGAATTGAAATGGGATTAGTACTATCATTAGGCTAATCTAAGTAGTATTATTTTTGGATATGGTTCTAATGAATGAACTACTTTTAGTCAACTCTCGAAGGGGTTTATTCGTAAATCTAATTAAGTTATAAGCAAATCCTCCAAATATGGTCCCAATAAGTGGGCCAAATATATAAACCCAGAGTCCTCTATAAGTATGCTTTACAATGGCTGGGCCTATGCTCCTTGCTGGGTTCATTGAGGCTCCAGAAATCGGCCTGCAGATTAAATAGATAATTAAAAATAATATATTGTTAAAAAAATTATTTTAATTTTTTTTGTATTGTCCAATCCCTTCACAAAACACAGTATCGAGACATTAACGTACCCGGCAACAAACACGTTTAACATTATAGTCATTCCAACAGCTAAGCCAGCAAGATCTCCAATCTACGTCTCAAGAAGAAAATAAATAAACAAATTAGGTAAGCAAAGCATGAAAATTTTACGGGCGGCTCGTTCTGTAGTATGAAATTTAGAGCATCGAAATAATACATTTTACCAATATTTCTAGTGTTACGTACCGCTCTACTATCTGTTGCAACGCCAGAGATGTTGAACATCAAGAGGAAGGAGATAATGATTTCTATAGTGAGAGATTGTCCATTTGATCCGACGGGTAAGGTGCCAAAATAAGCTTCCGAGGTGACGTCAAACATGATAGCCAAAGTGCAACT
This sequence comes from Fraxinus americana, assembly GCA_035079005.1. Classification (NCBI taxonomy): domain Eukaryota; kingdom Viridiplantae; phylum Streptophyta; class Magnoliopsida; order Lamiales; family Oleaceae; genus Fraxinus; species Fraxinus americana. Next base: position 32,348,913 of record CM068712.1, read on the forward strand.
TGCAAGGATTGATCCTATCAATTGCGCTATTATATATAACGGAACCTGCAAATCATGGAACATTACTATATCTGGTGATGATTCGAATTATCAATAGACAATAATGCAACTTTTTGTTTAATATGCAACATGAATCCAATAAAATATTCAGTGCAAATTCAACACATGGAACATAATAAATGACGACGAAAACCCACGAATTTCTTGCACGATATGATCGTATTTCAAACTTATCAATTGCCATCCTGTTTTAACTACATGAAATCAATCAATTTTACATATTAAACATGCCTACTGCATTGATTAGTACCTCTTTCCATGGAAAACGGCGGAAGATGGCGAAGGTAATGGTGACCGCAGGGTTGAAATGAGCCCCGGATATGTGCCCTACAGAGTAGACCATGACCATCACAATTAGTCCCCATGTCGCACAAATGCCTGGGAATGTGACCGTGCCACCATACAATTTATTCACCACAACGGCGCCACACCCCGAAAATATAATAAAATATGTGCCGATCACCTCTGCTATCACCTGGAAAACATCTAACACGTCACGCGTCTACTGCATTTTTTTCATGCTCGATTAGACATGATTGAAAGAGACATATTATGCATGAATATGAAAAGTCGAAGACTATTGAGACTCGAACCAAAAAGCTTTGCGTAGGGTATTTATAAATGGGATCTAACCTTTTGCACGAGAGTTACGATTGAAGCCGACGTACAGAAGCCTTCTTTAGCATTGGATTGGAACGTTGAGGTGTCTACTCCTTCTTCCATTTTTGAGATCTCCATATCTTCGATTGCCATAATTCACAAGTAAAAGACGTGGCCTTGTAAAATGTACAACAGATTTTTTTTTTTTAAGAAAAAGATAAAGATTCCTCGGAGTGGATAACAATTTTATTGTGTCATTAGTGGATAACGATGAACGAGTCCTCCGAGTTTTTTGATGGATTATCCTTAATTGTCTGAGTTTACGATGCATTATCTGTTTTGTCATGTCATTAATTGAAATTTGCAAGACTTCTACTGTAAAATATAAAAAAATTTATAATTATAGAATTTTATTAAATTGTGCATTGACGAGAGTATTAATAATTTAAGAAGATTGATATAAATACATAAATAGTTTAGAAATTATCCTTTCGAGTGTTTTACAAAAATAAAAATTAAAAATCTTTTGATTTTCTTGATTCCACCTTGTCTCCTTGTTTGCTTTTCTTGGTTTCACCTTCAAATTATCTCCAATATTCTTCAAGAACTTACAAATGTGCAACAAGGATTGATAATTAAACCCAATACTATTGGTTATTTATAATGTGAAGTGAATTATACTGTTTTGTGAGAGGAATTTAATGCATTGGTTGACGATGAAGTTGTGTCAAAAAATGATTGGATGACGGAACAGTCAAATGAAATTTTGCCACATGGCGTTTATGTAATCTTGCATGTTATCCAAAATGTTAGTGTATCATGATTGATTTAAAAAGAAACTTCTTTTCAATTTTAATCCAGATACGTCACTTTAATTCCCAAGGCACCGAAATATTAATTAGCAATTTGATCTCAAGCATTGATACCTTTAAGAACTTAATTTAGTAATCGAAGTCCATTACTCATTCAGGATTAAAGTATTACATACAAAAATAAGTAAAACTAAATTAACTTGGTCAATTTCAAAAATTAAATCTCACGTGATCTAGTCCATTACATTCTCAAATGTACACTCAATTTCATTACCAAAGTCAAAGATCAACTTTAATAAAATTAAGATGATCTTACATATAAAAAAATAATAATAATTTAGATCGAATTATAAATTAAATATTTTCGTGTTTTTGACGACATTTGCCATTTTTCTCTGTTTGTTTTTACTTGCCACTATTGGTTTTAAATTATTATTATTAAAACATCTATTGCCGGTGATTCTTCTGAATTGACAGCTGCTTTCAAGTACCCAAAACCTCGTATAGGCATTAAGCTCAATTTGTGTCAAACGGTGTTATTGGGCCACACAAAAATTTTGGACTAGAATTGGTGGGGTGCGCCAGGCCCGTGCTGTAGTGCAACGCATGGACGACGCTCGAGGGCCCGAGCAGCAAGCTGCCCTTTGGATCCTCCCCCTTAAAAAATTAATTTAATATCGTGTGGGCCGATGGCCCACATATCAGATATTAAACTGATAAGAACAGATACTACACTTGATCTTAGCCAAAAGGCCGAGAAAGGTATGCTTTTCTTCATGTCGGCCCGTCCAGTTTATAGCCACCTCCTGCAACTTTGTTTACTTTGACTACCGATGTGGGATGTGAAATGGAAAAACCTTGCAAGTTATTCTTCTTCTTCTTTCACCTTCAGAATGATCATATTTTCCGTAACCTCCAAGTTCCTCAACCAAATATTATTAATAAACCTTTTATCAGTCATTTTTGAGTGGCTTCATAATCCACACAAACAAACGAACAATTAACATTATCAGAAAAATATACTGTTTCTTTGAGGAAAAAAAACCTTAAAAACTTGCTAAAAAGTTAAAGATCAAAATCAGCAGTTAATTTTAACAAAATATTCGACGAGACCCATAATTTTTCAATCATACTTTTATCAAACAAGCCGTTATTAAACTTCTTGTTGTCTGTACTATGAATATAAACATATTCTTTGTTCATTTTCTCGTTTATATTTTGCATATATCCCGATTTGATGACCTCTGCCCAACAACGTGCTGCCCTGTTCCTCTTTGGGGTCATAACATAAATTATTATATTTATGACTGAAGAGGATAAAGATAGAATCCGCAAGGATCCATATGACTGGAGCTTTTGAGGTTTTATGACTGTTGTCATCATTACTTCAGGAAATGGAAATGGCGGGCTTTACGGAAATTTTTGTTATTTTGCGGAAGTGCATGCATCATCTGGACGGGGATGTTATTTCAAGAACACGGTTAATAAAACCAAACAAGAATTTGGAAAGTGCTGTCAACTGTTAAAAACAAGGGATTTGGTTCCACATCCTGTGCTATAAAGCAAGATAAAAAAAGATAAATCCGTGTACATTTGTATTGCAAACCGTGTCCAAACTCATGGCTAAATCCGCCACTGCTTCTTTATGACCCCCTATAACCTGAATGTATTGAGGTAGTATGTCAAACAAGTTAGGCCAAAGCTACAAAGTATGCTATGCTATTATTACAGGAAGAATTTGAATATCCCTAGTCAAGTTGAAGAACACAATTTTGACACTCAAAGAAGCACATAAACAAACTTAGATATTTATAATCAAATTCAAGCCTAACAATCTTGAATAATCCAAAATAGTAAAAAACTAAAAATTAATGTATACTTCAAATCTTCTGGGATGTACTTTTTCCAGATAACAATTGAATCGAACAAGTGGAGCTTTTAAGGCCAATACATTCATATTCAAACATGTCCATATGCAACAACATTCGAAGATAATTTTTGATGTCACATTTACAGCCTTATATTAGTAATATCATGTCTAAACGAATTCACCTATCGTCGCTCCTATACCTGTCTTGCCCTGCTTTAGAAATTGGTTTGAAGGAAGTGAGGAACGCGCAGAAATTCCCACAAAACAATTATAAAAATAAATTCTAAACTACAATTTTGGCATCAAACAAATCCCATCAAGAAAATAAGATAATCAGCATCTTCATCCTGATAATTACAACATATACTTAAATCCTATAGGAAGTTTACCACAAGAATATTGCTTCAGAAGTATAGACAAAAACCTTTACTTCTCGTACAACTTCCAATACAGAGTATTACACGAAGTAGAGAAAACTAGAAAATTACTATATTTTCAAGTCCTAAAAATAATTCAGTTTATTAACACTTACCAGTCACCCCGTACCAACAACAAAGGCCTGGACTGGCATTTAGTGCTATATGTTTTTTTTTTTTTTCTATAGACAATTTGATCTCACAAACTGAGCAATGCAAGGGAACCTCAAGCACAAAGTACAATACGTTAATACAATCACTTCAATGAAACTTCTGAAGCACAATTACTAATAGGCAGATCAGCTGGAGTGCATACAAGAGCCCGTTGCTGTAAATGTTTTAAACTCTGCTCCATGCTAACTTGCACCATCTCCGCTAGCATCTGCTTTGCTTTTCCTGTTTGATCCTCCCCATCAATCCGAGATATAATATTGCACACTATATTCTCAAGTGTATTGGGTTGAACCTCGGACCGTGGATAAGGATTGTCTCTCAGCAAACGCAAAAGCGTTTGTGCTTTTGACTGAGACTTGGGTGTTCCTTGAACTGTGAGCTCAAGAAGTCCCGGGATGACACCTTCTCTAAGAATCGGTTCTCGATACTTACAACGATCACTCTCACACATTGTCAAAAGAGTTCCCACTGCATGCTCCCGGCTTTGAAGTGACCCACTTTCAAGCACTTCTACTACTGCAAGTATTCCCCCTCTTCAGATGTAAGTACAGTACTTCCCTCGTCAAAACCCACCAACAATTCTATTAAACCAGTACATCTTTCCGCTGTTTTTGAAGACTTCTTACAGGATTTAAGCAAATCGACTAAGGGAGGAATTGGTTCTGTTTGAAGAATCAGGCTAACATTTTCTGGATGTGTGGATAGGTTGTAAAGGGCCATTACAGCATCAGATTTAGTTTGGGAGCTCCCATGTCTTAAAGTTTCGACAAGAAGAGGGATGGCACCAGACGCACTGATGATTGGTTTGTTCACAGATGATGCAGAAAGGGTGATTAAAGCCGCAATTGCATTCTCCTCTAGAGTTGGATCCTCTGACTGAAGGAAGCCGATAATAGGTTCTAAGGCACCGGCATCTATGATATTTATCTTGTTCCTGCAAATAAATGAAATCAAATCAAACAGTTAGTCTCAGTTAGATACAGCTAAATGAGAAAGCCAAAGGTAGTGCAAAGTTTCACAGTCTTAAGTACAACACACTACAGCAAGATATAGGTGAATTACACATGGATCAGAAGAAATATTCCATAAAGATTAGGATTAGCATCAAAGACTTGAGTAAGCAATTCAATTTGACTGTTAAATTGTATCAAATACAAACTAAATCCCCAAGACACATGGGGTCAAAATCAACTAAGTCCATGGAAATTGTCCAAACAGTTTACAACCTGGGTCGACAATTCTAGCACTTAATTTAAATTTGACATCATCACAGATGAAGATTTAACAGGCAATGATATCCACAGAAGTTATGGGACATAGATCATGGTAGCCCATGTGCCTCAAGACCATGTTAACAGAGGTATCAAGGTCAATACATACCATATTATGCCTATTAGTATGGAACCACAATATTCAGTTTCTTTCAGATGGTTAAAAGGGGCTCTCACACAACTCGGTGAACTTGATTCGTCATGTTCAAATGATCGTGGTTACTCTCTTGAATACTGATTAATCCCAACTCCAAGTCCAAGATAAAGGACCCTCCATTTTAATTTTAAAATGGAATCTTTCCTTACCCCCATTCACTTGAGTTAAAGGGGTTTCTACACATTCTTTGTCTAACAGTCTTGGTTATCTTAAATAAGAATGGTAGCTAAAACTACTCCTATCAATTATAAAGAGAAGAAAAAGTCTCTGGGAAAAGAAAACAGAATCTCAAAAAAAAAAAAAAAAAAACAGAATCTCAACCATGTGATAGTTTTACAAGCAAGATTAAAGCAAAAGATGGGAAGAAAAGAAAAGAAATTGAAAGCAACATGTGAACAAAAGACCAGTCCCCGTTTTTAAACCTACCCAATCCACAACAGAAAGCATTTCATTCCTTTGGCTTCGGGAATATACCACCAACCCATTATAAGTTTCCAAAACTTATTTGAATTTCAGGCTGTTAAATAAAGAAACATAATTCTGACCATAACAATTATTATTATTCAGTAAATCCGAGCCAATATCGCTTGTCGCATAAGCAACTCTTGCAGGAAACTAATTCAATGTTCAATTAAAGGATACAGCAAAAAAAAATCAAAATTCAGATTAAAAAAAAAAAAATCAAGTTTTATAAACATTAAATATCGTGGGTCTCACCATACGTATGCTTCAACCAGCTCAACTTCATTGAAAACCCCACAACACAAAACTCATTCACTATTTCTTTCTTCTTTTTCTATATCTTTTACTTTTTTAAAGAACCAACCAAGAAAATCAGAAAGAAACGAGCAGCTACTGTGGAATTTTTCTTTCCCCAAATCACTGAATCCGAGGAAAAAGGCTATTAAATAAAAAAGTAAAGAGTAAGAAACTAAGAAAGTGAACCCCTTCCAACCAATCCCCAAAACAAATAGGTTAATTAGACAAACCATAACAAATCCAATAAAAACGAAATCTTTCCAGGGTATTGATTAAGAGACACCAGAATCATCATTTCAGTCTCCAAATTCAGAAATTTGGAAGAGTAAATCAGACAAACCAACGACCAATCCTCTTAAAGTGAAAACATCTTTCAGGATATTGATTACAAGAACCAGAATCAATTTTCCAATCTCCAGATTATTATATTTGGGGGTGTGAAATTAATAATCAAACTATTTAACGGATTCCAATTCAAAGACTCTAGTTCCAAACCCCAAGACTCGCTGCAATTTGAGTCTACAAGTGAAATCTACCTAAGAAAGTACACGAAAGGCAGAGATAGACTTTTCCTTACGTTTCATCCTTGACTGCGAGGTTAAGAAGAGCAGCGAGGGCCGCCTCTTTGGCTTCAATAGAGTCGTCAAAGAGCATGTCGACAAGTGGCTTCACGGCGCCGGAGAAATGACGGCGGTAGCGCTGCGAGGTCTTAGTAAGCCGTCGGATCTCCGCCGCCGCCTGGACTCTGGAATTCACCTCATCGGATTGAAGTAGCAAAAGGGTTTGGTTGACGTTGGATGATGGGCTCAAAGCACGGGGCTGAATTTCGGCATCGGAAAAGGTGACGGTGGTTGGAACGGTGGTGAGGTGGCACTGTCCGCTCTCTTTGAAGCCCATGTTTTTGTTGTTTTTGAGTGTGTTGGGTGTGTGTAGAGAGAGAGATCAAGGAGAGAGAAGGGGTTAAATAATGGAAGAGGAAGAATGAAGAAACGTAAGGTTGAGAAATGGTGCCGTGGCGTTAAGCAACAGTTTCATGGCGTGGGGGTGTTGGGTGGGGAGGCCTCTCTAACGGCGTTAATAAAAAGGCGTTAAATATTGAGTGGAAAATTTACTTGAATTCACGGTCAAAAAATAATTAACGGTGAAAAACGAAGTCGCGGTAATGTTGAAGTTATTAAAAAGAATTACACCCACGACAAAAAGAAGACAAAAAAAATATGTTTTGGTTTTTATTATATTTTCCACTTCTCTCACGTGGAAGATGTGCCCATGTATAAAAATAAAATGCATTTATAATTTCTTTTTTTTTTTTAAAAAAATGCATAGAATTGTGTAGTCTATAGTTAATTTGATGACTTCATGTAAAGACTCCAATACCATCTTTTGGAGGAATGAAGAAAAATCTAAAAAAATGAATGCAAAAAAAAAAAAAAAAAAAAACCTCATGAACATTACTCAAGGCACTGATATTCCGACTCTCTCATTTACACGTGTTTAGGGAGTTGAACGTCTTATTCTCACGAGCAGCCTATGATTCAAAATGTATTGAAATTTCTCCTCTTTAGTTTTCTTCTTCATTAAGTACTTGATCAATGAAGTTCTTTTGGAAAGTGATTATTTAAAAGTGTTCCTTTAATGTGTAGTCAAAAGAGTAAAAAAAAAAAAAATTTATGAAAAATAAATATTTTCGAGAACTTATGATTGAAAATGAGTGTGAAGATAAATAATTCTGAAATAATCAAAATCAAACAATGACTAACTGTAAATTTTAAATGTCTATATTTTGGCATTTATTGTTAGCCGTTGTTTCTGTTTAGATAAAAATTAGTAAATTTCGAAAAAAAATTGATAGAATGTTTGGTTGAAAAATTGTGGATCATACAAAACGTACGATCAAAATTAAGTGCTGGTTCTAAATTGAAATGAATTGAATTTCAATTCGAATCAAACATGGGCTTAGTCTCTGGATGGATGAGCTAGCCAAAAGAATCAATTTCCTGCGAGAATTAATGTAAAATTTTCCAACACAATCTCATCCGATATTTGACAACAATTATATATATATATATATTGAATAAATAATTCATATATACTTGCATATTAACGTAAAATTTTATCAATGATATGAACTTGATGGAACGACGAAAAAATATTTATAAAAATAAATTTATATGAATTATTGATAAAATTTATATGAACTTGATGGTACGACGAAAAAATATTTATAAAAATAAATTTAATATGTTGGTACTGCAATCCAACAATATTGTAATTAGTAAGCAAATGAAGATGCTAAATGGTTCAATTTGGTTGGGAAGTGGAAATATCATAATTCTCACATCATCGACGGGATTTAATAATATTAATAATTGAATATTAGTAGATGAGAAAAGTTGTGATGATGAAAGGGTAGTTCTCAACCGTCCCTTTGCCACGTGTGGATTAATCTTGGAGTTTAAGTTTTATGTATACGCACGAAACTTTAAAATTATCAAAATTAGAAAGATTCGTAACAAAGGTAGAAAGATAATCTTTCTTGGGTTTCAAGTGATTTCTCAACAAGTCTCTCTCTACCACACGCACTTTAAAAATTTATCTTTCACGAGTTTTCATTTATCCCTTTTGATTTTCACCCCAATGGTTTCATAAATTACGCTCCAGTTTGATGTAGTTAAAAATCAAAATTTTAGTAAATTTTGATAAAAGTTGATTAAACGTGTGATTGAAAACTTGTTAAATATTGTGGATTCCATGAAATACGTGATTTAAATTAAAATTAACTTTGACTTAATTTTTTATTAATTTTTTAAACTACACCAAACACGGGCTTCATCATTTAGCATATAATTCTTTAAATATGAAGAAAGTAGAATTGAATCAGTTCTAAATCGAAACAAATTTTGACTCGGATAGGTGGGGACTTGCAGATCATACTAAGAGTGTGTTTGATAGGGATTTTTGAGGGAAGAATTGATTTTTGAATAGTGATATGATGAGAAATGTGTGGTTGAAAAAGAAAAAAAATATTGATGTGATGGAAAATATTATTTTATTGAAAAATGTGTGGTTGAAAATAAGAATTGATTTACTGTAGAAAATGAGAATCTGTACCAAATAGGCTCTAAATAATATGATAATAAAAAATAAAAAAAAAAAAAAATATATATATATATATATATATATATATATATTTCTTTTTTTTTTTTTTTGCCAAAGTTGCGAGATGAAATTTTAACAACTTCGATTTGCACAATGATGTATTGGTACATTGTATAGGATTTCACCAAAATCAACTAATAAATGAAAACTAATTGAGTTTTGAGAAGAAAAGAGGATGTTTGAATTTTAGTTTGTAATGAATCATATTCTTTTACTAACAAAACTTAAAAAAGTTGGTCTCAAGACTTACTTTCTAAACAATAATAGATTCTTTGAATATTATTTACAGAGAAATTAATTATATATTCTTCTTTAATTTCCACGTTTCCTTTTCTACCCTTGTGATTTGCTTAAGGTCCAATTCAACCAAATAAACAATATTGAGGTCACCTTTTGAAATTTATTTTCCTCCAATTTGGTACATTTTGGACTTTAGACTTTAGAGGATATGAGATTAGATAATTGATTGCAAACCAAATAAGCGACTTTATGGCTACCAATAGATACAAGTTGACTCATTCCAGATTTAAAAGAATAATAAAAAAAAGTACAGAGACAGCCTTTATTTAATAAATTAACTATTTAACTGTAAAATAAAATATTTAAAAATGATAACTTTAAAAAAATTAAAAAAAAGAACCAAATATAATTTCCCACTTGCGTTATTTTTAAAGTTCCTAACTAACTTTTACGAGAGTTGAACGATTTTAATAATCACGATCTTTTCCAATAACATAAAATACTTAAAATGAGAATTTTGTTCTTTCGGAGAGACTCGTAAAATAGAAGGAGACGTTCTCTTTGTGTTTAAGTTTTGTGTTTTGAGTTTTGAATTCATTTTTGGTTTTATGTTTTGAGTGTCTATTTTGAGATTGTTGAAAATATGTTTTTTTTGGTATTTTGAAAAATTGTTTTGAAAACACTCAAAACGGCAAATTTGTTGTTTTGGATTTTTTTTTTTTGTAAATTTTTAACTTATTTCTAAAAACGCGTTTTCGAAAATGGGAAAGAGGGCGCGTTTTCACTGTTTTGAAAAATCGAAAACAGAAAACGGGTTGAAAATTATAAAGAAAACATGCCCGAATTGTTTTAACTGTCTCAATAATAAAATGCCGTGTTCTAAAATTTAGTTGAAAACTGACAAAAAATTACCTTTCATAATAAAAAATTTACAGAAAATTAAAGGTGTAAAACTAGGTAAGTTTATTAAACAAGTCCGGATTAATTTGAAGTCTCTATCACACGGCATTCCAATTTCCAAGTCTCCTTGTTAATCTTTATTGCAATTATTAAAGTAATGAAGGAGTACTCTTTAAAATTAAGTTAATTACGTGTCAAACTTTTTCATTTTACTTTTCTAAAACACCTTTTTGTCATTTATAAAAGGTGATAATATCACCTTTTTATCATTTATAAAAGGTGATAATGTTTTTCCAAACAACTGATATAAGGTTCAAATGAGCCAACAATAATTCATATTTAAACATAAATAGTCATTAAAGGCCTGCTTGGGAGTTTTTATTTTACCGATTTTGGGCGACGCCGTATACGAGAGATTAGAGAAATCGACGCTTGCTATTTTTTTTGACACCGATTTTGAATGGTTTAAAAATAACCCAAAATCGATGTAGTATGATTTTGACAAATTCTCTCATTCTGCCAAATAAGTGGATTTTGATTATTTCTAATATTCTCTTATAATTTTACACTATAAAATAATTATTTTCAACCAATATTTTTTCTTCAAACCAAACTTGTAAATAAAAATATAGCAACTAAAAAATTATTTATAAGCAAAAATATTACTTTATAATTTAAAAAATACATATAAGTGAAATATTAATTATAAGATAAGAAAAATTATATTACAATTAAAAATTACTTTTATGTGAAAAAAAATTGTTTATAAAATAAAAATACTACTAACAATATAAAGTTCACTTATAAAATATATAAAGTTACTAATAAGCAAAAAAATTCACTTAAAATTATTTAAGAGTATAAAACTAACTTATAATTAAAAATTTGCTTATAAGTAACAAAATACTAACTTAAAACTTTAAGAAAATATTTAATATTATTTAATTTTTTAGTTCAATATTAACTTACATGTAAAAACAATTATATATAAGTAAAATATCACTTATGCATGAAAAAAATTCATACAAGAAACTATAAATTGAAAATTTCACTAATGGACGTATATGTAATTTTATTCTTTTAAAAAACTTTTAGAATCGATGAACAATAAACTCCAAAACATAGATTGTACAATTTTAAAAATCGTTACTGAAACCACACGAAATCGATCCGCTCATAAATTCTCAAAATTGATACTTTGAAAAATGATCAAAATCGGTACTCTGAAATTCCCAAGCAGGTCCTAAGTTACATTATTTCTTGAAATTATTTTTGACGAGGTTTGGAAACATAATATTTTTCTTTCATTTTCTATACATTTTTTCTTGGAAACCAGATAGAGATTTTTTTTTTTTTTTTTGAGAAAAAGGGTTAAAAGAAAGAACTTACAGATTGAAGCTTAAATTCTTAATGAACCACTGAAAAATTTTGAAATTATTGCGAGAAAGTTCAAAAAACCAAGACTTGGTTTGATGACAAATTTTCAGGGGACGGGGTGGGGGAATCAGGAATGGAGATAATTTAGAAAGGAATTTGGTTTCAAATTTCAATTTGATTGTGAATTTGGGGATAAAGAGATATAAGGTTAAGCCGTTTGAACAAGGTCTCGTAAGTCATGTTCATCGCGCATGGTCTAGAGATATTATATTAGTTGGGTTTGGATTTAAGGCTAAGGATATGGGCCAATTAGTGTAAGACTTTGTATTTTGTTTTGGACAACTTACAAAAATATCCTTAATATTATGAATTTTTTGAAAAATCATATGAAAAATATTGTATAAAATTAAGTTTCGCTTTTTTTTTTGGACACAATTTCACTTTTTTTAAATTTCAGTATCACTTTTTTATTAAAAGTGATGCTCGTCATTCAAAAAAGTGACAGAAAAAGTAAAAACCATCATGTAAAATTAAGTGACACAATACATCACCTTTTTAAGTTAAGTGAAAAAGTGACATACTTAAAAATGCGATGTTTGTTACTAAAAAAGGTGATAGAAATTTTAAGAAAGTTACAAAAAAAAAAAAAAAAACGTGACAAACATTAAAAGAAGTGATAAATACTAAAAACAATTGACAAAAATTCAAAAAAGTTACAAACACTGAAAAAATTGACAAGAATTAAAAAAATTGACAAACACAAATTAAAACATTTGAATTAATTCAACAAAATGATAGGAAAAAAAAAAGACATAACCACCGTCCCTCATCTTTCTCCATTCAGTGCTAAACATCTTAAAGTCAGTTCAGTGACAAAACACCAATCAAAACATTAAGTATCTTTAAATCAATTTACCGTCACCGTTTTTTACCAACTCAGCTAACATATTGACCTCCACGTAAGTCAAATATGACAAAAACTGAAGAAAGTGAGAAAATTTGAAAAAAAGAAAAAGAAAAAGTGACAATCTAAGATAAAGCCTCAAGAACACCAACACAATTAAAACAACGTTGTACTTTAGCATTGAACACATTTACAACTTCTTATAGAAGGGACATCAATGATGCACAAACACCTAATCAGTATGCACTCTTCAAATAATGAAAATCAATAAAGTAGAGAGTAACAAACTTTATCTGAACAAAAAAACCAAGATATAAATCAAGTTGAGCACATAACTCTTAGAAATGCCAGTATTCAAGGGATGGAGAATGTCTGCAAGTACAAAATCAATACGGTTGATATGAAATTATTAGCTCCACTAGGGTAGATATAAGATTATTTTACAAAATACAAGACACTAAATATTAACTAAGCTATTATTCATTTGTATGTAACTTGCTAGATATAAATTGTATACCACCCATTTTTCTCTACTTGTTGAAGCTACTTCGCCTATCTCTACTGTCCCAGCTCTCAAATCCTAAGGTGCATTTGAATAGCATCGACCAAGAACCTCACATTCTGTGCAGGATTCAGTATTTCGACTACCTCCTGGACTATTTTTTTCCTCAACGAATCCGCATAATGAAATACAAGAATTAGTGGAAATAGAACATGACGACAAACATTGTTAAATTTGGAATTAGAAACAATGGCAGCAAGCAAGAAGGAGACAAAAGAAAGAAACACAGAAGCTAGAAGGAGATGCAAGTGCTGCTTCATTAATTGAACTCAATTGATTTTAATTTTACAATAGTCATGAGCTATATTTATATAGAAAATCACAACTGATTGAATAACAAAATAACAGAAATTAACCAACTCTTCCAACTAACTTTAGCTAACTTTGAACTACATCAACTAACTTTGCTTTTTCTTCATTTCTCTTTAACTCCATGCTGTCGATTTGTGATGTGATACTCCAACACTCCCTCCCTCAAGATGAACATGAATATTAATGATGTTCATCTTGCGAAGAGTGTGATGAAAAGGCAAAGAACCAAGGGGTTTAGTAAAGATATCAGCAAGTTGGAGCCTAGAGAGAATGTGAAAGATTTTGATAATGTTTTGTTGCAATTTTTCTCGAATAAGATGACAATCAATTTGGATATGTTTTGTTCTTTCATGTTGAACAGGGTTTGTAGCAATGGCAAATGTAGATTTGCTATTAGTGTAAAGAGAAGCTGGTTGTGGATGATCAACGTTGAGGTTTTGTAAAGTATAAAGTAGCCATCGAATTTCACATGTAGTAGTTGCAAGAGCCCTATACGCTGCCTCAGCTGAAGAGCGACATATTGTAGCTTGCTTCTTTGATTTCCATGAGATCATGGAGTTGCCAAGGAAGATTGCAAAACTAGTTACACTTCTACGAGTGTCCACACAGCCTTCCTAATTCCTATCCAAAAAGCCTTTAGCTGAAATTCTGAAGATGCTGGAAAGAAAAGACCCTGCCCTGGTGTGGCTTTCAGATAACGCAGTACTCTGGTTGCTGTTTGAAAATGACTCACAGCAGGAGCAACAAGGAATTTGCTAAGTACTTGGATAGAGTATGCGAGGTCAGGCCTTATAATGGTCAAGTATAGTAATCCGCTAATAAGCATACGGTAACCTGATGGGTCTTCATATGGAGGAGTGTCAGATGTAGAGAGCTTCAGATTGGATTCAATGGGAAATGCAGCAGGTTTAGAACCAATTAAACCAATGTTTTCGAGAATTTCAAGGGCATATTTTCTTTGGCAGAACGAAATACCAGTTCTAGACCTGGCTACCTCCAAACCAAGGAAGTATTTGAGCTGGCCAAGATCTTTAATTGTGAATTTGTCATGTAAAAATGACTTCAGCTGCTGAATTTCCAGAATGTTATCACTGGCCAAGAGTACATCATCCACATAGACTAAAAGTGCAATAAAAGAGTGTTAAGATCTTTTGATGAAGAGGGAAGAATCAAAATGATTTTGGACAAAACCATAGTGTAGGAGAGCATTGGATAACTTTGCAAACCACTGTCCGGATGCTTGCTTTAGGCCATAGATACTCTTTAAAAGTCTATAAGCATTGTAACCTCCAGTGACAACCATTCCAGGAGATAATTCCATATAAACCTCTTCATGTAAGTCCCCATGTAGGAAGACATTGTTGACATCTAGTTGATGAATATGTCAATTTTAACAGTAGCCACAGCAAGAATAAGTTTGATGGAAGTGATCTTTGCTACAGGAGAGAATGTGTCAAAAAAAAAAATCAAAACCTTCATGTTGAGTGTACCCTTTTGCCACCGACCGTGCTTTATATTTTTCTATGGTTTCATCTACCTTATACTTAATTCGAAATACCCACTTACAACCAATAACTTCCTTGTTTGCAGGAAGAGCAACAAGTTTCCATGTTTTATTTAACTCCAAAGCTTTAATTTCAGTTTGTATAGCAACTTGCCATTCTGGGATTTTAGAGGCTTGTTTAAAGGTTTTTAGTTCTAGGGAAGTTGAGATAGAAGTCAAGAAGCCCTTATGTGATGGGGATAATCAAGTTGATATGAATGTTGGATGGGATAGAAAGAGCCTGCAGATGAGAATGATAAGTATTACCTGCAGGTGAGGAGCAATCAGATGAAGACTTTTTGGCCAACAATTGAGATGAAGAGACAGTACCACAGTAATAATCCTGCAAATGCGTTGGTGTTTGTCGAATCCTCTTTGATTTTTTGAATGGTAGAGGATCTGCTGTGTGAGGTATAATTTGTTCTATTTGTGGAGATGAGCCACACAGAGGATGATTATTTGTTGATGATGGGGGTGACATAAATTGGGCTATAGGAGATGAGCTTTCTCTTTAACTCCATGTTGTCGATTTGTGAGGTGATATTCCAACAAATGCGTTTAAAGCAGTTTAAACATAAATTCAAGAAAATCTACACACCGCATAGTTTAAAATAGTTTAAGCATAAATTCCAAGAAAAATCCATAGACACACACATGCATAGATATCAGAATGTTGTGATTGAGTTTGATGGATTTTCATAATCATACCAGTGTTTCCTTCCGGGCACATATACTATTTCAATCACCTATTTTCAAGAAAAGACACATGAAATAAAGAAGAAGAAATCACCTTTAAGCTTTATTAAGAGATATGGGGTGTCTGGGAGCAATTTTTGCAAGGAAGAATCAATTTTTCGGTCACTTCGTGCGGGGCCCACTGCTCAGAATGAATATGCACGTTATGTACATAATTTGAGGAACAATTACCATATTATCCTTACAAAAAATGTCAAATCTTTCTCTGAAAGATGCATTCGGTTGTCAGCTTGACCAATTCAAACTTTGGAAAATAAATCATTAAAATACTCACTAGATGGCCCACCCATAATGGAAATCTTGACAGGATTAATTCAACATGGGAATTAAAGACATGGATAAAGTGCTACTATTTTTTTCATGGTAAAATTTCTCAAAAATCATCAACAATAATTTGAGAATTCAAGAAAATGTAACCAAAATGGGTGAATTGGTTTTTGATAATCCCATAATATCTTCAAGTCAAGTTGATAAATATTAACGAAACACAACAAAACACATAAATTTGATTGCTCACATAAATAAATCGTTTCGCTTAATCAACACAATATGATAAATCATATTGTACTCATGACAAATCAAAACAACAAAACGTAATTTGGACATACGAATGAGTAATTTAAACTATTTTTTGCTCACAATTATTGTTGGATAACGACGTCCTTACACAAACACGTAGCTTACTGACTTTGAGCCAAGTAATCTCGAAAACAATCCCACTCATTACCTTACATTTCTGATGCATTCATTTCAGCTGCAGCTTCTTCCTGTTCATCCGGAAGTTCTACCTCCATCCCGTCCTGATCCGTTTTCGCAGTTGCAAATGCCTCGTCGACTGCTCCACTCAGTCGAAGAAAGTTGTGTATACCCATAGTAGCTATGACAACGGCAATCTGCACGTTGAAATTATAACTTGGCATACGATCAAGAATTGTCCACCGATTTTTCAACACACCAAATGCACGTTCCATTATATTCCTGCATGACGAGTGCCTGAAGTTAAATTTCTCACGCGCGTTTCGAAACTCCCATCTCCGACCCGTCTAACCATCGTAAAATTGTTGAAAATGATACAATATATCTGATCCCTTATATGGAGCCATGTACCCAGGTCTATGTACGAATCCAGAGTCGACAAGATAATATTTACCTGGCCCGGGATGCGGAAAATCAATTTCAGGACTATGTATAGCCCGTGCCAGTATACGTGAATCGTGCGTGGTCCCCGCCCATCCTGCATGCACAAATGTGAAACATAAATTAAAATCACATACGGCAAGAACATTTTGTGTTGGGATGCCCTTGCGTCCGATAAAATTAACTCGTTCGTCCCGCGGCATTACAGCTTTGACGTGCATTCCATCAATCGCACCTATGCAATCTTGAAATAACGGATGCTTGTTGATATTTGGTACGTGATGCTCAGCAATCTTGAAATAACGGATGCTTGTTGATATTTGGTACGTGATGCTCGGCACCGTGATTATAGTTCTGATCAGGTCTTATCAGACGCACACTAAACTTCACGACGGCTTCAAGCACCTTCTTGATATAGTTTCCAACTGTTTCCAAAGAATGGTTGAATAGCGTTTGTACCTGCATGTACTCTTTTCCATGGGCTAATATGCACAGAAACATCCCAACTTGTTCATACACGTCTACATGCTAGCCACTACATAAAATGCACGTGGCCAAACAATAAGGACAGGAAATAAGAAATACTTATGAACTCAATATATGGTGAATAATATGATAAGCACTTTGAACAATCGAGCATTTCAATACTCATGAACTCAATACACATTCTGCCCTATCTCTAAAACGCCAATTTCAGGACTCTGTACAAAGACTCTGCCCTCCACTCATTGCAAGAAATTCGAAAAACCAATCAGAAAAGTAGGTACAGGAAAAAATTCCAATTACCTTAATCTTTCGCTCCCACCACTCGTTGGAGGCAGCAATTATTCCCGTTGCGGAGTTATACTCGACACCACTGCAATTCAACAGCTCCGTGAGTCTTTTATGCTTTTGACGGAGAGAATCCCAATGATTCTTCAACTGTTGCTTGGTCCAGACGTGCCCGGAGTTGGTGTTGAAGAACTGGATCACTTGGTCGCAGTCGTGTTTCGTGAAGCACTTTCCGTTACGGTGACCGTCGGCTATCACCGTCTTGCAAGCGGCCACGAAAATTTGGTTATCGTGTTTGGTCCAAATGGCATTTTTTCGGGCAAAGGCTTGGGTTTGGCTTGGAGGAGGGTTGGAGGTGGATGACGAACCATTGTAACCCATCTGAGATCAGAAAGCCACAAAACATCAGTTTGCAATAAAAAAATTGGGGAGTGACGGTGGTTCGGTAATCAGCCAAAATGGGAAAATAAAAATGCAATCAAAATAATCTACCCTTACCCCAGAAAACTGTGGATCCATAGTGTGATAGCGGTTTTCTCTTCGCAAGAAAACTAGTATGCGTCGTCGAGATGCAACAAAACGTTCGTGGACCACTTTTTTTACAATCGGAGAGAAGACCGAATCTGGGAGCACTTCGTCGGAGAACCCAGTTTGACGGAAGGGGTCACATAAATTGGTGGATCAGATCTGGGAGGGAGACGAAGCATTCAGTTGTGCCATAATAAAAACTTAGGGCAGCAAGGATTAATCGTCGCTGGCTGGAAGGGAAAGTGGTTGGGAGAGAAGAAAGAAGTGGGTTGGTGAGGCGAGAAATGAGGAGGGCAGATTGAGGATTAAGCTGTCTTTTTGCCTGACTTGGTGCACAATAGTTGTCAGAATTGGTGGAATTAAAAAATCATCACGGTCTAAAAAATGCTATCTAACGGTCGGAATTGTAATGATAAGTGCTTTCAGATAATAATAAAAAGGACGATTAAGGTGAAAGATGCTTGAAGGAGTGAATCAGGTGCAAGGAGATGGGGTTTTGGGTGTATTTATTAAAGGGAGAAAGGATTTTAATTATTTTAGGGTATTATCCTAATTTTTTTAAGGGTAATGGGCCTAATTACCCTTTTTGTTTTTGGACTCTAATTGTATTTTTTATTTTTCATTTTATTTATTTATTTATTTTTGTATAAGGGCTACATCTTTAAAAAAAAAAAAATAGGGGAACAATACACATTTAAGGTAGTTAGAAGATACAATTTCAAGATTAAGAAACATGTTTTAAAGTTTTAAAAATCAAGTCTTAATTATATTTTATAAATTAAAAATATTTTATTAATTAACTAGATTAAGATCATAATATTATACAATTTATGGTAACAGTTACTTACTAGTCACAATCAGAAAATATCATAGTCACAAATCATAAATTTTATAGGTTATGATTTATTTATCGGTTACAAATTATGAAATTAATTGGTCGCACATTATTTTTTTTTAATCAAAAATCACATATTATTTTTCGATCACAAGTTATTAAATTAATTAGTCATGAGTTATTTTTCGATCACAAATTATCAAATTAATTGGTTACAACGTAACAAATTCTGACTCACGATTACAAATGTATTTGCAATCTCATGATTTTTTAGGTCACATTATTTATTGATCACAAATTATTTATTTTATCAATCACAAGACAATGACTACTTACTTTCCATTTGGGGGATTGTGTGATTGTACATACCAACAATATTCTTGTTAAAAGCATTTCTCTTGCGTTCTAACCCAATTTATTGATCACAATCACCCAAAATCTCACCCTGTTGGCACCTACTGAATGTCGTGCCATCGCACCACCATTATCTATACTACCACCATTTGTGACCATTATTAAAACCACCATCACCACCTCATCACAATCGTCATCACCACCACTTGCACAACCATCACCATCACGGCCTGCACTACTATCACCATTTGCAAAACACCTACAAACATCAACAAAATCCACCATGAAACTCCGGCTAAGCAACAAATCGGATCAGAAAATCACCCACAAACAACAACCAGCAAATCACCCACAAGGCCGCGCTCAACATTGCGTGAGGCGCTGCTGCAAGAGGATTGTTGCTGGAGAAGATAAGTTGTCGGGGAAGAGATTGTGAACTAGGATAGAGAGAGAATAGAGAAGATGGAGAAAGAGGGAAATGATTTAGGGTTTGAAAATGAAATTGGATGGGGTGGGTATGTAAATTAATTTAATTTTATAATATTAGGGTGTGTTTGATGGATATTATTGATGAAATAATATATTTTAAATAGTGATATGATGAGAAATATGTGATTAAAAAGTAAGGAAAAGTTATTGATGTGGTGAAAAATATTACTTTATTGAAAAGTGTGTCGTTGAAAATGAGTTTTAAAAAAATGTATTTTTAATGAATGTACGTCAAAAATAGGCTTATTATTAATATTTAAAAGTTGAATTATCATTTGATTTTTGAAAAAAATAAAATAAAGTTTTCAACATGATTTTTGAATTGAAGTTAAAAATTATGTGTGTGTAATTTTCACTAAAAAAAAAAATTTAGTTCAAAAATGAATCTAAGTTGGGGTTGGACCGACTCCCGGATCCGCCTTAATTAATTCAAAAAAAAAAAAAAAATGAAAATGTCTATAACGATATAATTCAACTTCAAATTTGTGTGTAGTGAGAGAAATACAGGGAAAAAAAAAAAAAACTAGACAATATCACATTAAAAGATTATTTTATCAGAAAAAGTTGTGTGTGTGTTTAGTTCTCTATGTTTGACACCCATTTTGAATAAAAATAAATTCTGGAATAGTGATTGAAGGGAAGAATGTGTGGTTAAAAAGTAAGAAAATTTTTTGAGTTCATGTGTAATATTATTTTATTGATAGAATGTGTGGTTGAAATGAAGAAAGAGAAAAAAAATGAGAAAGAGAATGGATGTCAAACAGGGGCATACTCTCTTCTTCAGAGTATTTTTCTAAATTATTTTCAAAAAATTCGAAATTCAAAATGTATATTAATAAATAATTCCATTATGAAATTCTGATGAGGTACATCATTGTCTAAGTCATCAAACTCTGCGCAACTATATACAACTTATAGTTTCCCATACCACTCTGTTTCCCATGTTCCAACTTATTAAACAACTTGCCAACACATAAAATTTATGTACCATAATGTCAAAATTTTGATAAAGAATGCTGAATTTAATAATTCATGCACGTGAATATGACTTGGAGTCGATAAACTAATAATTTTCAGAGGCACCATATACGTATCCCAGTTCGTACTTAGCATATTCTATAATCTGCCATTCTCTGATGATTTGCTATGCCTAATAATTTGTTTATTTTTAAATATTCTTCAATCGATGACAAGTACAAGACCAATTCCCTCTCCAATTAATGGTATCTTATAAGAGATAATTGGGATACTTAATATTAAATTATTTATCAAGGTCAAGAATTTGTAACGTAATTCGAATAGATAACGCCATTCTAAATAGGACTGGGCAAAATGTTCAAACCAAATCGGAACCGAACCGAACAGAGCGATTTTTCTTAAATGAAATATCCGAATGGGTATCCAAATCGAGAACCAAATGGTTTGGTTTGGTTCGGTTATCGGTTCTAGACCAAGAACCAAAAAAGCGAATAAGAACCGATTTTTTTTTTTTTATATTGGATAAATCAATTTCTTTTATTTTTTCTAAATAAATTAATAATTTTTTTCTTATTAAATCTTATTAGTTGAACAAATTAGAGTTTATTTATGTTTGTTAATTGTGTTTTTTTCAATTTTTTCTTGTATAGTTTCTTATTAATTAGTATGGAAAGTCAAGCGACTGATGATTACATTAAATAGTTGGTAAGTATTATCAATACTTTAAAATATTTTATCTTTATGATTTCTAATTTATATTTCATTTTTATTTAGACTTGAAAGTTTGAAGCAAATGAATTATCGAAATTTTACTAGTAATATTTACTTTTTGATATTTGTATTTGACAACTTATTATTTATATGTTATTAAATTAGGTTACGTTAATTTGTAAAAATTAAGATTGAATTTGATATTTGTATTTACTTTCAAGTGTATTTATGTAGTATTATTCTAAATGTTAAAAAAATTTAATTATAGTACAGAATCAAATCAAATCGAACCCGAATGGTTCCAAAATTATATTTGGAACCAACGGTTCCATTTACTAAATACCCGAAAATTTTTGGAACCGAACTGAATCGAACTGAACCAAATCGAACCGAACCGATCCGCGCCCACCCCTAATTCTGAATAAAACTCCTATTTTGATCTACAAAATAAATAATTCCATTGAAGTTCGTGAAATTTAAATTCCATTTTTCCAAATAGATGGTCTCAATTCTCAATAGTTTATCAAATGAAATATATTGTATATAAAATCATTTAGTTCAATTCTTTGTGTTTTCAGTATAATTATAATTTTTAGAAGGTAAAATATTCCTCATTAGTACGTATTATTATCAGTGTTCTAAAATGATTTATTATAACACATGCTGATGTCATCCTAACTTTTCAAGACGGTAACAATCGTTGCACTCGTTGTATGAGAAGTGGCAATTCGTGTTAACGTCAGTTATTGTATTCTCTAATTGGGATTTGCAATACTAATACATTACAATTTGTCAATTTGTTGTCATTTTGAGAATAAAAATTTAATTGCATTTAATTTTCTTTCATTGATGAGTAGTGTTGGCATACACACAAGTTGAACATTATTACTCGAAAATCACTACGATCAAATAGAAAAAGGATAATTGTAGTCATCGTTTCAAATCTTTCAAATATTTGCAACTTTTACCCTGACATTTTATTTATTACTTGTTATCCCGAACATTTCATTCTCGTGCGACGGAAGGACATATGGACATGTTTTATTTATTTATTTTATTTTTTTGACTCAGGTGTTCGAGTTTTGTCCAACTAATTCTGAGGAGTGGCGATCTTCTCCTCTAGTTCGCCACTTGGGTAAATCCAAATGCGATTATAGTTTATACACATTTGGACTGAATATTCGAGATTCAATTTTCCTTTTTGTGGATCTCCTTTTAAGACATACGGACATGACTCCTGAAGGGACAACAAAACGTACCATAATTTTGTCTCCACTGACATCTGTCATGCCTTCCAATATAGATGTTGCCTTCCAACTGTCATGAGAATTCGAACTTTTGATTTTCCGTAGAGAACTCTTCTACTTAACCACTACACCATGCCTGTAGGGACCATATGGACAGGATTTCGACCATATGCCCGTTAGTTGATCAAGAAATTAATTTTCATTACATATTTAACAATTTCAAAGAGGGTTAAATAATAATTTTATATATACCCATATAAAAACAATTAAAGTAATTAAATCAAATTCAAAAAATCAAAAGAGAAGAAATAATAAAACTGAAGCCGCCCCGCCCCGCCCCAAAAATCAAAAAACAAAAAATCCACTAACCATCGGCCACCAACACCCACCCTACAAAACATCACTATTGCTGCACTCAATTTCACACAACAAAACAAACAATCTCACTCAATTTGAAAACCACAATCTCAAACAACACAAACAATCCCATCCATTTGAAAAGCACAATCTCACCCAATTTGAAAACCACAATCTAAAACATATACCGTTAAATGTGTGGTCAAAATTAACTTTTATGGTCAACTAATGAACATATGGATGGAAACCATCACGGGAATTTAAGGGATTGGGAACAAGTGTGCAACAAATGAAAGGTTAATGTTAAAACTGCAAACATTTTAAAATTTTAGGATCGTGACTGCTATTACCCCAACAACAAATATACAACTCTAGTGTACCTATTGACTTAACATTACTAAAATTAAAATACAGTGTCATTTACAATAATATACTTGAATAATTGGAAGGGACATCAACGAGGATAAAATGAAGGAATTGACCAACGCTATTTTCAGACATGAAGCGATGGATGAAAAATGTCATCACTGTGATGATTATCTTTAATGCTTTAAATTATTTTCTTCCATGAACAACTTTGCTGCATCACAGCCTAGCTTAATTTAATATGGAGCTGATGAAGCTTTGACTTGCAAAATCTGAATAAAAGAAAGACAAGGGGACAAGTAAATCAGTTGAACTGGACAACTAAAATTCCAAGTAATACTATACAGTGGATTCATTTTAGTTTAGTTTTTTGGGGAATGAATGACAGTGTCATATGGGCATTGGGCATGTGCGAAGCCCATGTGATCCTTAATTAAACTCTACACGTGCTTTGTGGTCCCACTTCATGCTATTCGCAGCACTGGTGTTGAACATCGTTTAGGTGACAGCATCAATGATATTAAATTATAAGGGTTTGTTTGATTGTAAGAATTAAAATGAATTTTAGGGAATTGAATTGCCTAGAACTTGTTTTACTGAGAATTGCCAATTAATTGTACTTGATTGCTATAATTTTTCGTCTAGAAAATGTTGAAATTTTGGATCTTTTGATTTTCGTTTGACTTTGTTTTCCATGGAAATTGTCCAGTAAAGAGATATAATTTGTTACTATTAGGGATAGAAAAAAACAGCCTAAAAAATCATTTTCCCACCGAAGGGTGGGAAAACCAATTCAAGAAAAAGCAAGAAAATGGAGTCACGTAGGGCTTAAGAAGGAAAACCAATTCCGTGAAATTTTTGGCCAATCAAACATTCAATAACTTGGAAAATGAAAAATAATTTCCAACTTCCATGAAAAATAAAGCATATCAAACAGGGCCTAAGTTCAATTAAATACAAGAAATTATGACTCATTTAACGGAAACTATGATACGCTGACACTTATATTGTGTTCAACATTACCAATACTAGATAGTATTAATCTTCCTAAAAACATGTGCTTGGGCCCCCAATGAAATTTCTTTAATCCTAGGGTCCGCACTTCTGCTTTAACTTTTGTTTTCAGTAAAACAACTTTGTGAAGAAGTTTTCTTATGTCAACTTTCTCTAAAAACCCTTCTAACTAGATAAAATATTTTTAAAAAATTATCGAAATATGTTCAAAAATGATGGGCGAATAACATCCCCGAAAGGCCGGACCGATTTTGTTAGTATATTGATCACATGAAAGCATCTTCTTTTAACTCTTTCGAACCATTACGTAGGGCTTTAGAAGACTGCAGTGTTCGTGTTTGGGGTCGAGTGCTCATCGATATTGGAGGTCGAGGATGGATTTAGAGAAAAAGAGGAAATATTGGTGATTATATGTCTGAAATTAAGGCATTAGAAAGGGAAATAGAAGTACTTGTTTAATTAGAAACGACAGTCTAGATCGTATTTGTTTAAAACCAAAAAAAAAAAAAAATATCATATTGTGTACGTATCTAGTACATTCAACCAAACATATGCAGTACATTATTTTTGTTTTTTTATTAGTAGATTAGATAATCATAATCTGCCATAAATATAATTAAGAAGTCAAATCCATTTGGATCACTAATGAAATTCTTGTAATCAATTAAGTGGCTACCATTACTCACCCTAAAAATATGCGGAAACAATTTTTAATTAATTAATGAATTCTGTCATCGAGCAATTCATTGATATCATGAAGATCAACAGGAAATATAATTCCAATCTATGAAAACTGCCAAAAGATTTATCTGAATCTAATTTCATCACTGATTAAAATACATTTGAATTATATGATTATTGATCAACATATAATTATTTTAAACAAATCAGAGGTCATAAGAAAAATAAGTTGACTCATTCTTTAAATTGTGAATGAAATTACGACTGGCTAGCTTATTTTGAGTCAGATTTTGCTTATAATCAGCATCAAGATTCAGTTACAAGTTAATGATAACAAGAAGAATCAAGAAAATGAACAGAACAACTTCCAAATTATACAGATGCATTTGACTCCTATCAGCATGCGGTTCTTGATTTTGGAACATCATATTATGCATATTTTCTTATGGAATTGTTCGTCTTCTTCTTCTTCTTGAGGGATTTATGCATCATTTTGAGCTTGAATTCCTGTCTACTTGAGACGCGAGTATGGCGTCAATGGCTTCTTTAACCTGAGAGAGCTCAGGAGCTTTTCCGCCTTGCGCTGGCCAAAATTCATCAGTTGCCAGTACCTGTAAAAATCCAACTAAATTTCTGAGAAAAAAAGATATTTTCAATAATACTTGGGGAATTGTTCCGTTGGCATACAACAATGGACGTGGACAGTATAATAAACAATATTTTAGTTTCTATTTCTTGTTTAGTACAGTTCGATCCATTTCGAAAAACATGCTACGGAGTTTTTAGATTCAGCTCTTTGATAAGAAGAAAACTGGCAATACAACTAACCTTCACTTGCAATTGGAGAAACTTGACATAACTGATTGCTTTTTCCAGCATAGTAACCAAATCAACCTACAGAAGAAAATTAGGAGGAAAAAGATAAATAATTTGAGAAATTTTGCACAAATTAACAACACTGGCGTGTATAAAATATTTACATGAAGAAGAATGGATTACCTTGGAGCCATTGGGGACAAGATCTTGGAGTATCTTAAGCCGCTCACTGATCCGCTCTCTTCGATTCTGCAGTGCAAACATTCTTCTTGTTAGCCGTCAGTTTCCCTTTTTGATCTTGCTTGATTTGCAAATAAGTTATAATCCAAACAAAATAAGAGTACTTAAAAAAGAAGCAAATGACCTTTGCTGCAATACTTTGTGGATCCTTCGCAGGTGTTGAGTTTGGTTTGGGTTTATTCTTTGAACCAACACTGCATTGCTTCTTATGAGCCTGCACATTCTCTCCCTGTAAAAAGAATTAGATCAGAATGTTATGCATGCAACCCCATGATCTGAAGAATTTGCGGTTAAAGTTCAGTATATTACCGTGATTTGGCGTTTACTCGAGCCTGTTTCTTGTCTAGCATTCTCCTGAATGCCATTGGTATGTGTATTTGCCTCAGGATTTAGCCACCCAAATTGCCCTCCACTTCCCGGGGAGCCGTAGCCGCCAGGTGTTTCCAATAGGCTGTGAGCGGTGCTGCTGCACTTGTGATTCAGCTGATTCTGATAATTATGGTGCAAATTGTCTTCCCAGACTGAATAATCATATTGTTGATTAATCATTTTCAAGCCTTTACTTTCCTCAAAAATAAGCAATGATCCACCGGTTTGCATAAAATTACCATACTCAGGTTTGAAGCTAATCACAGAATGACCTTCGTCAGACAGATATGGTATCATTTTGTACCCTAATCCATTAGAATTCGAGCTGCTTGGACTGGATACTGAAGAAGAATTGCTCATAGTGAAATTCTTTACAAAAACGCCTGCTTTTTTGCCCTCTCGAAATTCGGTTTTTTGTGGCTCATCCATTCCATAAAGCTCGCCGGAAGGATCCATGGAAGCATGAAATGATGATCCTCCAAAATTATTTCCATAATATGCGGCGGCTTGAACTGAACTCAAAGTTGAATCATTAGGCATAGGGTCCTTGGCCAGTGCCATTGAATAAGAACAGACCTGAGTACAAACACTAGCAGAGGTTTTCTGAATTTGGATATAGATTATATTAGTAGTGAGGGATAGGTAGTATGTATTCGTGTTCTCTCGAGGAAAACAAGAAATGTGAACTAAGTATATATAGGCAATGGACTTGGAATGTGTTGATCCACGTTGATGACCATTCCCATGTTTTTAAAAATACATTTTTCTTTCTTCTTTTCAACCACACTTTCTTAATTAAAATAATATTACACGTAAACCAAAATTTTTTTCTTCCTTTTTAACCATGCCCCTGTTTGGTTCGGATTAAAATCTGAGTTTAATCCAAGTTAAAGTCAAACAATCAATATTAATCACATCTTTCATGGATTCCACGATTTTTCAACCACACATTTCAAAAACTTCTATCAAAATTTACTAAAAATCTAATTTTAATCCTTACCAAACACCCTCGTGTATTCTCCATCAATCTACTATTCCAAAATACATTTTCAAAAAGAATGTGGCTCAAAAGCCCGTAAATGAATCAGTTTGTCATTTGTATACAACTTAAGATTTTAGACGAGGTACATCAATATAGTACTAGAATACAAAAAGGATCTCGGTTCTAATCTTGTTTCCGTCTATTTACTAAAATCGTGCATATGTTATATACTGGGTGAAAAAATAAATACCACCGACACGTATTTTTAAAACATAAGTTTG